>OZ026568.1:4497819-4595319 GCA_964020155.1 Chondrilla cf. caribensis
TTATCATGGTAACCAATCCAGGGGGAATTACCTTTCTTCTCAGAAGATTTGAAAATGCTACTCCGCAGATACCACAACTTCCAATGAATCTTCGCCGTATTTTACTTTTCGGTGACATGCTAAACTGCAATAAACACACATCATCATGATGGACCAACAGCCCCACCCACATTATCATGATGGACTGACAACACCACCCACATCACCAGGGTGAACCGATAGAACTTCCCACATCATCACGATGAGTTGATGGCCCCACCCACATCACCACAATGGACCAACAGCCCCACCCACATCACCATGATGGACCAACAGCCCCACCCACATCACCATGATGAATCGACAGCCCCACCCACACCACCATGATGAATCGACAGCCCCACCCACATCACCATGATGGATCAACAGCCCCACCCACATCACCATGATGAATCGACAGCCCCACCCACACCACCATGATGAATCGACAGCCCCACCCACATCACCATGATGGATCGACAGCCCCACCCACATCACCATGATGAATCGACAGCCCCACCCACACCACCATGATGAATCGACAGCCCCACCCACATCACCATGATGGATCGACAGCCCCACCCACATCACCATGATGAATCGACAGCCCCACCCACACCACCATGATGAATCGACAGCCCCACCCACACCACCATGATGGATCGACAGCCCCACCCACATCACCATGATGAATCGACAGCCCCACCCACACCACCATGATGAATCGACAGCCCCACCCACATCACCATGATGGATCGACAGCCCCACCCACATCACCATGATGAATCGACAGCCCCACCCACACCACCATGATGAATCGACAGCCCCACCCACACCACCATGATGGACCGACAGCCCCACCCACATCACAATGATGGACCAACAGCTCAAGCACATCAAAAACATACTGGAGAGGACTGAAGCGGACCAGTTGGATTATGTGCGAGCTCTGATGCACCTTCCTGACTGCTATCGGCGTGCTGGTCTGAATCAGCAGAATTCTCTGAAGTGGATTTAGCTACAGACGTCTTGACATCCCTATCCTTCAGTGGCAACACTTGGCATAATACTAAAAGGGATTGAAGTATTCCAAGGTTTGAAATCAATATGAAAACTGGTTTGAAAATGGAAACCCACATTCAAAGAATCCAGTATTGAAACAGAATACACACACTGGGAGTGTAGTCAGAAACCATCTGACACCGAATAGAACCAATACAAGACCTTCTGCTACACACACCAGTGTGAACCTGGGCAGGAAGATAGGGGAATCCAATACACATGTGCACTACACACACACACACACACACACACACACACACACACACACACACACACACACACACAGGCACACACACCACACCACACACAGGCACACACACCACACCACACACAGGCACACACACACACACACACACACACACACACAGGCACACACACCACACCACACACAGGCACACACACCACACCACACACACACACACACTCACAACAATGACACTCTTGGTTCGGTCCAACCGACTAAGTTTTTCACTTTGTCCAGAGCTTCACAGCAGACAGAGAGAAATTGCTGCACTAAGTACAATCTGAAGCAAGAAATATCAGTAGTAACATATTTCATCATAGCAAATGAATATAAACCATTGTGATGTGGAGAAACTGTCCGTCACAACAATACACGAATGGTTTGCGGTGATATTCAGAGACGGTGGACCGTATAGAGTCAACTAGTTGAATGACAGTCGTAATCACTCCAAAATGCACATACTTCACTCTTCTAGCAAACATGTAGTTGAAATATGCTTGCTAACATCACACATCAACAAAGTGCACCTCAGCAAAGATATCATATCCTTTATGCATACGGTTTTGTACGTACGTACGTTGGTACAAGAACAGTGGTCCCCACTTGATTGTATTCTGATCAAACTGGATGTAGTAGTAGACACCAGACCTCTACACACACAACACACACACCGACACACACCACACCACACACACACACACCTTCACACACACACACACACACACACACACACACACACACACACACACACACACACACACACACCTGCACACACACACACACACACACACACACACACACACACACACACACACACACACACACACCTGCACACACACACACCACACACAACACACACACACACACACACACACACACCACACACAACACACACAACACACACACACACACACACACACACACACACACACACACACTTGCACACACACACACCACACACAACACACACACACACACACACACACACACACACACACCACACACAACACACACAACACACACACACACACACACACACACACACACACACACACACACACAATCACACACAGACACACCCACAGACACACACACAACACACACACACACACACACACACACACACACACACACACACACACACACACCACACACACACACACACACCACACCACACACACCACGAGGTATTGGTACATACATGTGTCTAAACTCTACCAAGTCCTGCTTCCGGTTATTCTGCTCAACGGAGTGTGACATATCACCTTTGTTGTCACCTCTGAACCAATATCCCAGCAACATCACAGTGATGACTGCTTGGAGACACACCGCCACGGAGAGTTCTAAGGGGCTCGAACAAACATGATCATACTAACCCCGTGTATATCGAGCAGTAAACACTACACCTTACCTGGTATCAGGCACAGAGTACATATCAAAATCAGAAATAGAATAGAATAAGCTTTATTTTTTCTCCATCTGCAGAGCGAGACACGAAGCTGATGAGTGGTCTGCTTATGATGAGCAAAAATTTCAACTCACAAAATCAAGTCCTTTGCTTGGATAAGAGGCTGGAGGAGGATATTCAAAAATCGCCTCACTTTCTGATAATTGCTTACAACTACTAAAATATCAACATCGTACTGGTGTTCTTCGCTGGCTGGAATCGGCATGATCACTACAATGTTGCAGACATTTTGTACATATCACATGACTGTCACGTGTGCATAATACTGTAACATAATAACTCTATTCTTTGTAGACAATATCGGCTATAGTGTTCAACTGGATGTTGGTGGACCCCTCGTAGATGGCTCCAATCTTGCTATCGCGGTAGAATTTCTCTAGAGGAAAGTCTTTAGTGAAACCAACACCTCCCACCAGCTCAATACACTTTGAAGAGACAAAACTAGCAACCTATGAGGGAGGAGGGTAGGGGTGGGTGAGGCAGTGCGAGGGAGGAGGGTAGGGGTGGGTGTGGCAGTGTGAGGGAGGAGGGTAGGGGTGGGTGTGGCAGTGCAAAGGAGGAGGGTAAGGGTGGGTGTGGCAGTGCAAGGGAGGAGGGTAGGGGTGGGTGAGGCAGTGCGAGGGAGGAGGGTAGGGGTGGGTGTGGCAGTGTGAGGGAGGAGGGTAGGGTGGGTGTGGCAGGGTAGGGGTGGGTGAGGCAGTGCGAGGGAGGAGGGTAGGGGTGGGTGTGGCAGTGTGAGGGAGGAGGGTAAGGGTGGGTGTGGCAGTGTGAGAGAGGAGGGTAGGGTGGGTGTGGCAGTGCAAAGGAGGAGGGTAAGGGTGGGTGTGGCAGTGCGAGGGAGGAGGGTAGGGGTGGGTGTGGCAGTGCAAGGGAGGAGGGTAGGGGTGGGTGTGGCAGTGCGAGGGAGGAGGGTAGGGGTGGGTGTGGCAGTGTGAGAGAGGAGGGTAGGGTGGGTGTGGCAGTGCGAGGGAGGAGGGTAGGGGTGGGTGTGGCAGTGCGAGGGAGGAGGGTAAGGGTGGGTGTGGCAGTGTGAGAGAGGAGGGTAGGGTGGGTGTGGCAGTGCAAAGGAGGAGGGTAAGGGTGGGTGTGGCAGTGCGAGGGAGGAGGGTAGGGGTGGGTGTGGCAGTGCGAGGGAGAAGGGTAGGGGTGGGTGTGGCAGTGCGAGGGAGGAGGGTAGGGGTGGGTGTGGCAGTGTGAGGGAGGAGGGTAGGGGTGGGTGTGGCAGTGTGAGGGAGGAGGGTAGGGGTAGGTGTGGCAGTGCGAGGGAGTGGTGGATGACTGTGTAGTGGAGATGGCTTGTAGTGGGGGTGGGAGGAGTACCATTGGGAGTGGCAGCAAAAATGGGAGTGGGAGTGGGAATAAGAGTGGCAGAAGTAGTAGTGAAAGTGGGAGTGGCAGTGGCAGTGGCAGTAGTAGTGGGAGTGGGAGTGGCAGGAGTTGTAGTGGGAGTGGAAGCGGGAGTGGCAGTAATAGTAGTGGGAGTGGGAGTGGGAATGGGAGTGGGAGTGGGATTGGAAGGGGAGTGGGAATGGGAGTGGGATTGGAAATGGGAGTGGCTGTGAAACAAGCAGATGGAGTAGCTGATAAAAGTGTACACAATTCACCTCTCCAACAAACCACTTGGCCATTGCACCTTCCTTGATGACGGGCAGCCCCAGGTCCTTTCTCCTGGCAGCATTGTACACCATCATTCTAGCAGCCTCTATCTGGGTTGCCATGGTAGCCACCATGTGCTTCATGGCCTGCAAGGACACATATCACCTTTCATGAGGATTGCATCACATCAAATGAGAATTGCATCACATCTCATGAAGATTGCATCACATCAGTTGGTATGCATCACTTCTTTCAGTACATAATTCAGCATGGTAAAGTTTACACAGGGTTTATATACGAGTTAAACACCAAAAGAAATGTACACTTTTGATCCTATTGACAGATGTGGGCATTTTGGGTTCAGCACTTTCTTGTGCCTTGAAAGTTGATCTGGGAAGATTACACACAGCTGGCATTGGAATGTTGTTGGGTGAATAGCGTCACATTTGAGTATGGCTGGACCAAATTCCAGCTCTTCAAACAGCAACATTCCATCATTTAACACTTTTGACCTATTGCTGCTGTGGACCTTCACCAGTGGGACTGGGGATCAGGTACACTTGGACTGACCTGAAACTCTGAGATGGCCTGTCCGAAGGCGTGGCGCTCCTTGATGTAGGGGAGGGTCTGCTCCAGGGCACCCTCTGCGAGACCCAGCATCTGAGCACCAATTCCAATACGGCCTCCATTCAGCACTTCTATGGCATACTTGTAGCCTTTACCGTATTCCCCCAGTATCTGAGACTCATGGACCTGCACATGGCAACATACAGACAAGATGGAGGCACCCAGTGGATCTCTGCATGTGGAGGTGTATATGACGCTCGAGGGTAGGGCCGAGGGTCCCGGACCTCCTCACTTCACATTCACCTTGACATTGTCCAGGATGACAGGACAAGTTGAAGAAGCTCTGATACCAAGTTTATCCTCCTTCTTCCCGAGGCTCAGACCAGGAGTGTCTCGCTCAACCAAGAAGCATGTGATCCCCTTGTAACCCTGACCAGTGACAAATGAGGGTGACAGGAGATTGCTGGGGACGGGCTTGATCATGGTTGGACAAACCTTTGAGAAATCAGCATTAGCCATCACCAGGAATATTCCAGCATGCTCTGCGCTGGTGATCCACATCTTCTCCCCATTCAGAATATAGTAATCTCCATCTTTCTTGGCACTAGCCCTCAGAGCAAAGGCATCTGATCCACATGCTGCTTCTGAGAGACAGAAACACCCTACCTGTGGAATCAAGTTGGAAGTGACCATCCAACATGCACACAAGTCAACATGCACACAGTTCAACATGCACACAAGTGTGGTTACTGAGATGGTACACTGTGTTCTTACACAAACTTAGACACTATCACCGTTTCTTAGCATGGATGCTAGCCTGCTAGGAATAGATTCCAAGTAATAGTGCCTTTTTGTAAGTGTTGAACATGCAACACTGGAATTCATTGCGCAACACTTATGTATTATTGCATAACACTTACATCATGTTGCGTAATACGAGGATAGTACTTTTCCTTCATGTCTTGACTGCCGAACATCCTGAGCAGGTCAAACACGAGGGTGTTCTGCACATCGCAGAGGACGCTGACAGATGGGTCCACCTTGGCCAGTCCTTCGATCACCAGCATGCTGGCAAAGAAGGTTGATCCTGCCCCTCCATACTCCAGAGGTGCTTCAATGCCCATCAGCTGCAGTAGACGGTCAACACCTCAGTAAGGGGTGGGCATGCAATCCCAGGACAACCAGGGGTAGGTAGTATCAAGCCATTTGCTAGCATAATTGGGGTCATTGCCAGCATAATGTGAGTGTTTTTCTCACTTGAGCATAATTACTAAGGTTCTCCACTAGATGTGGACCCTACCCCACTTAAGATGCTCAGTCACCTTCAAATTTGATGCGCCTTCCTGCCTGTCACCTACTTGAAGACATTCCACAAAATACTAATATATCCCCACAATGAGATGCCACTCTCCACTGTGACCTTGAGCGCTCACCCACAAGCCCAACAGGATTACTTGGACTGCCTAAGGCTCTGGTGGTGAGTGCACATGACCATGATCACACAACAAGAGCAGACACCACCTTCTAGTGAGTACTGCGGAAAAGCACAATGACCTGGATTCCAAAAATAACATGCCACAGCCTATACCTTCGGGGCAATGTGCCAGCCCAACATATGACTTGCATGCTAACAAGACCACCCCACTAATCCCACCACCAAACCCAGTATGGCCTGTATCACTGCATTCACTTCCAACAACAGAATTACAACCATCTCATAATTTAGACCTCACTGCTCCATAGGTGGTTTCCGTTGTGAGGTTCTACTGCAATAAGGAAACCTAATTAAAGTACAACCTCAGTCTATTAAGCAGCACACAAAGAACCCTCACGAGAACGGCAATTGTGATGCTGAACCTCAGGGGAGCCATTACAGGGTTGTCAGGCAAACTAGTACATCTTCTAATTTAAGTAAGCTAATTAATGAAATTATTTGGTCTGCAGAAGCCTGTACAGGTGCTTTGAGGCAGTAACAGTTGCTCTACTGGTGAACCTGTTATGTGCCTACTTGCAAAGATACACCATATCCAATGTCAAGAAGAATCTTGTACCTTGCTAAGGTTAATGAATGGTGAACTGCTCCCTGACCAGGGATGACTTCATATTGTGAGATTACCTCACATCAATTGGAAATTATGTAAAATTCAACATACATCCAAAGGTGATGAACTAGGTCCATCGAGGTGTTTGATGTAGTAACAGGTAACATTTGCCTTCCTGTCTCTCAGAGATAGCTGTCCTAGTGTCCTCACCTGAAATCTGTTATATTTCAACTCTACCATCAAGGTGGTATTAACGTAAGAGTTCTTGAAGAAATACAAGTCCTTCATTCCACCACATCACAGAATGTTTAGGTGGCTTTCATCTGCACCGATGTTGATTACTTCACTAAGGCTACAGGCATACCACAAAGGGTATATTATGTCAAAGGAAACCCTTATTTACTGCAGTAAGAATGCTGGCTGTGCAAACAACCTCAACACACCAACACAACTACCAATGTTATGGGGGTTGACCAGGACGTCAGGACACAAGGCATACCTTACGACACACAACTGGTCACTGGTCCCCTTCTTCATCATGGCATCATTTCGTTAGCCACTGCTGGTTCCCCACCCTCACAACAACCTCCAACTTTAGGACGTCACTAGTCCCTCCACCACTTGCTAGGTCTAACCAGCAAGGTGAAATGGGTAATTCTGGTAATGATTAAAATTGACAATGTCTAAATTAATAGGTTTCCACATCAAAATACCAAGTTTTTGAGGACAGCCAGTGTTTAACTGGCAATGGTAACCCATAGCTAGAACACACCTGAAAGTGAAGTTAGCCACATGCTTATCATGTGATAGTTATCCATAAGTTCCGAGAATACTACCATCATCAGAATTACCACATTTTACCTCAGTTGATATTCTCCAATTTTGGTAAAGTGTACGGTCTGCTAGACTAACACAAGGCATGTTGTGCTACAGGCGATTTCAGGACATTTCTTGTAAGACCAATTATAATTGCGTACATTGTTTAGTGGTGGACACGCCTACTTCACACAAGACACACCCACCCCATTGTCAAACAGTCCTCGGATTATTGATGGATCCATCTGCGATTTCTCGTCCATCTCTCTCACCAGAGGAGCTATCTTCTCTTGAGAGAACTTGTCCACTAGAGAACAACCAAACACAATGAAACCTGACATGATAGGCGGCGATAAGCACTCTACCTGTCTCTTTCAACATCCGTTCATCTTCACTAAGGGTCGTGACGGGTAAGGCAGTAGAATAACGATATTTCCTCAAGCCACCTCGCCTCAGAAGGGTGGAAAATGTTTGAGTGAATCTCCTAGAAAGATGAGCCTACACGAGAAGAAAAGAATGAAGGCGATGGACCAGATGTATTGAAAGCTAACCGATCTTACCATAACGTGTTTGGTGATAATAAAACTCGTTAAAGGGACACTGCATCGAAAAATGAAATGGACTTAAAATGATAGGTACTACTTAAAAAGTCATATGCAATGAAACCGTTGTACGATGTACCGTTTAGGAGAAATTTCGCCGGATAGGCCACGAAACCTAAGTAGCAGTAGCCATCTTGATGACGTCACTGGCGTGAACTTCCGAGATACGAAATGTCCTCTACTGTCAACGATGACTATCTAGCAACTTTCAAGCACTCCGTACTGCCCTCTCTGTCTTTTGAAGACAAAGCTGAATTGATTGATGTTATTCTGAACTCTTGCTCAAGCGAGGAGAAGACTCACTTGTCCATAGCGGTCCGCAATAGCCTATCCGTCGACTTCATCTCAACTCTACCAGCTCATGTTAGTACTTGCATACTCTCCAAGCTTCCCATCCCATGTTTGATGAAATGTACTCGCGTTTGCCAAGCGTGGTATCACGTCGTAACGCATTCCCACCAGCTATGGAGGCGCCGCATAAGCCGTTTCCTGGCCACCACAGAGGGACTCCCCAACTCAAACCCCTATGACATGTTCTTGGCCCTTGGTAAATGGCTTGAGACCTTGAAAGATAACGGTGTCCACAAAGTGGCCATCAGACGACCAACCTGTGCAGACGCACGTGGTCCTCTTTCCCCAGAGATGTGGAAGTGTACAACAAGTAGGCTTTATGTAACGTGGGTTGTGCCCGGTCAGCCCGGTGAGGGCGTGCTACAGTGCTATCAACTTTGTAGAGATGGTCGACTTCATTTGCTATGGGAAGAGTCATTGCATCATCAGTTTTGCTTGGCAGTCAATGGTACAGCTCTGCTCACAACAGGCCCACAGCGAAGTGGTTTGATGTGGAAGTGTGTGACCACTGGGTCTGTGATAGCTAGCACCAGGCACAGGGAAGTCTGTCCGTGGGATGTAGACTACACACCTCTGCTGTGTGCCGACTGTGATATTGTGTTTGTTGTCAAGGAGTGCCCACGAGAAGCAGTCAGTACTGTGTGTGTTGATCCTACCGTGGAACGTCCCCCTGTCCTGACAAGATATCGTTTAGAAGGATTGAGCCAAGATGTGTTGACTGGGTGTCTTTATTGTGTATTCACAGAAGGGGAGGAGTCAGCCCAGCGAACTCATCGTCTGCTCCTGCAAACTTGGGACAACACCATACTCTTGTATAACGTGGTTGTTGCAAAGCGAGATGGAGTCACACCCCTGTGCACTATCCAGTCACGCCCTTTCAATGATCAATACATTTTGAAAAGAATTAACACGTCCTGCGTTATCTCCTTTGACAAGAAAACGATAGGGTTTGTCGTGGGCAGCCTCCTCTTTGTACTGGGCAGTGACACTTTGTCCACAGTTCATATAGTTGACATTTCTACATGTTGTGACATAGCTGCAACTCCCAATTTGAGGTGTGCTGCTGTAGGACAGCAATTTGCTATTATATTTGCCCAACGGGACCAAGTTGTCATGGCAACAGAAAACTGTACCATGTTTATCGTTTCATTCACAGCTCACATCATAAGACAGCTGTTCTCGTATTCTTGGAATGTTGTTGCTATTGCCAACCATATATTATCACACATTGACAGCAGCAGTAGCTTTGTAGTAATAAAATGTACAAATTGTTCATAACATCTTGTTGACATACAACAAGAGCAGGTGTGCGTGGGCTTCATGTTGTTACAATAATATTATTTGAGTAAAAATAATAACGTGATGTGTGTGTAAAAACAGAGCATGAACTTGCATCAAGTGACACAGTGATACAATAAGGATAAAAATATTCTGAAGGAGGATTAAAAAGTCAGTGATGTGACAAATTGGAGATAAAACCAGCACACCGGCCTCGTAAGCTGACTAAAGAGCCTGGCATCTTCCGACAGCTGTTCAGTTAGACGCTGCAATGCACTTCTGATGTCAGACCTTGCCCTGTCATTCTCACACATGGTGTCAAGGGTCATCATATTGCATTGCAGTATGTAAGATAAGAGCATGAGGAAGTACCCACAATCGGACCACAGTCCTCCTGCTGCCGGGTCAGGTAACTTTGCAAAGTGAACAGTGAGCGTCTTGTTGAGGGAAGGGAGCTCTGAAGGAATCTCATTCACTGACCGATGGAGACGGAACTTGGTGTCCAACATGATGTCGATGATGAGCTCTTTCATTGGATTTGATGGAAGAGACCTGAAGAAGAGCTGTTGAGCATGAAATGACCCAAGGTGATCCAGGACAACCCTCACCAGCAGTAGTGGAACCTCGCTACAAGGGATGCACTCAACACTATACATAGTGGAGAACAAGGATAGGAGAACATCTCGAATTGGGATTATACCATATAAGTCTTCCTTCCAAAGGGAATCCCCCCTTGATTCGACATCCAGTGTTACAGCCAACAGTTCAGCAGCTACACCAAGAGGATACACACAATGGCTCCATGACAGCTTCCTCTCCACTGAACTCCGAATTCCATCCACTAACTTGGGAAGCATGTCAATATCGCGTGTGATGCAATGCAGTGTGTACTGAAGATAGAGATGTACGCCAACTGGAATACTCCCAGACGTGTCTTTGGCAGATGCGATTGACAGCAGTGAGGTCAAACACTTGGTTAGAGTTGACCAGTGCCACAGAGAGACATACTCCAGCATGGACGTATGAGTTAGTGGATATTTGCCTTTATTCGCACTCACACACACGTCGTGTTCCTTCCAAAGGCTCTTGTTCTTCTCGAGGATCCCGCGTACCATTACTGCAACTTTGAAGTTGTTTTCTCCAATCAAGTCTTCGACTAGAGTATCGTGGACGTCCCTTGGTAGGAGGTAACCGTCTTCCAGTTGGCATTGTGTTAGTTCCAAAGGTATATTTAACGCGCTGAAAATACTTTGTTTGGTCGAGGATGTGGAATACAAGTGTATCTGCTCGGTGACGCTTGGATTCATGAGCACATGTCGGCAGTTGGCCTTCACCGGGGACTTACAGAACCTTTTTGGCTGAGGACTTCCTTCAACCTGCATAGTAGATATCGACCTATCAACATCCAAGCAAACGACAACACATAACACTCATGTAAACGTACATTAGCACTCACAAGAGACGCCATGACCGAAGGAGGCGCGAATTGTCCCCAAAACTTGTCACTATGAATAGATTTCGTCACGTGACAATGACATCATAACCTAACAAGCCCATCTTCACTCTGAACAGTATAGTGGGTCGTCTGGTCTCATGAGACAAAATATTGTAGCTTGCGATAAGTAAATGATGTGTATAATCAATTACATAGACACTTTGGTTGAAATCCTAAGCTGCAATTAAAAGAGCATTTGCACACATGTACCCCACAGACATGCCCTAGGGTGAAGCAGTCAATGTTTGGTCAGCCATCTGTAGGGAGTGGTGAAACGTGACAATATGTATTTGATACAATATCAGTTTACTTGAGGGTATGTGAATTGTGCTTTTAGATATGGCAGATCCCACCCACCTGGAACAGATGTTTGTAATAATAATAATTGGAAATTATGGCAGGTATGCATTGAGAACAGTGTACTTTCCGCATTGCAATACCAGCTGGATGCCACAACAAATTACAAATACTTTGATTACCATTAGAAGGCCGTCCTTGTGATGTCATGACTCGGTCACAGGCCGTTGTGACCAGTGCCATCCACCACCAGTCGCCATGGGAACACTCTGGTGTGATTGGTGACATGTAATGTAACACAAATGGGATGTAGTCTTAAAAGGAATTGATTTTGCTTATCTCAGTGACAACAGAATTATCTAACTGAAAACCAAAACATGAGGTGATAATCTACTGATGATCCGTCCACTCAACCCTCTGGTAATACGATGCGGTGGACTCCATTGAAGTGTTTGTCCTTGAATGGATTCTTATATCAAATTATTTCTAGAGTTACCTCAACTGCACTAAACTACCTCTCACATCTGAACTTGTCAGGTATTTGAAACTCCACAAGGTATTGACAGCACTTCACTGAATTCTCCAGATAATCAAGTAATTACACACTTCCTCTTTTATCAGTAACTAGCTGTGTGTATATATGTACCATGCACATTCCTCACTCATTGCGTATCTTAGCAACCCGAAAGTAGCTATTAATTTGTGCTAAATAACAATTAATTGAAACTTTAATATCAATAATATTATTATTTCAATACATAACTCATCATTGTACAAGAATTACTACTAAAATGGTAAATACACTTGATAATATGGAAATACTGAGTGACGATAATAATATAGTTATAAAGGCAGCATTGTTGCTTTCAGTGTCAGCGCTCGCAACAGATTAGTTTGTTAACAGTTTGGTTGGTGAGTGATTTAATCTGTACTCCCTGAAGGTATTCGTGTGCGTGACACTGGGTGGTGACTATAGCCCGCTGCGTACACGAACCCGTGAATGGGCTGTACCTGATGCATTGCTCTCCAGCCATAGACCTATGCGTACATTGACTGGCAAGGCCCACACCTTCCCCTTTCTGCCCTTTCGGCCCTTGAATACCTGGGGGTCCTTGTGGACCACGAGGTCCTCGATCACCCTTGGGTCCTGCTGGCCCTGAAGGCCCAGGGGGGCAAGAACACTCCCCTGCACTGCCGGAGCCAGGAGTAGTTTCCCACTTTTCATTTAGCTTGTTCACAACTATATATTCGATGGCTCTCTCCAGTAGCTTACCAGGGTCCTTAGTGAAGTTGACGTGTTTTGTATATGGAGTTGACTGTGATCCATTGTTCTTTTTTGAGCTACGCGTTGCCCTGTTGCCACTTTTCACAACACTGTTCCCAGTGAGCTCTGATAGCAAGCGCGAAAGAGATGAGTCCTGACATTCTTCCAGTTGAGATTGTAGTACAGAGATGTTCCTCCTTAGCTCTAACTGATCTCTCTGTAGGCTGACCAACTCCCTCTGAAGAGCTTCTATGTCAGCTCTGTTGAACCAGATGAAGGCAACCTGGGCACTGACCACACACAGGCACACAACCCCCAGAACAACCAGAATACAGTCTTTCTTGTCCATTTGGCCTTTAACACTCATTGTCTCTGCTCTCCTGACTGCTTAGGTCACGCTACTGAAGGGTAGAACAGGTGAAACCACTTTTTGTGGTGAAGGGGGCGGGGCTCTCTGAGGGCGTGGCATAGTAATGATTTGTTTATGTTCAAAGTATGAAGTGATTCATAACATTCCTATCCACTGTTTTCGGTCAATGGTATGACGGGCATTGGGATATCAGATCTAGTATACACAGCTGCACAGTCATAACGGAGCCAACCTTTATCCGTGTGTGTGTGTGTGTGTGTGTGTGTGTGTGTGTGTGTGTGTGTGTGTGTGCCTGTGTGTGCCTGTGTGCCTGTGTGTGTGTGTGTGTGTTGTGTGTGTGTGTGTTGTGTGTGTGGTCCCGTTTTAACAGGTCAAAGAAATTGGCTAGACCGAAGGTATTCATAGTAACCACAATCCCATATCAACAGCACATTACTGTATTTCATTGGCTGTATATTTAGACAGCCTCAAGCTGAGTGGACTACTCTTCAAATGCTATGAATATGTTTTGTTTATTAATGATATGCATTGATACCCTCAAGGGAATTCTTATACAGTGGAACCTCTTCATTAAGGACACTTTGGGATCTTCATTTTAGTCCTTATTACAGAGGTGTCCTCAATTCAGAGGTCACTTAATACACTACAGTACTAGACTGGGACACAGAATGGTGTCCTTATTATAGAGGTTTCTGCAATTCAGAGGTTTGTAATAGAGAGGTTCCACTGTATGTACAGTACCTACCAGTAGCAACACCAACAACAGCATGGGAGTGATTACTGTACAGCAGTGGTGTTGAGTGGGAGGAGTCACTGCAAGGGAGTGGTGCCGAGTGGGAGGAGTCACTGCAAGGGAGTGGTGCCGAGTGGGAGGAGTCACTGAAAGGGAGTGGTGCCGAGTGGGAGGAGTCACTGCAAGGGAGTGGTGCCGAGTGGGAGGAGTCACTGAAAGGGAGTGGTGTTGAGTGGGAGGAGTCACTGCAAAGGAAGTGGTGTTGAGTGGGAGGAGTCACTGTAAGGGAGTGGTGCCGAGTGGGAGGAGTCACTGCAAGGGAGTGGTGCCGAGTGGGAGGAGTCACTGAAAGGGAGTGGTGTTGAGTGGGAGGAGTCACTGCAAAGGAAGTGGTGCTGAGTGGGAGGAGTCACTGAAAGGGAGTGGTGCTGAGTGGGAGGAGTCACTGTAAGGGAGTGGTGTTGAGTGGGAGGAGTCACTGGAGTGGTGCTGAGTGGGAGGAGTCACTGCAAGGGAGTGGTGCTGAGTGGGAGGAGTCACTGAAAGGGAGTGGTGCTGAGTGGGAGGAGTCACTGTAAGGGAGTGGTGTTGAGTGGGAGGAGTCACTGGAGTGGTGCTGAGTGGGAGGAGTCACTGCAAGGGAGCGATGCTGAGTGGGAGGAGTCACTGTAAGGGAGTGGTGTTGAGTGGGAGGAGTCACTGGAGTGGTGCTGAGTGGGAGGAGTCACTGCAAGGGAGCGATGCTGAGTGGGAGGAGTCACTGTAAGGGAGTGGTGTTGAGTGGGAGGAGTCACTGGAGTGGTGCTGAGTGGGAGGAGTCACTGCAAGGGAGCGATGCTGAGTGTGAGGAGTATTACTTACTGTGCAACCATCCAAATCAATTATGATCATGTCCACTATCAGTTATGTTAACCAATTTGCATTGAACTTTCAATGAATGTTGTATTCTTTGCAATATTACAGTTAAAACAGTCCAATTATTATATACATCACACAATATTATAATGATAAAATTAATATACTTTTAATATCTATTTGACTCTATTAGGTTGTTCCTTCATCTAGACTACTTCCAGCAACTACGTCCCAGAGACTTGCACATTTCACATCTCGCTTGATCATGAGGACCCCGATCATCGTCATCGTCATCACGAAGAGTTTCATAAAATCCAGAAAAATTGAAAACGCCTCTGCCGATTTTTCTCAAATAGCTGTCCACAGCATACTCAGCCATGCTCCTGATGGCTCCATCATCAAATGCAGGTGGCACAGCTCTTTCACACTTTTGGCAGTCTTGATTGAAGGTGTGGACAATGACTTGACCCCTCAAGTCCATCACGCACCAGCTATGGGCAGACGCCCACCTTCGACTACACGAGATGTGAGCGTTAAACCACGCAAAACCCTTCACGCGATAGAATCTTTTGCTCCCACCAATTTGCGCCAAGTTATATCGGTCGTTTTCGTGTGGAATATCCATTGGATGCACATTTTTCTCACTCATGACGCTAGCTATTATTTCCTTCCCAAAAGACATCTTCCTTCTTGATGGGAACTGAGTGGCGGGCTAAAAATATTCTTCCAACTTCAGCGAACATCGCCTTTCCGAGAACAGCAGTAGAAAGTGGAACACGAAGGGGAATCCCAAATGACTGATAATGAGATTCATTACCTTTATCCATAGTTAATACAACAATATTATTAATCAATTTATTCAATAGTTTAATGTATTATGGACAGCAAATTAAAATATTAAAATAGTACTCAATGTGCTCCATGCATCCAGCAGGACACACACATAACACACAACATGCACATGTGTAAAGTGTTAGTGATTTCACAACCTACCCATGCTTGTCAATTGCAATAATACTGACGAACAGACACCACACACACACACACACACACACACACACACATTCCACAAATTGAATTCCTATCAAGAGATTTGGCGCTCTACACTGTATAATATCTCTAGTGGTCCGTGTGTACTACACAGTAGGATGCGGTGGCTGTTCGTGGAACAAGTAGAGGTTGTTGGTGGCTGCTATAGCCAGGATGTTGTCCATGGGATGCCAAACAGCATGGAGGATTCTCCTGGCATACTCTAGGGAATCAATACCGACTTCATCGCGTCTTTTCTTTGGTCCAGACACCACCTTCTTGTTTCTTAGAATCTGTCCAAGTTGGCTCATGTCCCGTGAGGCCTCGTAGCAGTACTCCATCCGAGGATCCCGATAGAAGATGCGAAAGAAGTTGTTGTAGCTCCCAGTGATCAAGGAACTGTAGGTGTTGAACAAACACAATTTTACCTCAAGACTATGTGTACAGATTACATACATACGTACACAGAGTGAATGCTTCCCCAACGAGTATATGGAACGGGGTCACACACACACACATACATACACACACACACACGCACCCCCCCCCCACACACAGCAGTGATCTCACCTGTCATTGCCATTCCAACCACATTCAAATCTGTCGAAGATGAAGTCATTCTCATACAGAGTGCACAGCTTTCCCCTGAGGTAGTCGTGGACCTGGTAGGTCTCAACAGGTTTTCGCTCCATGTTCATGTCCCACACTTTCAACGCTAAAAAATCTCTTGTCAGGAAGTATCGTCCCTGATGGCTGAATTTAGCATCGGAGATTGAGGCTATTATTTCGGAGAAGAAGGACCTGTTTGATGGGTCTTCAGGTTCCTCAAAAACTAGAGTGAAGATCAGAGACTGCATGAAGAACGTATCCAGTGACGACCCTCCCCAACACAGACGTGCATGTGCACACTTATACCAACATACTTACACCCACACCCCTCACAAGAGTATGGACACACACACACACACACACACACACACACACACACACACACACACACACACACACACAGAGAGTATAAAACCTTTAGCATGCTTGTCACAGAGCGCTCTCTCCCGCATGTCACACATCCGGACCACTCCTTTGCTAGTGCTGTAGATGAACTCATTGCAGTTCTTCGGATGAAACTCAGCAGCTGTGATTACTTCAGTCAAATCCTCCATGTTAGGAGGCTTGATGTCAACAACATCTGATTGTAGTTAAGGAACATCTACCCCTTCACATGCAAATGATCACAAAGCATGCAGACACGCGCGCGCACACACACACACACGCATACACACACACGCACAGGCACACACATCAGATACTAAAACTCCTATCAGTTGTCTCCAAGTGCCAAATATATATCCTGAGGTCATCTGCAGAGAGGTACATCAGGTCGTCACTGTTGACTGAGATGGAGTTGATGTGGTATGCGTGAGCATTGGAGAATATCCTCCGTGGCATGGCCTCGATGGTGATGTCATTGGTGGACCGCCGGGGGACCCTGAGCTGAGTGATGTAGTCCCTATCCTTGGCCCGCCCCTCATGGTCCACCAGGTTCCATCCACTAAAATTTCTCCATTTTTCAGTAATCTTCCATAATTTAATTGTTTTATCTAAAATAAAACAGACAATGATACTTCAACACATCATCTCAACCATTGACCCTGGTGTAACTTCACACAACTCTAGGCTTCATGCCCAATCTCAGTATGTGCAGATACTGAAGGGTGGATTGGGTAACATCCACTTGTACTCGTAATCAGGAGACAACCCTCCAGAACAGGTATTCATGTAGTTAGTACAACGTAGGAAACTCCACGACATCACAGACTCGTCAGGGGCAACCCAACAACCATTGTACAGCTCACCCATGACCACACCCACATCCACACCCACATGACTACTAAAGACCACTCAACCACTCCCACACCCACACAGATACTTTAATCTATACACGTACACACATACACATGTATATTGGTATACACCTCTCACACACACTCACCATTGGTTGTCAAAAGGAATAATGAAGGACCGGCTTTCCTCAGCCATCTTATCTTATTTATTTTCTCCTCAATTTCCAAACTCTTCAAATAATCGAACTCCGGTTCATGGCTTTGGAATGTACTGTACACATTGTAGTCGCATCGAAATGGATATGGACCGTCTGCAGGCTGCATTGGGGACCAGTCGTGAGACGGAGCAAGAATGCGAGTGTACTAACAACCATTCAACATTGAATGGGAGAAAAGGTCAACACACACACACACACATCCCATACAAAGTAGATACACAGCGTGGTGAGTGCGTACATGTACATCATGACACACTAGACCACTTCAGGAATGTCTGCTATGTACACACACACCAGGAGCATGTCCAGTTGAGGGGCTAGCTCACTCAACTGTCCTCAGACCATGCCTTCACAAGCTGACACAAGAAACATGAACAAACGGCTTATAACCCACTAACCAGGGGCAAACCTCCTCTCTGAAATATAACCACGCGTCCACCTTTATCTCCAGTGGCCAGGAACTCCCCATCGTGGTTGAACTCCACTGCTGATATGATGTCAGCTACAAAGATGGGTGGGTATAGAACGGTCACTATGAAGCCGATTTAGACTGTCTCATGGCAAACCTTCGGCTATTTCTTCTTCGATTGTTCCTTTCACTTGAGAAAAACACCACGGTATCTCTTCTCCGGTATTCCCTTTCAGAGGAACTATGTCAACAGAAAAGAAGAACGAGAATGAAGAAGACTCAAAGCACTCAATTACTTTTTAGACAAAGTAACTGAACATATAAATCAATAAAAGTTAATGTAGGTTACTTTGCATTAATATAAATTGAAAAAAAAACATTCAAAACGGTTTTCTCGAACAAACTTCGTAGTAGATTGCTCCTTACCAGTTTTTTGAGTTGCCATTCTTCAAAGTACTCTAGACAACTTTAATGAAACAAGCATTGCCTAAAAATAACGTTAAAATGTTTATCGACTACCTACAGAGCTGCTCCTTCTCGATTATTGACGATACCAATATCTCTAAAGTTTGCGAAGCATAGAAAGAGACGCCATTTTATGAAGACAATGAATATCATTAAAAATACATTCCGATTAAATAAGGAATAAAATTAATACTGTGATTGGAGACTACGTCATATTCTCCCAACAAAACTTGAATTCCTGACCAGATTGGCCACAGATCCTGTCCTCAGCACTGTCTGTCTCAATGGGGCCATTCTGAGCATTCGAAAGTACATGTAGCCCAAGAAAAGTACAGACAACACGAACAAGACCATAAGGAGCTTGAAGCCGTTCTCCGATAGTCCTTCACCAACAGACAAATCCCATATCGGTGCATTTTGAGCACTAACAGCTTCCATAGACTGCTTGGAATATCTACACACATACATAAAAGTGACAATAATCTTTCTATATTCTGTGTATGCATGAATGTGTGTGTGTGTGCATGTGTGTGTGTGCCATGTGTGTGTGTGTACGCATGCGTGTGTGCACATAATATACGTCTGTGTTTTCCAATCAATACCTCATAGGTAAGCATCTTGTGTGATAGACCAAAGCTCCTAGGGCCCACTGTAAACTTCTGTTCATCAACCGATCAGCAGATGTGAGCTTTGTATAATTGTCTGGAAATCCAAGGCCTTCATGCAGAACAATGGACATCCATGCTGACTTGAAGCATTGAGACCTGATGAAGAGGAAGACTCGATCAGTCAACATTCTCCAGGGACATAGATCGCATCACGTGTTACCTGAATCTGGACTCAGTTGCTCCGGGATAAAGCTTCTGCTTGTACCAAGCTTCAAGTGTGGACCACTTGTGACTGCAAAAGGACTAAAGAGAAACATAAGAACTCACACTCTGCTCCTGACTCATCAGTACACTATTGCAACATACTCTGGCTGACTGTTCAAATTTGTCCTTACGATAAGGTCCCCCCATTCTCAATACATCCTCCATTGTGTAAAAAAACTCTGAAAATCCATAAAATTCTTTAGTCATGTTGATGGGCGGACGTGTGAAGGTATCAGAAACACAAGCTTCACGCATATCCTCATCAGTGCAGTTGGAACGGCTCTGAAGAACTGGCAATAGAGCTGCTTTGCAGGCAAAGTAGTCTCCGGAGCCATGGATTGTGACCACACGACCGTCTCTATCTACCTTTTCATGCATGTCCATTGGAGAGCAAGGGTCACTGATCCTGACTGGGATGTGGGCTGTTGTGTTCTCTCCATGGCTGGCTGCACCAGGTGGCTTGCCATGCAGGTACCTCTTCCTGGCCTCATTAGCTCCAAACCCCAGGAATGTGGTCACATAGAGGGAGTACTTGTGATGGTCAGTCAGTCCACAGTTGAGGTCCAGTGAGGCCACTCTGCCTCCATGGTAGCCAACCTCCTGGAGGAGGAGGAATAGTTGTCTGTGAAATACTCTGGAGAACCTTCTATCCCACCCTGTGTGTGTGTGTGTGTGTGTGTGTGTGTGTGTGTGTGTGTGTGTGTGTGTGTGTGTGTGTGTGTGTGTGTGTGTGTGTGTGTGTGTGTGTGTGTGTGTGTGTGTGTGTGTGTGTGTGTGTGTGTGTGTGTGTGTGTGTGTGTGTGTGTGTGTGTGTGTGTGTGTGTGTGTGTGTGTGTGTGTGTGTGTGTGTGTGTGTGTGTGTGTGTGTCCATATGTGTATCTCTGTGTGTGTTTGTATTCGTCTAACTACATAGAGCTATGTCCCATGATTCTCTGAATAAACCCAACCATCGACCACTCAAAGGCAAACCACTGACGTCAGGATCAACTTGGAAGGCAACCTGTAGGGATCCACCGCCCATGTCCAGCGAGCCCACAGTGCCAGCCGTAGGGGCTTTCCTGTCTAGTAGAGGATAGGCATCAATGACATCGTGACTCCGACCACCCATCAACACACCATACCTTGTAGTCTACCCAACAGGTAGTTCAGTGTTATCCAGCTGAAGATGCCTGTGAGTGAAGTGATTAGAGAGTTCCCTTACATGGTGACTTACAACGTAGCAGCAGAGAAGTTCCACATCACAGGGATTGGAATATCATTGTATGTATGTATACATGCTAACATGCTAACATGAATCAATTAGTTCTTCTCACCTTCGTCCTTTCCTGAGATTACTTGTACATTTTCCTGAGGAAGAAGGAACCTGTAATGAGCTGGTATCTGAGTGCGAAGGGTCTGCAGGATGGCATCTCTCTTGGCAACAGGGACCATCCTCATTCCAGCAGTTGCCAGGATGAAAAGTTGGGTCTCGTGGTGGAACTCTTTTGGGATGTTTACAGCAGCAAACTCCAATAGTGGCTGTAAGTAGGCGAATGCTGAAGAAGGATCGTTTTCACAAGAACTGAGTCCCGGTTCTATCTTCTTCACAACTGTTTCTCCTCTGCTATCAGTGACCTCATCAATTTTTAACATATCCCCACCCCCCAAGTGTTGTGGCCACTTGTACAGATAAACACGACTTCCACTGCTCCCACAGTCCATGACAGCGGCATAACTAACTCCTTCTGAAGGACGTCCTGTTCGCCGACCGAAGTAAGAAGTTGGGACAAGAATAACTATCACACAACCACAAAGAAACAACAATAAAGTGAGCACAAGAGGTTTGCTCCATTTGAAAATATTTCTAGTGAACGACTGTCTTCTCATATGAGGTCCGTGTTCCTGTCAAGGTACATGATCCACTCAACAATACATGTCCGTCAACAAGTGTTGACTACCTACAGTGACCCGTGGTATAAACGCCCAGATAACAATAAGCGCCCATCAGTCTACTTCCTTTGTCTGTAGGGCCCGCTGTGAACAGGACGCAATAGCGTCTTTCACAAATTACTTAAAGAGGTTTCTAAAGTTCTAACTACAGAAAGCACATTTACCTGCCTTTTTGAGTTATACTTCCTCAATACTAGAGTACTGATAAGAGTCATGGAGAATGGGTTGGTGTCGAAGAGGTGGACGTTAGATGACGAAGATTTGGAGAATCTTGTGAGTAAATTGCGGGAAAAGTCACCGGTCGCTCCGACCATAGATGACGCCAGGTCAGCGATATTCTATTCACTGTGAATATTACTACTTGTGCTGGACATTAGTGATGTTGCGGTTTGCAGAATTTATGTTAATCGAAGTTTGAGTATGAATAAGATTAAGGCTATTGGTTTCGATATGGACTACACCCTAATTGGTACGGTGTGTGTGTGTGTGTGTGTGTGTGTGTGTGTGTGTGTGTGTGTGTGTGTGTGTGTGTGTGTGTGTGCATGTGTGCATGTGTGCATGTGTGTGTGTGTGTGTGTGTGTGTGTGTGTTTGTGTGTGCATGTGTAGTATGCCTTTCTTGTTGACATATGACTGTACGTCTGTATTGTGTGTGTTGCTGTTCAGAATATAAATCACCTGAATACGAAGCGTTGGCCTGTGACATGGTTGTTCGTCGGCTGATGGACGTTGGCTACCCAAAGGTCAGTTTCTACTGCAGCACTGCTATTGTCATGTATTTGACTGGACTGGTTTACACAGGATATCGTGTCCATAGAATATGATGCCAATTTTCCCACCAGGTGCGTGGGTTGTTTTACTGAATTAGTATATCTTTGTATACTCTTTGATTACTCTTATAGAGGACTCCTCTTCGATAAGAAATATGGTAATTTCCTCAAAGTGGATGGTTTCAGAAATATTCTTGAAGTGTTTCATGGGTTCTCTTGTTTATCTCTGTAAGTATGTTTGTGTGTGTGTGTGTGTGTGTGTGTGTGTGTGTGTGTGTGTGTGTGTGTGTGTGTGTGCTTCACTTTAATGTGGTGCTCCATGCAGTGCTGCCATTCGAGAGCTCTACCCTAACCGATATGCTCCAGTGAGTTCACTTTAGCTGTCGACTGATGCTCCATCCAGCTCTCTACCCTGTCTGTCCTCACGCAGGCCTCAGACCCGAGATACCACATCCTGAACACTCTGTTTGAACTCCCAGGTAAGCCCCTGTAGATGTGCCCTAGCGAGTGGGGAGGTCATGTCAGGTCCCTACAGAGATCTTCATCCTGGCTGCGTTGGTGAACTACTTTGACAACCACGAGAGCTACAAGCGGACTCAGGTGGGAGTGGAGTATGGATCTCTGGCCATCAGCTACGAGAGCATACAACAAGATGTCCGCCAGGCTGTGGACTGGGTACATCGAGAGGTATGGTTGTCATGACGATAGAGATCACCATTACACCATGTGGGTTGCCTACTTCAGGGTCTCCTCAAAACAGAGACATTGCGCAATGTGGATAAGTATGTAGCCAAAGAGGTTTGTACATGCCGATGATGGCAAAGATCAGATCTTCATTTAAATCTTTTGTTCACTGCAGCCCAGACTACCTGCTATGCTGGACAAGTGAGTAATAGCAGCCCGGGGCTCTTATTCATATTTCCTGATAAAACTCTGACTTTCCTTCTAGACTGAGGCAGTCCGGTGTCATAGTGTTCCTGGCAACCAATAGTGATTACAAATACACAGATGTGTGTGCCTAACACTCAGTGCTACATGGCAAAGTGTTACATGTGTAAATCTGTCCATGCTAGTGTCTACTGAGGTATGCTCTGGAGTTTTCTGGAAGTAAGAGATCGTGGAAGACGTTCTTTGACTATATTTTTGTGGATGCCCAAAAGCCCAAATTCTTCCAGGAGGGAAGTACGTTGAGGGAGATCGATGAGAGCACAGGGTCTCTCAAGCTGGGGCAGATCCAGGCTTCCAAAGGACTGGAGAAGTCTAAGGTCTATGCAGGAGGTGCGTGAGGGGTGACTTGTCACATGACACTCATGATAGCTTGTGATGCTACACCCAGTGTACCCATCCTGCAGGTTCCTCAGAACTCCTCGCTAAGTACATCTCCATCAGTTGCAGAGTATGTGCACGCACGACATAGCTAACTTACTAAGATTTATAGTGGAATTGATCACTGCAGACCATTCTCTATGTTGGGGACCATATATTTGGAGATATAATCAAATCAAAGAAGCAGCAAGCCATGAGGTGAGGGATCCCAGCCAGCACTTGTATGCTGTGTATGACACCTGGCATGTGTGCAGGACGTTCTTGGTGATCCCAGAGCTGAAGAGGGAGGTCTCCCAGTGGGAGGACACTAAAGGTGACCTCCTCTACCTGTGTATGCAGAATGCCCTATGGCCATTGTCTGTACTGTATGCACTGCATGTACTGTATGCGCTGTATGTACTGTATGCGCTGTATCTACCGTGTGTTTGTGTATACTGTACGTACTACATGTACTGTATGTCCATATTTTGTAGGCTACTATGTTCGATTGCAGAATCTAGAGATTTTGCTGAGAGAGTATGGATTTGACCACTCTGTATTGTACGTTATTGCAACCCATATGGAATTATTATAATTATTATTATTATTATTATTATTATGACTATTGTTGTGTATTGATAAACTACAGGGACACTGTGACTGGTAAACTACCTGATGTCTTGGATGTTCAACAGGCCATCAAAGTGAGGACCACACCCATCACACAATGTATAGCCACACCCATCACATGACGTATAGACACACCCATCACATGATATATAGCCACGCCCATCACATGATGTGTATGTCGCACTAAACTTGTATATTTACTTCCTGTAGTTCACATAATATTGTTCCTTTTGTAGAGTACATCAAGAGGAATGGAGGAACACAGGACGTCCACGCTGGGAAGCTTGTTGAGATGTGGTCAGTACAGCTATACTACAGTACTTTACGAATGTTGTGCTCGATGCTCCTACTCCACTAGGTCCTCGGCAGACGTTCTTTGCTTATCAAGCTACGAGATTCGCTGACCTCTATGCCTCCAGCTGCACCAGCCTCCTCCACTATTCCGTGGACTTCCACTTCATTGCCCCTCATAGCTTGGTAGGTGTCTACACGTCACGGCTGCACACAGGTACTCCTCACCTGTCCCCCCACCCCCACCCCCATAGATGCCTCACGAGACCATGCTACTGAGTGACATCACCCGTGGACACACACCTGCACTGGATGCTGAGACCACTAAACATAGGAATGTCCTCCCTCCCCCGGACTTCACGGATGACGACGAGGAAGATGGAAACTCTTGAGCAATCCTAATACAAGTATTGTCACAGAGCAATTTTCATCAATACTGTAATTTTATATTTAAAAATAATAACTTAATTGGAGAACAAATATATTTTTTGATAAAGTAGTTAAAGAAAGTGATTAAATTTCCAATATTGTCATTGATTTCCATGGAAACCATTAGTACACTCTTCATCACATCAGTGCGTCCTCGTTGGCCAGGAGTATACAAGAGCTACTTTCCTACACGACCAGCAACACATCACCAATGAAGACACTGAGGTCAAGATGTACACTATAACCACTCACTTGTTGACCGATTTCAGTGCACCTCCGAACTCCATCACTGTTGGCTTCAGTGCTACTTTGTCTTGCGATGCTGCTTGTCTGAGCGAGGATGCCGATTTGATCTGCCTTTGGTTGGTGGGCGGCACTCTAGGAGACAGCCCACCAGCAATGCCTATAGCAGATTGTGATGTCAACTGTGTATTTTGGTGTGTGTTTCGAAGTGTTTTGTGAGATGCAGTTCGAGGTGTGTTCTGCCGTGCATCACTGTTTTGTGATTGTACAGGAGCAGAGCTCCTCGTTACAGCTGGTCTCTTTGGTGTGTCACGCTGAGAAGGAGTGATCCGTCCACCACTGACCTGGAGGGGCACTATGTCAGAGGATGTCCGCTCGCTGGCTGTCCACACCTCAGTGGGCGACGGGGGCCTGACCAGATCTGGGTCTACCTTGGAAGTGAGATCTGAAAACTGCTCTAATGAGTTGGTTGAAGTCAGTAGAGGACTGCTCGGAGACGATAGGTTACGAGGGGAATCAGGAGGTGGAGTTAACGACCTCATGCAGTACTCTTGGTTGAGTGAAGGAAGTGGTGTATCTGGTCTGGGAACTCCCCTTCCCTCATCTTCACTATCACTGTCACTACCTTCACTACGTACATCAAAACAAAGTTCTTCTCTCTGGATCTGCTCTTCCTGGTCAGACATTGCCCGCAGTACACTCAACAGACTGTTGTCAGGTGAGTTGTCTGTGACTGGTGAAGTAGGAGCAGAGCTGTATCGGCGCTGAGTTGAGAGAGCTGCTCGCCATGACAGGTCACCCCAGAGATCCAGGAATTCCTCTGACCCTTCAGCATAGTGGA
Organism: Chondrilla cf. caribensis; assembly: GCA_964020155.1. NCBI lineage: Eukaryota > Metazoa > Porifera > Demospongiae > Chondrillida > Chondrillidae > Chondrilla > Chondrilla cf. caribensis. Next base: position 4,524,153 of record OZ026568.1, read on the forward strand.
CAATCCTACCTTCTGGAATGGCTCCGAGGCTAAGTCTCCTCTGTAGCTTGCCACGATATGCATTGTGGCGATGGTTGTGGAAGTTAATTAGTGTATTAGCAGATGAGGGATCCCCTGAGTCACCCAACAGCTGCTGGATGTAAGCAGAGCCGGATATCCCTCGGAGGCTGTTCTGTTCCACCTCGTGAAAGGTCAGCTCTCCAGGGCTATCTGGGACTTCATCCTCCAAGCTTCCTTCGTCTGGGGTGACACTAATAGCTCTCAGGTCCAGGGGAGGAGGTTTGGGTTTGGGGGGTCTGGTCACTTCCTTCTCAGTATCTGGTGTCTTCTTCTTCTGATGTGTTCTCTTTGTTCCTGACCTGGGTCCTGCTTTGGTTGAAGGAGGACGAGGACCATATTTTCTCGTCTCCAAAGCGGGGTAATTGGAGTAAGGATAGATATTCCCAGGTTTACCGATATCCTTGAGATTCCTGTCCACCTGGTGAAGTGAGATGTTGATGGGTTTGACATGGCACTTCTGACTGGCATAGCTGGTGTGTGATGCTGCCCTGGAGTGTACACAGGTACTACAGGAGCTAGTGGACTGCCTGCTGCGTTCCTCCAGCCTGTGCTGACAGGCACCAGGGTCAACATGCGACCTGCCCACAATGTTCTTACTCTCCTGCCAAGCATCGTAAGCCCGCACTGCCTTGTAGTGCCGCTCCCTGGAGGCCCTCTCCCTCTCGATGCTAACCATCTCCTTCCTTAGAGCACCCTGAAGCAGACTACGGTTAGTTGAGTCCTCTTTATTGGATGCCCAGTGGAGGGCATGTAGTAGGCGTGACACCTCGTGATGACCTCCCAACTCTGACATATCCAATGGATACGAACCATTGTTGTCCTGAAAAGGGCAATGGGGCAATACACACAGAGAGTGAGATAGATGAAAAGTGGATCAAAGATAATATTACACATACAGCTTTGCATGGGGATACATGCACATGTACACACACACACACACACACACACACACTACACATGTAACAGGTCCAGCATATGTCACATTCAGACAAGCATTAGCAGTGGAAGGTGCACTGCTTACCTTGATAAGAATGTCCGCTCCAAAGTGCAACAGGAGTTTCACCAGCGGAACACATCCAATATGAGCCGTTATGTGCAGAGGAGTCTGACCAGAGAAACTTCTCCTAAGTATGGTACAGCAGCGATTAATCTTCTAACTCATCGATTATACGCGTTGGTAGACTCACTTGTTACTGTCTGCGCCTCTCTCCAACAACACTTTCACAACTTGAACGCATTTCTGTTCGTTCCCTGCAGTTGTTTTCCGCACTGCAAGATGAAGAGGTGTTTCTCCTTTGGCTGTACTGGCGCTGTCGACATCGACATTACAGTGATCTAGTAAGTATCTTAAACAGTCCAAATGCCATTCTCTGCAGACCATGTGGAGACCAGTAACCCCCTAAGATAAGTCGAAGACCAAAGGACGAAGCAGATTAATAAGTGAAGTGTTGGAATCACGGCATAAACGTATTTCCACACGTCAATCGTACTAACCTCACTATTTCGCTCTCTCACATCAATCGCTCCCCTCAAACATCTCTTGATCCAAGTCAAATCTCCAACTTCGCAAGCGACCGTGAAGTCATCAATATTGGAAGCCATTTATAACTAGACAGTCACCGGGTTACCATGGAAACACAATTACGCAATATTAACAGTGTAAAGAACCAAAATCGATAATATATTAATTTATTCGCTACCTAAATGCTGAGTCAAGATCAACTATTCTTTGTTATATACACACAATTCCTTTTCAATTTTTGAATTCCCATGTCCGCACACAGGCATCATGACCTCCGGTAACAAAGCGTGTTTTGGATATCCATTGAACGGCAGACACAGAGGCCAGAGGGTGAGCACCTGAGGGGAAGAAGGGCTGAGGTGAACACAATATGGCATCCTGTGTAACAGGAGGTGTGGGAAACCTCTTCTCAAGAATGACTGCTTGTCATCAACAGTGTAGACAGCAATGTTGGTGTCAATGGAGCCACTGGCTATCTTGGAGGAGTCTGGAGACCAGGCAATAGCCAGTACACGAGATAAATGGATCAGAAAGGTGTGGGTTTCCTTTGGAGGAGCAACATGGAGGAGAGCAAATGTGCATTAGAAGTACACTACAAACTCTACATCAGTGGACAAGTACTTTATATTCTTGCGAGCTGTGGAGAATCACCCTTCTTCCACTTGCCACAGCTAAGTAGTCACCACTGGGGGAAAATCGCACACAGGAAACTTCCTCTGGGAACTTGAGCACATTCTTCTCCACCAGGTCACGCCCATTGAGTGTGAAAATGTGCACAGCATTATCCTACAAGGTGAGTGGATGAGAACCACATTGTGAGTGGATGAGGGCATTGTGAGTGGATGAGGGCATTGTGAGTGGACGAGGGCATTGTGAGTGGATGAGGGCATTGTGTACAAACTACGTACCTTTCCTCCAATGGCATATTCAGGTTTGCTTGGATGGCGGTCAACAGTGACTGGGGAGTATCCCACGTCTATGGAAGACACCTTGTTGCTGCCCTTAGCAACCACAATGGATGTGTTGGTGAGCAGAACAACATTCTCATCCTCGTCAACATGGAAGTCAGACGGGTCAACTCCATCCAGTATCAGACATTCTGGACTGAAAGACAGAAGAGTACATGCCAACCTGTTTGTGTGAATATACACACTGGACAGGTGTTCACCTGAATTCATTTGAGCTGGAGAAATTCCTCAGCATTTTGTCAAATCCAAGAGTGTACACTTTCTCCCCGACTGCTTGGATCCTCTTGATCTCATTTGAGTGAGGCTTACCAGCCACAACATCCTGGTCATTGCCGTCCACTTTCCAATGAGCTGTCAGAAGTCAAGGAAAACATACATACAAGACAAGTGCAGGAAACGCTGTACACACACTGGACACTGGAGGATACTGACTCTCCCCATGTAGCAACCAGTGTAGAGAGTACTACCATCCTTGGAGCACTCCACAGCTGTGATATTCTTGTTGTGTCCCTACAGCCAAGCACACAACACATCAAGGCTAATGCTCCACACAGCAACAGCCCAGCATGGTCTAGCTACAGGGTAACTTGTACTAAAAGACCTCCTGGCCATAATTCAAAGACAGCTCACCTTCAAGACACGGATCGGTTTGTCTGGGTTGTTCTTGTCTAAGTAGTTGATGTTCCCGGACATGGAGACCGACAGCATGTACTCACCCTGCCATAGGCAGGACACTTGCTGGTCCTCGATGGCATTGCCCATCTTGAACTCTCTAAACAAATATATTACTTTGTATCCATGGTAACAGGAATTCCATACAGGACTCTACCCTTACGTCACAACTTGAGATGTCTCCACATCATACACTTTACAGGTCTTGTCTCCAGAAGCAGTCAACACACGGGAGCTATCAGGACTCCAGCTAACCTGCAGCAAAGAACTAAGCCCATCACAACGACCAGACCCATGATGAGAACTGTGATGCACTCACCGAGTATATTCCACCGCTATGAGCCTTCCCATCTTTGCCCAGCTTCCCTACCACCTCACCAGTTCGCCCGTCTATGAGCACTGCCTGATATACACAAGACCACAACATATGTAGACTACTGGAGAATCACATCAGTCACATGACATCAACCTACCACCCCATCAGCTCCGCCCGAGCATGCTTTTTCTCCACTCGGTGAGAATCGAATAGTATTTACAAAACGGCTGTGCTCTCTAATGACCTTCTTGTATTTGAAAGGTGGTCCTTCAAACCAGCAGATGGCATTGTCCTCACCAGCCGTCACAATTCGATACGGTCTGCAAGGCTTGATGTCAATGGAATTGATGAACTTGCTGTGCCCAGTAATTTCACCTACTGAAGAGCCTGCGTCCCACATGAAGACATGTCCAAACCTACAAGACCTCAGACAGTGAAGCAGCACTCCCATCAGGTTGCTACCAGGCAAGGACTCACTTCTCCCTTCCTTCACTGCAAATGGCAATTCTCTTGCTTTCGGGGTCCCAGGAAATGTCCTTGATGTTACCGGCGATAGGTTGAAACTCATTCTTCAAGATATGCTCCTTTTGAGTGGTGTCCCAAATACGAATTTTACCAGATTGATCTAATCAGTAGACAAAGATGGTCTGCTAATTCCAAACACAGGTAGCACACACGTCAAATAGGGTAGAGGGAGAGACCCCATCACGCACCTCCTGATGCAATGTAGAAACCAGTTGGAGAATACTTGGCCACAGTGACCGGGACTGAGTGTTGCGTGTAAACGTCTACTGTTCCAGGATTCTGAGGATACGGAATTTAGTATAACAACACAAATCACTCGATATTCCTCCCCACAGAGCCTCGTGTTCACTTACAGCGATATCGCGTATGATGACTGATTTACCACAAGTATACAGGAAGTTCTTTCCCTTTGGATCTCCGTTGATTACCAAGGGTACGCCTCGCTGGGCATGTGGTAGAGTCGAGTATATTGGGCCTTTAGGACGATAAAGACGACAACGGTGAAGTGGGACTTATATAGTATACGAAAGAACTAGGCCATTGTAACTTCACCTGCTTCGAACGACATTTTTTCTGCAAATGACGCAGTGTAGCCTACGAGAGAGTGAGAGAGACTATAGTATTGCCTTATATGGGCATTTCCGTTAAACCGCAGGGAAATCGCGTTGCAAACGTGAACGAACATACAACTCGAAACTAGTTTATGTACATCAATTCAATTCCATACATCATTCCAAAAATAATGAAGACACTCAATTGTATCCTTGAAAAAGTGGATAATTCAATGCTAATTAAACTTCAGAAACTGGTGTTTCTTTTGTGCTGTCTGAAGAGGCTGGCTCCTGAGTATCTGGATCCTTGGCCTTCTTCTTCCCATCAGTTTCCTCCTCACCCTGTTGGCGACGCCTCCTGTTCAGCTTAGCAGCCAGCTCAGCACTAACACTCGGCTTCTTTGGTTCCACTGGTGGAGGCACTCTCCCACCCTTCCGGAGAGGCTTCCCTGATGACTGGAGAGTACATCGAACATTCTCAAACATGTACATGGTCACACAAGTGTGAAGTTACAAGTCTCACATGACATACAGACACAGTGTCAAGCCCCACACACTGTACAACATGTAGAGGTGGACAGTTGTCAGTGCTCACCAGCAATGATGCCATTTCTGCCATGACACCCCCGGATCCAGCACCTGACTTAGGTGGGTCCACATCAACTCTTCTCAACTGAACATTACCTTTCTTAATTCGTTCCATCATTTCAACCATAGGATCAGCTGTCGGTCAGCGAGAGATGGTCAGTGTGGAAGACAGTCATACAATGATTCTTAGGGAAATTACCTTTTGGCTCATCCTTTGGGGGGGACGGAGCTTTCTTCACAGTGATCAAGTTCCTGGAAAGGGACAGTAAAAGTAGCAAAGCTAACCCCATTCACATCACACAATGCAGGCACATACTTGATTGGTTGGAGTGTGGGAGGAGGAGGAGGAGGGGGAGGGGGTGGGGCTATGGACCAGAAGGAGAACACATTATACTCCTCACAAAACACCGTATAGCTCACATAATCTCACCACTTGGTGGTGGAGGTGGAGGTGGAGGTGGACCACCAGCAGGTGGGGGAGGTGCAGGTGGTCCACCTGCTGGTTCACCCGCTGCAGCAGTCTTCAATTTCTCCTTGAGTTCATTCACTGCAGGGGAAAGTCCACCTAGGGTGTTACTCCCTGTCAATACAGTGACAGAGATCTCCCATGCACACACCTTCGCTCTCTGCTTTCTCTGCCCTTTTAGACTGATTCTCGGCCTCTTCACTCAGCAGAGTCAGTTTTTCTTCCAGTTCTAAAACAAAATACAATCAATAATTACCTGGTAATTGGCAGAGGAGCCAAATACTAACTTGTTATTTCTTCAAGAAGAGTGTTTTCCTTCAGCTTACTGACCTGCGACTCAAGGTGCTCTACCTGCAAGATAAGACTCGAGGGATCAACACAGAACAGAAGACAATATACCCTACACACCTCCTCTTTGTGTTGGCTCTTGGCCTCAGCTAACTTGGTATTAAGAGCCTCGATATCACTGAGAGCCTGGAGGAGCTGCTGCTGGTCAACCGCTCCAGACATGAGTATTGCACTTTGCCTTCGAGCAGCCTGCATCTCGTTAACACTGTGTTGTGCAAGACGCTCTACTTCTATCCTTCTAGCTCTTTCCTCCTCCAACTGGGTTGACATGGCCTTCATCTCCTCCAGGGCAAGTTCCGATGCCTTTCTAATCCTGTCCATAGCATCAGCCTCAATCATGACCATGCCCTCTCTTTCTGCTGCGTCACTCTCAAAAGCTTCTATCTATCATTGAAACAATGTTTCAAACCAACATCACCATTGCAAGTGATTCTAACCAACCTTTTTCTTTAAGTAAACCATTTCTTCCTCTTTGGATACCTGTGTTATGCGCTCTTCTTCTAGAGATTTCTCCAGTTTCTCAATGTACTCTCTATAGTCTACACCAAACAATTAGGCAGCCCATCAAGTAGATGTGCCACTCAACACTAATCCCACATAGCCACTCCCAGTTCCTTCATACACTATAGTCTTGTTGAATGTGATGGGTCTGGCAGTGACCAACAGGAAGTTCCTGCTAAACAGGACTTGACTGTACACTTTTTGTAACAAGTTCAAGACGGACTAGATTCTTCATCATAATACAGGAGGAGCAAAGCCAATCAGCAGGGTTATAAAATTAGTTATAGTAAGTTAATCACATTCATTATAATTATAATGTAATTCATGGGTTAGGTTCACAGCCTAAATTTGCATAAATCTCCCCCTTCCTAATGTAAAATGGCAGTTTGGTACTAAGCCATCAGACTACCACCCAACACCACTGGAACACATTATTATATCTGTGACTCTCACCTGTGATCTCCTTCTTCAGCTCAGCATTCTCCTTCTCCAAGCTATCAGAGCTGGAGTCCCCTTCCTTGGAAAGGGCCAGTTGACTTTCTAACACCTTCACTTTATGAGATAGCTATGAAAAACGGAGCATTACATACAGAACATATAGCATAGTCATCAGTACAAATACATGAATCCAATCACAACCGCACACACCACAACATCAGGTGGGTAGGATGACAGCATGTCAGTCAAATACCCGTTAGAAATATTGAAAATGGAATGGTAGTGCTTTCCACTCCTCAGCAGTTTGGTGAATAACAAACACAAGCAGACCGAACTAAAATGACCATGTCAATGATTATTTTGAGTCCCCTGTACTCAACAGACCTGAGTGGCAAGCTGCTCGGCTACTCTCGTCATCTCTTGCTGTTCCTCCAGTTTAGCAGAAATATGACCATATTGATCGAAGGCTCCCATGGCCTCTTCAGTGTACATGAAGATAATAAAACACTTGAGATTAGATGTGAGATAGTCAAAACATTCGAGTACCCACTTTCACGAAGCTTCTCGTGTTCCTGTATATTGTCATTCAATTTGTTCTTGGTTTCTTCATGGTCTTGCTTCTCTTTTTGGAACTGTGGAGGGGATTTTAATTTGAACTCATAAACGAAAAAAAGTACAAGGAACCCTCGATTACATTTTTTCCAAGTTGCTTGTATCTATTTCGAAGGTCCTCAAATTCAGAAATAGCTGGGAGCAAGAAAAGATATGACGTAGACAATCAACAATATTTACACAGAGATCACAAATACCTTTCCTGGACAGCGATTTCAAACTCTCGTAGCTCCTGTCAACTCTTAGAAACTTGGCCTTTAACTCATCATATTTGTCCAGTGAAACGGTCGCCATCGTAGTCTTCCTCGAAACCGAGCGAAGGGAAATATTGCGCAATTTAGCTATAAATAGTTATTAGCACATGGGAAGACCCATATCTGGTCACGTGATCATTTTATCGCGACCAGGCCCACGGGTCGTAGACAAGGCGCAAATTGTGGGGACGCTGCTATGAATCTTGTTATGGAACCCCGCCCAAGTTCCGCCCTCTTTCCCACGAAGCGACCACACAGCAGTGGAAATCGCGATAGGTCATCCTGATAATGGTCAACAATGAAAGAAGTAAAATTACAGAACATTGCACCTGCTGTACTACAATCAAGGAAACATAATAATCGCAACATAATATACTACATCCCATACTTAGCCCAAGTCAGAAAATTAAAATCACCGAATCAGTGAAAAAAAATTGATGAATCAAAAGAATGATTACTAAGAGTACACCATCAACAACAGAACAAAGCCATACGTGAAGCAATACATAAATAACATAAAAGTCATAACATTATAAGGGGTTATAGCACCTGTGAAAAATTGTATTAGGATAACTAATAAATTGAAGAAAAATGAAAAGCAGCTTGTTATCTCCGACGATTATTTGTTGCTGCATTAGCAGTTGTCAATCTCTTACTGGGTGGCTGGATTTTTATGTTCCCAGCTTGATTTTGAGGACAGTATTTTATGGTGTGAGCAGCATCGCCATTCGCTCCACATATTGGGCAAGTATAAGCTCTTAAAACTGGACAGGTCACTCTACCTTCAGCATCCTTGAGGCAATGAGAAGTATACAAACTTTCACTTTCGCCGTTGTTTCGACAGAACACACAAACGTCTTGTTTACTTGCAGCTTTGGCAGCAGCAGCGGCCTTTCTCTTCTGTAGTAAAACTGAAGGCGGATCGCGTTTCTGAGAAAAGGGATCGCTCTCGTTGGATGTGTAGCTTAGAGTTTGATCGCCGAGGATGGAGGCTATGGTGGGGTCCAAATACTCCAGAGAATCCCCGCTAATGCTCGACGATGAACCAAAACTGTTGTGTCTTGATCTGGGGGATTCAGCTGCAGGATATTCCTCCTCCTCTGGGCGCAAGCCAAAGCCTTTGATAAGGTTAAAGAGACCAAAGTAGTCGGTGAAAGGACTGTAGTCTTGAGCATTCACAGCTTCTTCTAGCGTTCCACAAATTAGTTGATTATCAGAAAGGTTCGGGTGTCCCATTTGAATAGCTCGCAACATCTTTGTAGGGTAAATCGAATAAATCAAGCGCGCAAAGCCTCGGCAACAATCAGAAAGCTTTTAAATATCACAGAAAGCTCCCTTCATCCAAGTAACTACTTCTGGGTGTGAACGCTTATACAGCAGCTGCCGCCTTCCAACATTATGTTATTCATAGGTAACCACAACAACAGTATTTCGCTTCTGATTGGTCCAAATGGTCGCATGACTGCCAAATATGGCTGATGGGCGGGTTCTCACTCGCGAGCCCGCCATTTTCGCCCGCCAATTTTAAAGAGCTTACATTGCAATCTAAACACAAAACATTTAGGATCGTGTTCAAAGTAAACTATGTCACAAAACATGTCCACTTGTAAAGCTTGGTGTTAGGATTGCTGCTCCTCTTTAGGTTCCTTGTAGGAGTAGTTGTGTGCTCCACAAATGTCATAAAATCCAACTGAGATTAAAGTCTCTCTAGTGTTTAGGAGATGTGAAATAAAAACACTTGTGATGTCCTTGAAATAAGGAATCCTGACAAATCTGCAGCGAGACATGACAACCTACAAGAGGATGGAGAAGTCATATGCATGATTAGTGTTAAGATCTTAAACAGACCATATAGCATACCAGATCAGCTAATATCTCCAGCAAAGACGTTGTAGTCTCATCCTGTACATCAAACAGCACTGCTTTTGTGATCGTCTCGTAGTACAAGCAGTCATCAATGGTTGTAGTCAAAGTCAATGCAGGGTTCAAGACTACACAGTTGATAGCTTCTAAATCTTCCTTCTGGTTCGTGACCCATTCAGAATGCCCTGACACAATGTAACATCTCTGTCCTATTGATTTATGAAGTTTCTGCCAAGGAATGGGATCCTGTAGGAAACACAGATTCAATAAAATTAATGTACACCCCATTACTGATGAGTTGTGAGTCACCAGCTCACATCGCAAATGAAAGGTTCAACTACTCCAACAACACCAGGATAACTGCAAACAGTGTTCTCCACCAGAGATACCATTTCATCTGCTGTTTTGAGTTGTCCACTAATCACCTCATATTTGTCCTTCTCCTACAATCACAAACAGTTTATACACACTAATCGACACAACATGCTACAGGAGACCTTACCCTATTGTACAGTGATGATCCATTGAAACAAACAATAATTCCAATATGTTTTCCCAGTTCAAGTCCGCAAGAACTGACTGCTTCTGAAATGAGTTCAAATGGTTGTTCTACCTTGTCTAAAACCACACAGTGGCCATGTGCTGTTGTGGCATGTGCTGCAGACTGCATTCAATGTAATTGAAGTGGTGATTGGGAGCAACCTTCCACACAGCACAGAAACATAATATGTAGTCTCTTACACCAAACTTGTCCTTCAGTACAACTCGAAACTGTACATGGAACTTCTTCAAATAGTCAACTTGCTCAGTGAAGCACACAGCAGGAAGGGGAGTAACACAAAATTGATTTATCTTTAGTTTTCCCAAACCGTACATCCCAGAGCACAGAACAGGGCAGACTAGATAAGGAAGACTGAATTTTGCATCCTACGAGAAACAGAGGTACACCAGTAAAATAACACACACACACTCACACACACACACATGCACACACACACACACACACACACACACACACACACACACACACACACACACACACACACACACACCACCACCAACAACAACAACAACAACAACAACAACAACACACACCATACACAACCACACACAGAGGTCAAAATATGTACGGTATGAAAAGTATTGTGCACACTTGATGTGCTTGGCACGGTGACTACAACATGAACCTTCTTGTGGTAAATGTCGGCAAGATGCTTAATTGTTGGAATGCCCTTCAAGGAGGCAGCAGCTCTTGCACAGATGCTTGAAACAGCAAACATTTCTCCCCTATTAGCAACTTCAATGGAAGACAGTCGGTCGTCTATGTCCTTCTGACTCCCTGGTTCGATCCCTTTCAACGCAACACTGATAGCATCCAAGATCACATCAGGGACGTAGCCATCCAGTGGAGCTATGTTCTCCTGCGATGTGGTGTCTGCATCAGTGTTATTGTGACCCTTGGAGACCTCCTGTAGAGGCGTTGAAAAGCTTGTGACGGTCTACCAAAGAGGGTAAGAACAGACATGAGGCTGGAACCACGGAGCAATGGAGCATGAGGGTAGCATAGTCAACCTTCTCTCTTCCGTTTATTACACAAAACAGATCCAAATGAAGTGCTTTATTGAAGCAACTGTCGTAGGTCATACGACCACTTAGTCGTGAGACAACCTCAGGACGGGCCAGCTCTTGGAAGTACTCGGCCATGCGCCCAAAGACATCTTGTGGTCTTTCAACGGCCACAATGTTGAGCATCTTCTCAAGTTCCATTGGTATTTCATTTTCGTTTAGAAGCCTCACTGCTTTTTCCTTTTCTTGTCTTCTCTTCAATTCATGTAAAACGCCTTTTGTTGCAAACGCCATTTTAACAGCTCAATAATAGTTTCCCTATAGCAACGACACCGCATACGCGTGCATTAATCGCCATCTGTACCTCGTCTAGCATCTTCGAATCGTTTTGAATTTATATAATACGATCATGTTGATTAGCTACTTAAATATAAGTGATATTACGGAATTAGAATAGAAAAGTTTATTTACATATTATATACTTTCATAAAAATAATTAAAAGGGTCAAATTATGTATCTGTCTTCCACAAGGCTATGGATCCATCTGTACATCCAGTGGCCAACAGCCTCCCGTCGGCAGAGAAACCAGCGCATGTGATGTTGCCCTACAGTTGGTGGACATAGTGTAAATTGCATAGCCAGTGTTGTCCACTGAGCGAGTAGATCTGGCTACCTGTTGACAATGCAACTCAAACAGCAATGTCCATTCATTGGTGCTGTAGATCTTCACTCTACCGTCTTGACAACCAATGAGAAGTTGGGGTGCATTAGGAGAATAGCACACACTGTGCACAGAAGAGGAGTCTGTATGTCGAGAGAATACATTCTATCACACTGATGCACATGTCTGCTGGCACTCAACTGTGGGCAGGGTTACGAACCTTCAGGTACTAGTGTCCTCTGGAGTTCCCCATCCTCCACACACCATATACTCACAACATCCACACAAGCCACAGCAAGGGTGCTGTAACAAGACACAATATCACCACACACAATCAAACAAACAATAACTAGTGCCACCTACCTTCCATCTGGGGAGAATGTCATCGACAGTGGGACTCTCACCCCACCTTTACCTGCATGGAGAAATGGACTTGGAACCCATTGAAGTCACATGACCTTCACATGACTCACCAATATCAATTGTCCTGAGATGCTGTCCTGAAGAGTAGTTGATGAAATGAACCAGTTTATTACCATTGGCTTTGAAAAGAGTACCAGGTTGTACACTGACGGCCATGATAGGACTGCCTGCATCAGGAGACACAGCCAAACTGTAGATGCAGCAAGGATCACTTCCCACATGGAAACTTGACGAAGGGCGAGAAGGAAGGTCCTCCATAGATGCCAATTCTGGTAACAGTTTTACCTGGGGACAACCGGATTGGAATGACAATGAACAACCCAGGTTTTGAGAGGTTCAAGTGGTAAACAACTGCACAGAGAGATCAGTGGGTCACCTCATTGGAGTGATCATCAGTGCCTGCTACAGCCAGTTGACCAGACGGAGTGAACCCCACAACTAACAGAGGTGGTTCCTGGCTCTCTCCCATCTCCAGGTACATCTTTCTTTGAGTGCTTGGGTTGTCCACAGTGAACACATGCACGTCAACAGACCCAATTACCACTACACCCTTGTGATGAGATAGACCGAGGATGGTCTCTCCGGTTGGTATAGCAGCCTGACTCACCAAGTCTTCATCCACCAGAGTCCACAATGCCACCTAGGGGAGTATGTACATTTGCAAGCATGCAGCATGCAACCAACGTGAACCACATAATGCTAACTCCACAAGTACTCCTAACCTGTGTATCTCCACCTGCTGAGGCCAGTGTTTTGCCATTTAGAAACACAATGTACTCTACAGATGCAAAGTGGGCGGAGTCTTGAGTAGTAACGTGAGTGTATGGCTGTTGGCTGTCGGGCAGGCTGGACCTCAGAAGATCACACACCTATGTACAAGGAGAATCATGGACTTCATGAGTTCTAATGGTGTCAAGAGCTTCTCTGAGTACCAACCTCATGCTTCTTAGCTTTGTGTGCAAGAATGTATGGAGTGGCATCATAGCATGTCTCCCTGACCAGAGGGTCTGTGCCAGCATCCAGAAGTAACTGGGCAATACAAACAGCACCTGACTCGGCTGCCTCATGTAGTGGATTGCGGCACGAAGCATTGGTCTCATTCACCTTACAATTGCTAGGGAAGAGATACAACTGTATAAGCTAACTGTTGAGTCTAGCTAGACCACTACCGTGACAATCATACTTTTTGAGTAAGATTTCAACCACACTCCTGTGACCATGCCTGGCAGCCACATGTAACGGAGTATCTCCTTTACTATTCTGAAAGACGAATGTTACAAAAATATGCTTGGCAAAGCTGATAAATACTCACACACACACACACACACACACACACACACACACACACACACACACACACACACACCTTAATATTTATATCACAATTGAACTTGATCAACAGATGAACCGCTTTGGTGTTCCCCTTCCCGGCTGCAGCATGCAGAAGTGCACTGTTGTCCCTGGGGCTCAACCCATTGGGGTCTGCTCCTCTGGTTAACAGTACTTCCATCACTTGGTAGTGGTCAGAGGAAAATGCCACACATAAAGGCCTCATTGGAGGTTCTGTAGCAGTTGGCATCTCCAAATCAGCTCCTAGATCCAGTTCTTTGTTAACCAACTCAATACTACCGTCCTATGGACAGTGGAAGTGGCACAAACATAAGTGTTTGAACCATGAATATGAGCACAAGTACTCACCCTTATTGCCATGTGCAGAGGGTAGTAGCCGTTCTTCAAAGGACTTTCTCTGGTTGGAGTGAGGAAGGCTTTGGATGTTCGCTTGCTAACAGGAGTGAGGGCACTTCCATGGACTACCAGTGCACTAGTATTGCTGGCTTCACCATTGACAAGAAGGGAATCAGTGTGTGTGCTCTCTACTTCAAGCAATCCTTCCTGTCCAATCTGTTTATTTGTTTCTATGGGTAATTTTAGCAAAGCTTTCTTGTCGTCCTTGGGGGATCCTTTGGGGGAAGATTTCTTGTCTTGTTGAGGGGAGCCTTTGGGGGAAGATTTCTTGTCTTGTTGAGGGGAGCCTTTGGGGGAAGATTTCTTGTCCTGTTGAGGGGAGCCTTTGGGGGAAGATTTCTTGTCCTGTTGAGGGGAGCCTTTGGGGGAAGATTTCTTGTCTTGTTGAGGGGAGCCTTTGGGGGAAGATTTCTTGTCTTGTTGAGGGGAGCCTTTGGGGGAAGATTTCTTGTCTTGTTGAGGGGAGCCTTTGGGGGAAGATTTCTTGACTTTTTCAGGAGATTTCGGCGAAGCATTTGCCAAAGAAGGTACAGAACTTGGGATAGGGGATTCCCCATTTTTGGTCTGGAGTGACAAATTATCTTGAACCAGAGGTGATGGTTGATTGGTTGATGATACATCTTCAAGTGGTGTCCCTGAAGAAGGCGGGATACTTGAGCCCCTCCCACTATCATCTACATACCGTAAAAGGATAATTCTGAACACACATTAAGAAGCCACCTAAGTATTGTGAGAAAATACCAAACAACGAACAGCAGTATGGCTTCAATATACACCATTCAAAGATGAAGCCAAACTATGCATATACACATTGAAATGGAGTTACCATATACAGAAAGTTGGGAGTTTACTGCTGCACCCAAACACACACTATGCTCTCCACTACAATTAACCTGAAGAAGAAGATGTTCTCTTGATATCTTCTTTATTATCAATCTGCTCTTTCTCCTCAACAAGTTGTGTACGGCCTTCGTTGACCTGTTCTCTGTCAAGCATGGGTTCTTTACTATCCATGCTGTGTCGGCGCTCCTGTGAAACTCGGATGGTTGCTCTGATGGGCTCTATCATACTTTGGACCATATCTCTCTGACGACTCATCATGGCTTTTTTGTGCAATTCATCAGCTAATAAAATCCTCTTGCTCTTTGGTGACTCCATTTTCCCATACCTGTTAGTTGGGATGCAGCCATCACAGCTCCGAGAGGAACCACCACAACAAGACCACTTCTTATCACTGAATACTCCCTCGTGGAAGGCATTGGACATTACGTTGCCATTCTTGAGAGCAGCTAACACAATCATAGATAAGAAATTATCAATTTATTAAATGATTATAGCTAATATGATGAAATCAAACATTTAATGATATTTGCAAGATAACCTATGAATGTCGGGTGTGGCAGTTCCATGCAACATATGAATTTTTGACAGGTCACATCATAACACTCTCCCTCACCCAGTTGGATGGCACTGATCCAGGCCAGGCGCTCCTCGTCTGATGGTGCCATCAAATACATGATCTCATCATCATCTCCTACCTGTGATTGAGAAGCACACAATTCCTCAATCGAAAATAACGACTGGTGTAGCTAACACACCAAGATCAGCCACGCACCTGAAAGACGTGAGGTTTATCGAAAACTTTATCGCCGATTGTTTCGATTATGTCTATTCTTTTAACGGGATAATGACCCTTGTCAGAACCATCCTTCTACAAGGAGACAGAGAAAGGCAAGTTTCTTCAACGCACCAACCTACAAACCTGCTGTAGAACACCTCAGTGTCGAGGTCCCTCACAATCAGGGGAGATGAGGTTTATTACAATAACCTAGATGAGGTGCATTTCTTACCTTGGCTTTATAAGTAAGTTTTTCAGAGGTTAAAACGAAATAACGTTCTTGAAACTTCAGGCCAGACTTGCCGAACCTGGGGCCGCGGGCACTGCGTCCTCTCTGTCTTTTATTCAATTTGCCTTCTTTCAGAGTTACGAGGTTGTTAGAGGCCATCCCCGAACATCAAAACAACTCCAAATCTATTGTGGCGCGATAGAAAGAAGCGATGCTCGTACACACGCACACTCCTCGTCTACCTAGTTCACTACTTTGGAACAGAAAAGGCGTGTCTAGTCTAGCCCACTCAAGGCCACGCCTACAGGGAGGATCACTTAGTGGGTTGTACGCGTTTCTTGCGCGATATTATACGTTAAAACGTTCGGAGCACGTTGCGTCTGCAACCGAAGAGATCTTGGTTGTGTCTCTGTATAGACTAACTATGGCGGAGGATTACGCTATAAAGTCTCAATACAACTACGAGGCGGTAAGCTGGTATTGTCTGCAATATTGGCCCTTTGTTGGAGTCCTATGGGACAAGTGTGACCCTCGGTAATGTTGTCCACTGTTCCAGACTTCCAATCTCGTTCTTCAAGCGGATAAGTCTATCATAGATAAAAGAAATAGAGATGAATCAACAGGAGAAGTACAATCCCTTGTTGGCAAGCTGACAGGGACGAGAATGGGGGACATGGCAGTAAGAACTAAACCGCCTGTCCGGGAGGAGTCCAAATCGAAGTGTGTGTGTGTGTGTGTGTGTGTGTGTGTGTGTGTGTGTGTGTATGTGTGTGTGTGTGTGTGTGTGAGTGAGTGTGTGTGTGTGTGTTTGTGTGTGTGTGTGTGTGTGTGTGTGTGTGTGTGTGTGTGTGTGTGTGTGTGTGTGTTTATAAAGGAACCAGTATTATGTTAGTATTTAAGATGCAATATTTAATTTTGTGGCAGGCGAAGAAAAGATGACATTTCGATGAGCACTGCCACATATGATAAGCTGAAGAGTGAATCATCCATGTCTTCTGCTACGGATGTCAGTGGGACCCTCTATCGACCAAAGACAAAGGAGACCAAAGATACCTATGAGATTTTGTTGAGCTTCATTCAGCAGCACTTGGGGGATCAGGTCACTATGTGTGCGTGTGGAACGTATTTGGTGTGTTTTGATAAGTGTCACATGTTCTTGTACAGCCCAGGGACATTCTCTGTGGAGCAGCTGAGGAGGTCCTGGCAACACTGAAGGATGACCACATCCATGTGAGTTCAGCACTACTGCCTCTCCACTCTTTGTAGAGTGGAGTTAGAAGTTTTGTTTTGTGTGTTAGGACAAGGAAAAGAAGTCAGAAGTGCTTGCTCTCTTGGGCAGAATGAGAGAAGAGCAATACGCCATGCTGGTCAGCCTGAGTAGGAAGATCACAGATTTTGGTGCTGACAAGAAGGAAGGTGTGTTGCTGGGGGAGGACACCATTGACGAGAGCGGGGTTGCTGTAGTGTTTCACGAGGATGAAGGTGAGGAACAGAGAGGGGGAGACACCGTCATGAAAGAGGAGCCCGAGGAGGAGGAGATGGAGGGAGTAGAAGCAGAATTTGAGGGCATCTTACATGCAGAGGTGTGTGCATCTCTGTCTTACTCTGTGTGTGTGTGTGTGTGTGTGTGTGTGTGTGTGTGTGTGTGTGTGTGTGTGTTGAGCAGTATTGTTGAGCAGTATTGTGGGATGAAATGTGTTCTGGTACTCCTAGTTGGATATAGGGACTTCCAAGGGTAGTGGTGAATCCAGGGACATCCTCAATGCTCGTACAGTGGATGCATATTGGCTTCAGAGGGAAATAAGCAAGTTTATCAAGGATCCAATGGTAAACTGACCTGGGTAATAGATCACCTTGTACTTGTGTGGATCGGCTGTTTTTCCTGCAGCAAGCAGTGAAGAAAGCTGATGAAGTGTTGGATATTCTGAAAACTTCCATTGATGATAGAGACTGCGAGAATCGTCTGGTTCTATTCCTTGGTTACAATCAGTTCTCTCTGATCAAGCTTCTCCTCAAGAACAAATACACAGGTTTGAAGTTGGGTGTGTGTGAGGGTGTGTCAGATCACTGACAAGACCCTCTTCACCCCTCAGTCCTGTACTGCACTCTGTTGGCTAAAACGGATAATGAACAGGAAAGAAAGGCTTTGGAGGAGGAAATGGCTGCAGATCCTAGAAAGGCCGAGGTTTTAGCAGCTCTGTCGGAGATAAAGTCTGAGAATCTTGTTCAAGAAGAAAGAGCAAGAAAGGCTCAAGTTAGGAAGAGCAAAGTTGGAGCTGACCTTGAAGTGGAAGATGCTCAGCAGGCAGAGAAGAAAGGGGTACGTATTCACTGGTGGGCTCAGACATGTGGTGTGTGGTCCTTGATGCTATTACTTTCATTGTAGCTTGGTTCTCGTAAACTTCTTGATTTGGAAGATTTGTCCTTCACTCAAGGCAGCCATTTTATGGCCAACAAGAGATGCCAACTCCCTGATGGCTCATTTAGGAAGACAAAGAAAGGCTACGAGGAAGTGTTTGTGCCAGCTTTGAAACAGAAACCTATGGCAGAGTCTGAGGTGCCCTAGCATGTTGCTTCATCTCCCGTTGCTCTTTCAGCTGTCTGTTCTTCTAATTTATAGAAGCTTATTCTCATCAGTGACCTGCCAGAGTTTGCCCAACCTGCATTTAGTGGCTACCAGAGCCTCAACAGGATACAGAGCACGCTGTGTAAAACGGCTCTTAAAAGTGATTGGAACATTTTGCTGTGTGCTCCCACTGTGAGTGCCATGGTAACGTCTCTGACCTGTGTCCCTGTGTACACAGTTCCATTGTGTTGTGCGTAGGGCGCTGGGAAGACCAATGTTGCTTTGCTGTGTATTTTGAGAGAAATGGAGAAGCATGCCACCCCAGATGGGTCCATCAATTTGGATGACTTTAAGATTATTTATATTGCTCCGATGAAATCCCTAGTTCAGGAAATGGTGGCCAACTTCTCCAAGCGTCTTCAGCATTATGGCGTTACAGTCAGTGAGTTAACAGGTGACCATCAGCTGAGCAAAGAGCAGATACAGCAGACCCAGATAATCGTGTGCACTCCCGAGAAGTGGGACATCATCACCAGGAAGAGTGGAGAGAGGACCTTCACCCAGCTGGTCTCCTTGGTCATCATTGTGAGGGGAAAAATTGATTGGGTGATCAAGTGTTAACTGACTACCATTAATAATATTTCATCACTTTAGGATGAGATTCATCTTCTCCATGACGACCGCGGTCCTGTTTTGGAGTCGATAATAGCCAGAACTATTCGACAAGTCGAATCCACGCAAATCCCTATTCGCTTGGTTGGTTTGTCGGCCACACTTCCAAATTACGAAGATGTAGCTACCTTCCTCAGGGTGGATCCTGCAAACGGATTGTTCTACTTTGACAACAGCTTTAGACCTATTCCACTGGAGCAAACATACATTGGGGTGACTGAGAAGAATGCCATGAAGAAGTTCCAGGTGTGTGTGTGTGTGTGTGTGTGTGTGTGTGTGTGTGTGTGTGTGTGTGTGTGTGTATGTGTGGCTGTTTGTGGCTGTAGCTACTACAATACATATGTTGTCTTCAGCTAATGAATTCAGTTGTGTACGACAAAGTAGTTGAGAGAGCTGGGAAGAGCCAAGTGCTTGTTTTTGTGCATTCAAGAAAGGAGACAGTCAAAACTGCCAAAATGATTCGAGATATGTGTATAGAGAAGGACACCATAGGCTACTTCATGCGCGAGGATTCTGCAAGTACAGAGATATTGAGAACAGAGGCTGAGCAGACAAAGGTGGGTGTGCATAGAGGGTGTGTTGCCTTGTTGCCCCTCCATCCCCCATCGTATGTTTGCAGAATGAAGACCTTCGTGATCTCCTCCCGTATGGGTTCGGAGTGCACCACGCTGGGATGACGAGGGTGGACCGGAACATGGTGGAGGACCTCTTTGCAGATAAGCACATCCAGGTCCTGGTATCCACGGCAACACTGGCCTGGGGAGTTAACCTGCCTGCTCGCACTGTGATCATCAAAGGCACTCAAATCTACAGTCCAGAGAAGGGCTCCTGGGTGGAGTTGGGAGCTCTAGATGTCCTGCAGATGTTGGGACGGAGTGGTCGACCGCAGTTTGACAAAGTTGGTGAGGGTATACTTCTCACCAGCCACAGTGAACTGCAGTTTTACCTGTCTTTGATGAACCAACAGGTGTGTGCATGTCTATGTACCTATGTGTGTGAGTGCGTGATGTATTCTAGATCCAGTGGACATGTTCACTCTCCTATATGTTTGTTTCCTTTAGCTGCCAATTGAAAGTCAGTTCGTCTCTACATTAGCTGACAATTTGAATGCAGAGATTGTGCTGGGAAGTGTTCAGAATGCCAAAGATGCTGTCAACTGGCTTGGTGAGGAATTGGTGGAGCAAGTACTTGTTTTGTGCTTAGTTGAGCTGTATACCTGTTTACTGTTGCTAGGTTACACATATCTATATGTTCGTATGTTGCGCAATCCCTCACTCTATGGGATTAGTCATGATGATCTAGCCCAGGATCCTCTGTTGGAACAGAGGCGGTCGGATCTGGTCCACAGCGCAGCTTTGAGCTTGGACAAGAACAATCTCATCAAGTATGACCGTAAGAGTGGAGCGTTCCAGGTAAGAGTGCTTGCTAGTAACCTTGTCGTGCCCTGTGTTATCTGATGTTGTGTGTTTGTGAAGGTGACCGAACTAGGACGAATTGCCAGCCACTACTACTGCACCAGCGAATCCATGGCTACGTACAACAATATGCTGAAGCAGACAATTAGTGAAATTGAGCTTCTTAGAGTATTCTCACTGTCTTCAGAGTTCAAGTACATCACTGTTCGAGGTGAAGAGAAGCCGGAGTTAGCCAAGTTGTGGGAGCTAGCTCCAATCCCCATCAAGGAAGGGAAGGAAGAGCCCAGTGCAAAGGTTAATGTTCTCCTTCAAGCATTCATTTCCCAGCTCAAGTTGGAGGGGTTTGCTCTGGCAGCAGATATGGTCTACGTAGCTCAAGTAAGCCACTTTTCCTTCTAGTGCTGGCTGGAGAGTTGTGTCATCTGGCTCTCTTGTGCATAGTCGGCTGGTCGACTGTCCAGAGCTATATTTGAGATCTGCTTACACCGCGGATGGGCTCAACTCTCAGACAAAGCACTGACATTATGCAAGATGATTGACAGACGAATGTAAGGGTTTATGCATAGGTTTTGGTAGAACGGTGTTAATCTCCCCTCTTCACATTAGGTGGCAATCCATGAGTCCTCTCAGACAGTTCAAGAAGTTGCCAGAAGATGTGATTCGAAAACTGGAGAAGAAGGACTTTCCTTGGGATCGCTTCTATGATCTGAGCCACACTGAAATTGGTGAACTGATTAGAATGCCTAAGATGGGGAAAACTCTGCACAAGTTTGTACACCAGGTTCCCAAGCTTGAACTCTCCGTGCATGTGCAGCCGGTGACAAGGTGCGTTTGTGTACTGCAACTTCTTTAAAAGGTACTCCAATACTGTGATTCATCACAGCGGTAGCGTGGCCGAGTGGTCTAAGGCGCTGGATTTAGGCTCCAGTCTCTGCGGAGGCGTGGGTTCGAATCCCACCGCTGCCACTTACTTTTTTTCTTTTTTTCTCTACGTATAGGTCAACTTTGCAAGTTGAACTCACTGTTGTGCCTGATTTCCAGTGGGATGAAAAGATTCATGGAAATTCTCAAGCTTTTTGGATTTTTGTTGAAGATGTGGACAGTGAAATTGTCCTTCACCATGAATATTTCCTACTCAAGAAGAAATACTGTGAAGAAGAGCATGTATTGAATTTCTTTGTTCCAGTGTTTGAGCCCCTCCCACCTCAGTACTTCATACGTGTTGTTTCTGATAAATGGCTTGGTAAGTCCTGGGACATGCTGGTCCATTTGACGTTTGTGAATGCTATGTTATTTTTCATAGCTTCAGAAACACAGTTGCCCGTGTCTTTTAGGCACTTGATTCTCCCAGAAAAGTTCCCCCCACCTACTGAGCTCCTGGACCTCCAGTCTTTGCCGGTTTCAGCTCTTAGAGAACCTAAGTTTGAAGCTCTCTTCAAGGACACCTTGTCTTTTTTCAATCCTGTTCAAACCCAAGGTATAATCCAGTTCTCCAATGCTCTGTCACAATCTACACTCACCCACTCACCTCACTATGCACAGTTGAGTGCATTCCATGTGATTGTCCTTCATTTCCCTGTCCAGTGTTCAATGCCCTGTACAATTCAGATGACAACGTATTTATTGGTGCTCCTACCGGAAGTGGAAAGACAGTTTGTGCTGAATTTGCCATCCTTCGTCTCTTGCAATCGAACCCCAGTGGCCGCTGTGTGTATGTTGCTCCAAAGAAGGCTCTTGTAGAACAGGTGAGTTAATAGTTTGCTTATTCCAGCCCTGGACCATCATGTAAATCATTTTTGTGTCCACAGATGTTCTCTGGATGGTCCGTGAAATTTGGAAGTAAACTGGGGAAGAAAGTGGTGATGCTGACTGGTGAGACCACTGCTGATTTGAGGCTTTTGAAGGAGGGATTCATTGTCATGGCAACCCCTGAGCAATGGGATATATTATCCAGACGATGGAAGCAAAGAAAGAATGTACAAAATGTCCACTTGTTCATAGCAGACGAGCTGCACCTCATTGGAGGAGAGGACGGGGTACACTTTATTTCTTTATGTGTTTTTTTTAGCTTTAAATTATCTTTTTCACTTCATTTAGCCTGTTTTAGAGATTGCCTGCTCTAGAATGCGTTACATCTCATCTCAGATAGAAAGGAACATTCGGATTGTTGCCTTGAGCTCATCAGTGGCCAATGCCAAGGTGGGTTGTGGCTGCCATCCTGGTGTCCTGACATCGGAAGTACTGTGTAGCCTCCTCTGGTAGGACCTGGGGCAGTGGTTAGGAGCTACCTCTCACAGCCTGTTCAACTTCCCACCGAGTGCTCGACCCACTCCTTTGGAGGTGCACATTCAAGGACTCAACATCTCTCACACTCCATCTCGCCTGCTGGCCATGTCAAAGCCTCTCTACAATGCCATCAATAAGTACTCCAGTAGACAGCCTGTAGTGGTGTTTGTGCCTTCCAGGAAGCAGACCAGACTCACAGCCATTGACCTCCTGATGTACTCTGCTTCTGACGGTCAGCCAGAGAGGTTCCTACATTGCTCTAGCGATGACATAGCTCAGCACATCAAGCACGTCAAGGAGAAGGTGAGACGAGGTGGAGGGGATAGAGGTGGAGAAGTTGTGTTACTGCTTGCTCTGTTTATTCAGACTCTCTGTGAGACCATCACCAGTGGAGTGGGATACCTACACGAAGGGCTCAGTGACCTGGAGCAGAGGGTGGTGCAGCATCTGTTCATTTCGGGAGCTGTCCAAGTTCTGGTCATCTCGCGGAACCTTGTTTGGGGAGTACAGGCCAAAGCACACTTGGTTGTTGTCATGGATACACAGTACTACGATGGGCACACCCACCGCTATGTGGACTACTCCGTGACAGATATTCTCCATATGGTGGGCCAGGCAGGGTCCACCCAAGATACTGACAAATGTGAGCTGTTATTCTCAGTGGGTGTGGGTGTGGGTGTGGGAGTGGCAGGCTGTCAGTTCTGGTTGTACGTACTCAGGTGTCAGTGTCCTCATGTGCCAGAGCTCAAGGAAGGAGTTTTACATGAAGTTCTTGTGCGACCCCCTGCCCGTGGAGGTGTGTGACACGTATGAACCAGGAGTGTGTGGGTGGGCGTAATGGGAGAGCGATGTGGGAGTGGCAAGAGTAGCCGCAGCTTCTGATGTGTAATATCTGTGTTGTGTCCGTCAGTCCCACTTAGATCATTTTCTGCATGATCATTTTAATGCGGAAATTGTGACAAAGACCATTGAAAACAAGCAGGATGCCGTAGACTACCTGACATGGACGTTCTTCTATCGCAGGATGACACAGAATCCCAACTACTACAACTTGCAAGGCGTCTCTCATCGCCACCTTTCAGATCATCTCTCTGAACTGGTGGAAAACACCCTTGCTGATTTGGAGCAGTCGAAATGTATTTCTATTGAAGAAGACATGGACACTGTCCCCCTCAATCTTGGCATGATTGCTTCCTATTACTACATCAACTACACCACTATTGGTAAGTGAGCAGATGTGGTAGCTTATTACTACACATATTACTACATCAACTACACCACTATTGGTAAGTGAGCAGATGTGGTAGCTACACCACTATTGGTAAGTGAGCAGATGTGGTAGCTACACATATCAATTTGACTGAATATTCTCTGTCGTTAGAACTATTCAGTATGTCTTTGACTGAGAAAACCAAGTTGAGGGGGTTGGTGGAAATCTTGTCCAGTGCTGCAGAGTACGAGTCTCTCCCCATTCGTCACAAAGAGGAGAATGTGATGCAGCAGCTGGCCGGTCGTGTTCCCTTGAAGCTGCCAGAGCACAAGTTCAACGATCCCCACGTCAAAGCCAACCTCCTGCTACAAGCCCACATGTCTCGTCTTCAGCTGTCGGCCGAACTCCAGTCAGACACAGAAGAGATACTGAAAAAGGTTCTTAGAGTGTGTGCGGGTGTGGTGTATGGACATGGGTGTGGTGTGTGGACATGGGTATGGTGTGTGGACATGGGTATGGTGTATGGATGTGGGTGTGGTGTGTGGACATGGGTATGGTGTATGGATGTGGGTGTGGTGTGTGGACATGGGTATGGTGTATGGATGTGGGTGTGGTGTGTGGCATGTGGATGTGTACTCCAGTCTCCTTGTGTGCGTCAGGTGATCAAGTTGCTGCAAGCTTGTGTTGATGTTCTTAGTAGCAGTCGTTGGCTGTTACCTGCTCTGACCGCAATGGAGTTGGCGCAGATGATAACCCAGGCAATGTGGAACAAAGACTCTGTGCTGAAGCAGCTGCCACACTTCACTTCTGATGTCATTCAGAGGTGTGAAAAGAAGGTGTGTTTGTGGCAATTCCATAATATCATAGCTGTGTCATCTGATTGTACTGTACTGTCCACTTGAAGGGTGTGGAGTCCATTTTTGATCTGATGGAGATGGAAGATGAGGACAGAAGTGGTCTGTTGGCTCTCAATGACAGCCAGATTCAAGATGTAGCTATATTCTGCAATCGATACCCAAATATTGAACTGGTGTATGAAATCCTCAATGAAAATGACATTCAGAGGTGTGTAAGTTATGTGCCGTATGCGTAGGTTCTCTAGTACATTCTGTTATGTCTTATTCCATGGTTTATTGCTAATTATATGACTTCTAGTGGAGACAATGTGGTTGTCATGGTGACATTAGAGCGGGAAGATGAAGAGGATGTTTCACCCTATGTGATTGCTCCCTTCTTCCCACAAAAGCGAGAGGAAGGGTGGTGGGTGGTCATTGGACAGACCAAAACAAACAGGTACGTCTGTGGTCCATTGTGAGCAACTGTGTCCAGTAACCATGTTCCTCCCTCTGCAGTTTGGTGACCATCAAGAGACTCACTTTACAGACCAAAGCAAAGCTGAAGTTGGAATTCCCGGCTCCACCCCCTGGGACCCACAAGTACACACTTTACTTCATGTGTGATGCTTACGTGGGATGCGACCAGGAGTATTCCTTCTCCATACGAGTGCACGAGCCAGCTGCTAGACCAATGGACCAGTCATGAACCTTCAATAAACTGCTCATTAACTGCTTAGTCTACAGATCTGTTATTGAGTTGAATTAGTAAAATATCTGACACATGCAATAAAATTAATGTGATTGAAATAAGTCTATGAACTTCAAATGTCGGTAATAATTTCAATAAAACAAGTTTAATAATCGGAAGCAGTCGCTGAGAGGTAATCCTTCCTGCCAATGCTAGCAGTCTGTCTGTTCTGGATGGAGGCCAGCTTTGGACACTCTGTTATGCGATGACCCAATCCATTGCAATAGGAGCATCCCATTTGGTCTGCAATTTGGTGTACATCACATCAAACAACCAGTGTCACACACAACCAGTGTCACACACAACCAGTGTCACACACAACCAGTGTCACACACAACCGGAAAGGACGCTTACCACCACGATAAATGTATTCCCAGTCCGATTCCAATTCCAAAAGAAACTGAGGAACTCGCTGTTTAGCTTCTATTAGAAGATGCTTCAAGTCTTTCAACACAGCTTCATCTATGATTGATGAAGAAGCAAGTATTCTATGTGCAGCAGGGTGGGGCTATACAAGGTCATACCGCAATTCTTGTTAATGAAAGTTGTAGCTATTCCAGTTTTGCCACATCTCCCAGTTCGACCGATACGATGCACTGCAAGTAATGGAAATAATGATACTAACGTGTGGTGAAGACATGCATGTACTGCAAAGAGCTAACCATAGTTCTCAATATCAGCAGGCATGTCGTAATTGACCACGTGCTGTACGTTGGTGAAGTCCAGTCCTTTGGAGGCCACATCAGTAGCTACTAGCACATCCTTGCGTCCTTCTCTGAACTCGCGAATCGCCCAGTGACGTTCTTCCTGGTCTGGAGAGGACAGAAGTCTGGCATTCTAGTTTGAACCACAGACAACCATCTCCTACCTTTCCCTCCGTGTAAGCTGACAGCTTGTACACCTTTCAATAGAAGGTACTCGTGAATATCATCAACTTCAGCTTTTTTCTCAGAGAAAATGAGGACCTACAGTACAGCACAGGTCAAACCTTCTCCTACGACAAGAAAACAGATCACATACACAGTCCTTACTGGAGGCTCCGTCTTCTGTAAGCATTCCAACAAATAAACAATTTTAGCTTCTTGTTTAACGTATTCCACTTCCTGTATGACATCCAAGCTAGCAGCCCCAGCCCGACCTACATTAACAGTCACTGGATTAACAAGTGCACTTTTGGCAAAGTTTTGGATTTTCTTTGGCATAGTGGCACTGAACAGCAGAGTCTGACGCTGAGACTAGAAAACAGCAAAGTGTGTAGGGTAAGTTCAAGTGTGTGCGTACGTGTGTGCGTACCTACCTTGAAATAAGAGAAAATTGTCCTGATATCTTCTTCAAATCCAAGATCAATCATGCGATCGGCTTCATCCAACACAAGGTAACGACAAACCTCCAAATTCATTGTCTTTTTGTCCAGTAAATCCATAAGTCTTCCGGGTGTTGCCACGGCAATATGCACACCTCTAAAGTCATTACAAAACCACACATATCACAAACTATCCAGCAAACGCCTCCTAGCTAGAGGACACGGACCTCCTAATGGCATCCAGCTGGTCCCTGAACCCTCCACCACCAATACACAACATAGAGCGTATACACGGGAACCCTGCCTGCTCCAAATGAGAGCAATGATATTTTATAACTTCAAAAGTCTGAGTGGCAAGCTCTCTCTACAGGGTCAAGACCTACAGTGAATCGACAGGTTAAGGTAGCTAGATTGGTGGACATACCGACGGACACACGACGAGACCAAATGGACCTTCATTCCTGACAAATGGGAGCTTCTTCTCCTGAGATCAGACAAGATTAATGAAAGTGGAACCTTCTCCAGCAGTAGTATTACAATAATCACCTGCTCAAGAACAAACATGATCAAGGGGAGGACGAACACCAAGGTCTTGCCTGATCCAGTGAATGCTATTCCAATCATGTCCCTACCAGACAGCCTACCGGGTGGAAATGTACACTGAATAGTGAAAGCTGACAACTACACACCACACCAAGAGGTACACTAATACAAGGGTTATACTAACACAGTGGGTATGCCCTGTATTTGTATGGGGGTCGGATGTGTGATTCCTTTGGCCTTCAAAGCATCCAACACGGGCGGGGGGAACTTCATTGCCCTAAATGATTTGATTGGTGGAGGAAGATCATCACCCTCAGTAAGGATATGCCACTTCTGACGTATTTTCTCATTTCTTTCTTCTGATTTTCTTCTAATGTACTTGGGTGGATGCCAACTGCATGCAACACCAAACATAATGCATATCACATATAAGTTATGTGCGTACGCATGTTTGCGTGCGTCTACTAACGTACGTGGTCTGGAGAGACTCTGTGTACACTACACCCTTGGCAAGCTCTCCTACACCCATCAAAGCTCGTGTTTCTGTTATGTTTTTAAATATTTCTTCTTCCTCGGCAATTTGACGATCTAGCTCTGATTCTTTCTCTTCTTCTGCTTGTTTCTTCAATTCGGCGTGTTGGTCCAGGAGACTCACCTTTGACTGAGGGCCAACCACATCTTCTGACTGCATAACAGCATATTGGAGCCAACAGTAGTCTACAATCCCAATAGAGTTACTTCAATTCAACAAACGCACTTTATCGATGTGAGGACTCGAGGAGGCTGTTTCCTCGTCCTTGTGCTGGATAACAGTCCTGCTTAATCGGGTAGCTCCATGACGCTTCTCCAACTCCTGTCGTTTCCTTTCTCTCACGGGAATATACGGAACGTAATCGTCGTCATCGAAACTGTACTCCTTATCAGGTTCTCCGACAGATCTCTGTGTGAGTTGGGCTCGTTCTAAGGTCTAATCACATACTGTACACTCAAGAAGCTAAGAACGTACCTTTCTGGTAGAACTCATGATCACACGTGACAAATGACGTCACCACAATGTGGGTGGGCCGACCAGGCATGCGGATCGGATCGGTCACGCCCGCCCAGCAAACTTGACGAGCGGATTTAGTCCAACCATAGACACTCTAAACTACCTCCAACCTGGGATAGGATGGCTACACCGAACACTCCCGAAGAAAGAGGTCCTTTGATCGCGGGATACATGTACAAGTTGTCCATGTCTGGTCTAATGAAGGTTTGTAACCGTCCACTACATTCGTATGATAGTTTAACATGCTGTGGTGAAATAGTGCTGACTACCTCCTTCCTTCGCGCAGCATTGGAACAAGCGCTACTTCGTGCTGTACGGTCATAGGTCGCCGGGCTCGCTAAGATTGGAGTATTATGATGACGAAATTAATCAAAAAATCGGTTCGGGCCGCCGAGTGATCCCGCTCCGGGACTGCAGCAGCTGTTCTCAAGTCACTTCAATGAAAGCACATCCATTCGTGTTCCAAGCAACCACTCCTCTGGGGAGGCATATGCTAGCTGTGAAAGATCAAAAAGAACTGGATCAATGGGTAACAGGTATAAGAACAGTTGTGAAGAAATACATGCAAGCACGTTTTCATGGAAAGAAGTCAAGACAGTCCTCGTCTTCTTCAGTGACATCAACAACTTCAGAAAGTGCAAAGAACTTACCATCTGGAGGTCAGTTTCAACACCTGATTCCCTAATAGTTGATAAAGTAACTGCAGTGGGAGAAGAGAAGGGAATGACTAACACTCAGCTAAACATTCATCTCCCCAACCCTACTAGTCTACAATGTACTCATCTCCCCAACCCTACTAGTCTACAGTGTACTCATCTCCCCAACCCTACTAGTCTACAGTGTACTCATCTCCCCAACCCTACTAGTCTACAGTGTACTCATCTCCCCAACCCTACTAGTCTACAATGTACTCATCTCCCCAACCCTACTAGTCTACAATGTACTCATCTCCCCAACCCTACTAGTCTACAATGTACTCATCTCCCCAACCCTACTAGTCTACAATGTACTCATCTCCCCAACCCTACTAGTCTACAGTGTACTCATCTCCCCAACCCTACTAGTCTACAGTGTACTCATCTCCCCAACCCTACTAGTCTACAGTGTACTCATCTCCCCGACCCTACTAGTCTACAGTGTACTCATCTCCCCAACCCTACTAGTCTACAGTGTACTCATCTCCCCAACCCTACTAGTCTACAGTGTACTCATCTCCCCAACCCTACTAGTCTACAGTGTACTCATCTCCCCAACCCTACTAGTCTACAGTGTACTCATCTCCCCAACCCTACTAGTCTACAGTGTACTCATCTCCCCAACCCTACTAGTCTACAGTGTACTCATCTCCCCAACCCTACTAGTCTACAGTGTACTCATCTCCCCAACCCTACTAGTCTACAGTGTACTCATCTCCCCAACCCTACTAGTCTACAGTGTACTCATCTCCCCAACCCTACTAGTCTACAGTGTACTCATCTCCCCAACCCTACTAGTCTACAGTGTACTCATCTCCCCAACCCTACTAGTCTACAGTGTACTCATCTCCCCAACCCTACTAGTCTACAGTGTACTCATCTCCCCAACCCTACTAGTCTACAGTGTACTCATCTCCCCAACCCTACTAGTCTACAGTGTACTCATCTCCCCAACCCTACTAGTCTACAGTGTACTCATCTCCCCAACCCTACTAGTCTACAGTGTACTCATCTCCCCAACCCTACTAGTCTACAGTGTACTCATCTCCCCAACCCTACTAGTCTACAGTGTACTCATCTCCCCAACCCTACTAGTCTACAGTGTACTCATCTCCCCAACCCTACTAGTCTACAATGTACTCATCTCCCCAACCCTACTAGTCTACAATGTACTCATCTCCCCAACCCTACTAGTCTACAATGTACTCATCTCCCCAACCCTACTAGACTACAATGTACTCATCTCCCCAACCCTACTAGTCTACAATGTACTCATCTCCCCAACCCTACTAGTCTACAATGTACTCATGAACAAGTTACATTAACATTACAATACATATGAGATATGCATTACTTTGGTATGGTTTATATGTAATTTGGTATTTATTCTCCTTCAGTTCTGTTTCGTGACAAGGTAGTGACGGTGCGGACAAATGGAGCACAGAAGGCGAACTTGTCTGGGACCTACGTACTGGTGATAACAACCAAAGGACTAATCCTGTATTGTCCCAGTACAAAGAGCAAGGTAGCCTCATGGAATTTCAAAGCAGTCAAGACCTATGGAAAGACTCACACAACCTTCAACTTTGAAACTGGGAGAAATTCAGAATTCGGAGCTTGTCGCTTTGAATTCCAGCACAAAAATCCCAAAGAAATATTCAGCCATGTGAACTCGTCAATCAAAAGCCTCGCCAGTAGTTTGAACCAAGAGAGAAAGTCAGCATCCGAGCTACGGAAGCCTCCTGAGAATCAGCAGCCAAAGAGAGCACAGTCTATGTACAATGCACCCATCATGGAGGAGCCGGCCCAGCAACCCGAGAGTGGAAGTAGAAATACCTCTATTCATCTGGAGAACCCACTGCAAGAGCTAAAAGCGCTTCATGAAAGTTTCGATAATCGTCCTATCAGTTTTGCTGATAGTCGGGGTCAGTATCGTCAGAAGGCCCTGGACAAATCGGAGGACATATTTTGGGAGGAAGACATTGACCTCACAGATTTCTCAGACATGACTGACTTCCACAACAGTCCTCCTTCATATGTAGATGTTCTGAAGAAGGACCAAGTTGGAGACAGTGGAGAGTCAGGAAAGAGGGTTACTTCTTCCAACAACATATCCGGAGGAGGAGAAACTAACGTGTTTGGGAATGATCCATTCTCCAGTTTTGCGGAGTACTCCCATTCCTTCATGGGTAATGGTCCAAACACTACTTCTCTTCTGACAGAAGAATCTGATGATCTTCTGGTGCCTCCAACCACTCTGCCACTAGACCAGTTAGAAAGGGAGTCTACACCATTCGATGACAACAACCCTTTTGCTACAAGCAGTCCAATAAGCACTCAACAAACACCAGATAGCAGTAATCCTTTCGATGAATTTGGACCTTTGCAGACTGAGGAGTCATCAAAAAGTAATCTGTGGGGGACCCAACCCACTGGCAACCTGTGGGATACTGAGCCAACTCCAAGTTCACCAACTACCGGCCCCTGGGATACTGCAGGACAGTTGCATGGTTCAACATCTATAGACCCATGGAGTACTACTGAGTCCACCTCCAGTGCACCAACGACTAGCCCATGGAATAATACCGAGCCCACATTGGGGTCACCAAGTTCAAGTCCTTGGGGTAATACTGAGCCCACCTCCAGTGCACCGACTAGAGACCCATGGGACACTACTGAGCCCACCTCCAGTGGACCGACTAAAGACCCATGGGACACTACTGAGCCCACCTCCAGTGGACCGACTAGAGACCCATGGGACACTACTGAGCCCACCTCCAGTGGACCGACTAGAGACCCATGGGACACTACTGAGCCCACCTCCAGTGGACCGACTAGAGACCCATGGGACACTACTGAGCCCACCTCCAGTGGACCGACTAGAGACCCATGGGACACTACTGAGCCCACCTCCAGTGGACCGACTAGAGACCCATGGGACACTACTGAGCCCACCTCCAGTGGACCGACTAGAGACCCATGGGACACTACTGAGCCCACCTCCAGTTCACCGACTAGAGACCTATGGGACACTACTGAGCCCACCTCCAGTGGACCGACTAGAGACCCGTGGGACATCACGGAGCCCACCTCCAGTGGACCGACTAAAGACCCGTGGGACACTACTGAGCCCACCTCCAGTGGACCGACTAAAGACCCATGGGACATCACTGAGCCCACCTCCAGTGGACCAGGTACAGATCTGTGGTATACTGGTAAAGCATGTTCCACTCCACAAGGAGTGAATGGAAGCACCACTTCCTCTCACAAAATTGAACCTCAGGTCGGTCAATCAGATGAGGACCCCTGGTCATTCTCAACTAACCTTATAGTGGAAGATCCTCGTTCTCTACCACAGCAGGATACAGATAACCTTTTCCGAGATTTGGACCAGATGACAGACATGTTATTCAGTCAAATTGCCGATTTTCAATTGTCAGAGAGTACACATTAGTCACAAACTTGTAACTTACATTGCTAAGATCCAACTACTACACTTTTATATTAGTATTGAAATCTAACTTTTCTCAAAATCTTGTTGTTTCTATATAAAATGCAATTGGGATGTTACGTATGTCTTTCTCACATATATACAACACATAATATACTTATTCATATGAAGTAGACATAAATAAACATGATAAACTATCATGCATACACTGACGTGTTTGCAGACAAACTCCACTGCTTGCCATCATCTGTGCTTGGCGTATTGGTTGGAGGGCTAGTTGTACAAGCCATGGAAGAGGACTGCAGGCACTCGTCTAACGGCAAGTCAGAAATATCGCCATCAATGTCCTCCCACTGTAGGCCAGTGTCCATGGGAATGCCACCCCCATTGCTGTACTGCTGTGCCATAGGTTCCCTAGTGGAGGGTACCTTTTGAAGTTGACTGTGGAGAGGTGAGCTTTCTGAGGGACCTCCTTTCTTCCAACGGCGATTGTAGTAATCTCGCTGGACGGCTTCTAATTCCTTCTTCAGCTCTTTGCACATATCTTCTGGTGTCTGTTGGCGGTAGTGCTCGAGCTCACTCTGTAGATGGCGAATATTTGGATCATCCTGAGCAGTCAGTTGGCTGTGTTCTTCCTTTAACTGATGTAATTCAGTAGTCAGTTCCTTATGCTGTTCAATGACATCAGAGAGACAATTCTGGGCTGCTTCAACAGACAATTTCATTTCATCAACTTTACTAGTGAGAAAAGCTGAATCTTCTTCATTTTGCCTCGTTTCTTCCAATTCTAACAACATAACGGGAACACGTATACGTGAACTCTCACTGTGAATGGTTACAGAACACGGCTATAAGACAAACCTGCCTTCACCACAGCTATACTTTCTTCCAATGACGACATTTCTTGTTCCAGCTCACTTCCCTGGACATCTCCGCGGGTCACAATTCCACCAAATCTTTCAGTGAAATCCGAAATACTTTCAATAAACCCTTGACTGAGAAGGAAAGTCTTCTGACACTAGACCTAAACACAACACCGAACTGGCGTACCGTCTGCATTCCATGTCCTTATCAAGTAGTCTAAGCTGATGGTGGTAGTCTCGTTTTTCTGATAATAAATCTTCTTTTTGCTTCTTCAGAAGAGAGAGGTGAATTTTACTACTACAAAGGTCTTCATTCACTTCTGACAGAAGATTGGCTTTGGTGACCAATTCCCCCTGCAACATAACCCTTTCATCGTTGACTCGCTTCAGCTGGGCTCTGGCGGACTCAATTTCCTCTGAAACTTTCAAACGAAATACAAACTCAATTCACTGCTACTCAACGAGTCAGCTTAACTTACAATATTTAAGTCTGATAGCTTTCTCCTTGAAGCTCTTCTCTGAATGAGAAATCTCCTCGAACAGTTGGGTCAGCATTGCAGCCTGTTCGTCTCACGAGATGGCGCGCGTACTCCAAGGCTGGCGCTCGGGGCGCTAGCTCCCTGCTCGAAGGTACATCAAAATGGCAGCTACCTTTGCTCGGAGCAGTACACGTGGAACTCTTCGACGCAAGTCCACTGCAACTAGTAATTGTGTATTGGATGCAATCATTATTGGAGGAGGACATAACGGTTTAGTTGCTGTATGTACCGTATTAGTGTTAAGGGTCTTAATGGTATTTATAAATCGATGGTATTAATGATGAATTACAGTTTATAATTTGTCCTGTCCATTGGACTTCTTGGCTAGGCGGCATATCTTCAAAGATCTGGAATGAATGTTGCAGTTTTTGAGAAAAGACACTTGCTTGGAGGAGCTGCAGTAACAGAAGAGTTAATTCCTGGTGAGTTTACCATTGTCGTTTTTAAGTACATAAGAATGTTATATAAGCTATAGTGCAAACTTGCATGCGTGTGCCGCGATCTTAGGATTCAAGTTCTCTCGAGCCTCGTATCTACTGAGTCTTCTACGCCCTCAAATTATGAAAGATTTAAAACTGAAGGTAACATAGTGATCCAACGGGTATACCATATTGTACGCCTACTACAATTGTCCTAGCCTTGCAGATACCAACATATCTGTTGGCGTGTCGTTGACACTGGTTGTCTGTCTTGTATTCTGCAGTATCATGGCCTCAGTATGTATTTTAGAGACCCACAGTCTTTCACTCCAGTGGTAGGCAGTGATAGGTCCTTGTCTCTGTGGAGTGATAGGCAGAAAACTTTGAAGGACATCGGGAAGTTTTCGGAGAGGGATGCTAGTGTATATTGCCAATATGAGAAGTTCATGGAAGAGATAGGTAGGCTCATTCTCTGCCCTAATGTCAACATATAGAACATGTGCCCGTACATATTCAATGTTACAGCCAAGTCAATTGAACCAATCTTGGACTCTGCTCCACTCGATCCTGTTCAAATTAAAAATTCCATTAGAAGTGGAAATTTTTCCAAACTGAAGTCTTCTCTAACATCTGTGGCTTCCTTAATCAAAACCGGCTCTAGTTTGGCATTTGACCTACCCAAATTTTGGGAGGTTCTGACTGGCCCTGCAAGCAAGATTTTGAACCGCTGGTTTGAATCAGAGCCTTTGAAAGCTACCCTAGCCAGCGACAGTGTTATTGGTGCCATGGTCAGCCCTTTTACTCCCGGTAGCAGGTGAGTGTTATGGTGGTTGTGATCAGAATATGGTATTGTTCGTACCAGTTTTGAGCTCTGCAAAGCAGGTGTCCATGACATTAAGTGGCGGTGCTTGATGCTGGACGCTGGATACAGCAGGTATTGATGGTTTTAATCCACAATAATTTCCCCAGCTACATATTACTCCACCATGTTATGGGAGAGTTGGATGGTAGGAAGAACTCTTGGGCATATGTGAAAGGGGGAATGGGAAGTGTGACTGAAGCCATTGCAAAGTGTGCAAGATCTTATGGAGTTCAAATACACACGGAATCAGTAAGTGCTGAATCAGTGTATTTATTATATTTTGATGGCAATGTTATAACATCAGTGATGTTGAATTGCACATTTGTAGCCTGTGAAGTCAATCCTATTGGATGGTAAGAAAGCAGTTGGGGTGGTCTTGGAAAATGGACAAGAGATTACATCAAGATATGTTTTGTCTAATGCTACTCCAAAAGTAACTTTCTTGGATTTATTAGAAGAAGTATGCTCTACTTAGCAGAGATTTAGACCTCAGAGAGTGAATGGCAACTCTATTAGATTCACATTCACTAAAACTGTTGTTTTCTGATTCTCATGTTTAGGGTAGTCTCCCAGAAGACTTTGAGAAGGAAGTGCTAGCAATTGATTACTCTAGTGGTGTTACTAAAATTAACAGTGAGGCAACCACTATAATGATCCTCTGATGTTTATCCATTCCCCCTTTCCAGTAGATCTTCATGTCTTGTATTACCCTTGTCTCCAGTTGCCCTCTCTGGACTGCCTGATTTTTCAGCATCTTTGAATGTGTCATCCAAGCCCCACCCACATCACCAAGCAACAATTCATCTCAACTGTGAGTCTCTCCACTCCCTGCATGCAGCCTACTTGGATGCCTCTGTTGGAAAGATCCCCTCTCAAAGGTATGTGTGTCATCTGGAGTCAATCCATACAATTCATGCCTCTCTCCTGCCCTCCATCTCTGTGCCTCTGTCCCCCCTCCATCATGTGCCTCTGTCCCGCCCTCCATCATGTGCCTCTGTCCCGCCCTCCATCATGTGCCTCTGTCCCGCCCTCCATCATGTACCTCTGTCCCGCCCTCCATCATGTACCTCTGTCCCCCCTCCATCATGTGCCTCTGTCCCGCCCTCCATCATGTACCTCTGTCCCGCCCTCCATCATGTACCTCTGTCCCCCCTCCATCATGTGCCTCTGTCCCACCCTCCATCATGTACCTCTGTCCCGCCCTCCATCATGTACCTCTGTCCCACCCTCCATCATGTACCTCTGTCCCACCCTCCATCATGTACCTCTGTCCCATCTATAGACCGTTCATTGAGATGACAATCCCCTCATCTGTGGACCCCACTATAGCTCCTCCAGGATGTCACGTGGTGTCATTGTTCACGCAGTATACACCCTAC
This sequence comes from Chondrilla cf. caribensis, assembly GCA_964020155.1. NCBI lineage: Eukaryota > Metazoa > Porifera > Demospongiae > Chondrillida > Chondrillidae > Chondrilla > Chondrilla cf. caribensis. The sequence continues at coordinate 4,560,916 of OZ026568.1, forward strand.
ATGCTCCCCACGGGAGAATGGACCGAGGAGGACAAGAACATATATTGTGAAAGTGGTAGGGAGTGCTGTGTGGTAGCCAACTGATAGAGTTGGTGTAATGTGTGTAGACAGAGAGTGGCAGCTAGTCATTGAAGATCATATCTTTATGTAGTATTTGATGTTATTGAAGAATATGCACCTGGATTCAGGAAGCTTGTTGTTGGCAAGGACATTCTGACACCACAAGATTTGGAAAGAACTTTTGGTCTGACGGGCGGGGTAGGTATTGTATAGTTGTGCTTATGGATGATATACTATGTGAAAACAATTGCTTATTCATTCCATTCAGAACATTTTTCATGGTGCAATGACTTTGGATCAGCTGTACATATCCCGACCTGTACCATCCTTTTGGAAATACACATCTCCTATCAAAGGACTATATTTGTGTGGCAGTGGAGCTCATCCTGGTAAGGTCAACGCATGCTGTGGTTCATTTTCTTTCAATTGCTTTTCTTCTCTCTTTCACAGGGGGAGGAGTTATGGGCTCTTGTGGACGAATCTGTGCTCAAATTGTATTGGAAGACCGCAAAGAACCCATAGACACGTGACTTTGGGTTTAAAATGGCGTCATGGAAGGTTTTAATGTTTCTTGTGTATATTTTGGCAAACAATTGGTTATCGCTTGCCGATATCCAGAGTGATTTGGACGAAGCTTATTTTGAGCGAGATTACTCCTTGTTAAAACCTTTTGCAAGTAAGTTGCGTACTGAAATGTGTCCTCCAAGAGGTACGAGGGATCGCTCGGCCTTTTGTGCTGGTGGTATATTGGAAAGAAATGCCTATTCGCCTCAGATCTCAACTGGGATTTGTATGGATCAACTATCGTTACTCCGGAGCACGTGAGACTGACACCAGATAGACAAAGCAAAAGAGGTTCTATTTGGAACAAGATGGTTTGTGTAGTTTGTTCCTCTGTACTGACCGCTAGCGAGCTTAAGTGATGGAATGTTGCGTTTTTCCTACTGCCCTCGCCAGCCGGTAACCATGCACAATTGGGAGGTGTCTATTCACTTTGCAGTACATGGCTCTGGGGATCTGCTTTATGGTGATGGTTTCGCCTTCTGGTATACCAAGGAGAGAGGGATGGACGGTTAGTTGCAGCTTTTGGTACTCTTTGCATTATCACTGACTGATTGGATGTACTAATCTCAACCACTGTAAGGTCCTGTGTTTGGAAGTAGAGATTACTTCACTGGACTGGGAATATTCTTTGACACTTATAGTAATCAAAATGGCCCCCATGAGGTGAGAATGATGCAATCAACAACTTGTAGTGTTCACTCATGTGTTGTCCTGTTCACAGCATGACCACCCGTTCATTTCATCCATGGTCAACAATGGCTCTGTTCACTATGATCATGATCGGGATGGGACACACGGGCAAATTAGTGGATGTCATTGCAAATTTCGGGCAAGAGATCATGACACGTTCGCAATTGTGTCTTATATAGACAAAGTGCTATCTGTGAGTAGTGCGTGTACATGTGAGCAGTGTGTTGCATGCAACTTATAAGTGTTGTACTATTGTCACTTCTGTCAGGTTCATACCAGTGTGGATGGTGACAACGATTGGAACGAGTGCTTTACATCAGAGAACGTCCATCTCCCAACTGGGTACTATTTTGGTGTTTCTGCAGCCACTGGGGATTTAGCTGACAACCACAATGTTATTAACATTCGAGTGTTTGATGTGGATCAAAATGAAAATCCTGTGAGTGCTGCTTCCAATGAGTTGACCTTTGACTGGCTTACTGTGTATTGCGTGCATTGATAGGAGTGGGAGACAGCTGTGCCGTTTGCACCTGATGCTGAACCTCCTCGAGGTATGCTAGCCCTGGTAAATGTAGCTGTGCAAGTTTTTACTTTGAACTTTTCACTCCAGAACATGTGAATGACCCAAACGTTGTCATTGGACATCGGAGTTGGCTGCTTATGAAGGTCCTTTTGGCATTAGCGATCTTCATTGCTGTAGGCGGAGCTGTTGGCTATTTTGTCTATGCAAAGAGACAGGAACAGGCTAGGAAAAGATTTTACTAATAGTGGATATTCTATTATGTGTGAACATCGAATTATTAATACATTATCAATTAATAATAATATGGTTAAGATAAATATCAAACAATAGTCATGATTTGAGAGCAAGGTACACTTTTCCTTTTCGACTAGTTTTCTCTACTGGTAAACTGGAAATTATCTTCTCAAGTGCTTTCAACACTTGCTTCTTGTCCATCCCTGTCTTCTTCTTGCAGAACTTGCGCACTAAATCTTTTGTGGAAATTGGCTTACGTTTCAAATAATACACAACTTCCTCCTTGTCAACAACAGAGGGATTGCTTTCAATGTGTATTCGCTTGGCCTCAGGCTCAGCAGGTAATGTCTCATCCTTTTCTAGAGTCCTTTTGCTAACTCCTTTCAGATCCTTTCCAATGAATTCTTCCGGAGACAGAGCATCAGGATCCACATCCAGTTCATCACTCGATCCAGGTCCTGATTTTTGCTTTTTAATAAGAGCATTGAGTTCCTTACCCTCTTCAGTGAGGTCCCTTTCATCTTGAGAACTATTTGATTCTTCTTCCTCACTGTTTTCTTTTGTCTTTTGTTTAGCATCTTCCATCAATGTGTCCATCTCCTTGTCAGTGGAGGCAGATTCTGAACTGTCTGAAATATAGTCTACCTCACAAGACTCCATTTCCCCATCATCTGTGGTGTCACCACCGCTGGCACTTTCAGTTGATTTTAGAGGCTTCTTATTACGGGAGCTCTTCCCAGCACGACCCTTGTCGTGAGTTCCTGTACATTGAAAGACACCAAAAGCTACCAACAGTCCTGCAGCCAGGAACAGACTTGTAAAAGACTTGTAACTTTCACTTACTTGTCTCAATCTCAGGGTCTTCTCTATCTGAGTCTTCGGACCAGTTTTCACCAGTTTCATGATCAGTGATCAGTAGATTCACTTTACCAACTTCATCATCGCCAAAGTCCTTTGCTTGCATCTTCTTGCTCAACATGAGAGAAAAATAATTGAGTGTCTTATTCTTCATCAGATATTTCTCTTCTGCCTCTTCAGCAGTGAAGGTATTGTGTTTTATGCCTGGATTAAAGTCATACCAACTGCTCAGAGGATGAGCTTCAAATGCTCCATCCGCACATTGACATAACATGAAATACGAAGAGCTTGTGTTCACTCCACCTTCTTTTCTACCTACGAATCTGGTATGAAACATAAACACTCATTCACATGAAATCTTATGTGCCTTCCTGTTTACTGGGAGCCTTGATAGTAGTACTTTGGGCTAGTGCCCCCCAGTCTAAACATAGACACTCTAAACTATGCTAGAGTGTCTATGGTCTAAATGAGTAGACCTAAGGGTTAGAATTAGGTTTACTGGACACTATATCTCACCGTTTCCCATCCTTTTTGCTTTCTTTCAATTCCCAGGACAAATCTTCTGGTTGAGAGGGACGAATGTCATAGCCTCTCTTTCTCATTCGCGCATCTTCTCTCCGTTTCCGTCCAAACTCACTACCTTCTCCTTGAGTTGGCTGTATTACTGCTCCATCATTGTCTACTTCTTGTCGACCAAGAGTAGGCTGAACATTATAAACAACGATGCATAATACGGATAAACTGAACAGAATATAATGTTGGACAAGAGATGATATGAATGAGAGGTAATGGTTTGATCCATAATTCCAAACATCAAATAAAGAAGTAATGCACGAAATGTGTTAGTAACAGATTACCTGAACCAACTGCCCGAGATCCACGAGCTGTTTAAAACGCATCAAATAAAACTTTTTATTATCCTCTCTGCGCGTAGAATAGATCATAAGATAACATACAATCAAGCAGACATATAATACGTTACTCAAGAATGAAAGAAATCCACCTTATCATCCTCACACGGTACGTCTTAGCAGCTTTGGTAGCCATTTTGTGACTCAATAATGAACACGTGACGTTAGGCATATGTCTATGCTCCAACATCGTCCAGGGTTAGGGTTGCTAGAGGGTCTATGCGTTAGGCTCACCATCAGCTCTAAGAGGCTTATAGCTGGACCATTCAATGTAGTAGTTCTATTATCTGTGGCTGGACTGTGTATGTGTTGTGTATGCGAGGCTTTACTGCTCTGTATGCCTGTGTATCTCTGTTTTATGTCACTTGCATCCCTAGAACCCTTTACTCTTGTTCTGTAGAAGCCATACACTTGCATCCACCCGGATGCCAATCTTTACTATGTTGACGTGGTCTGATCTTTGTATCAATGTGGTGCAACCTTTACTGTGTGCCTGTAGCCTTTGATCTTCTGTTTGAAGACATTGATGATCTCTCCTTGGACACTCCTGATGCATCAGAGGTTAGGCACAGTTAGCACTATTGGAGGTTGTGGTGTTCATTGTCTTTACTGTCCTTTGAAGGTGATTGGGAACTTCTTGGCTAGAGCAATAGCTGATGATTGTATCCCTCCATCCTATCTTGCAAACAGTTATTCTACTGAACTAGCCAAGTGCGTGTGTGTGTGTGTGTGTGTGTGCGTGCGTGCATGCGTGCATATACATAGTGTAAGCGTGGATAGTATGTCTCAAGTAGTAGATATGACTATGCATTGGGTGTATACTTGTATGTACTGTTGCAGGAATGCTGTCAAGAGAGCTGGTGTACTAGTGAATATGAAGCATGGAATGGCACGTTTGGACAATGTTTGGGGAGTCGGTGGAGGCCAGTGGCCTGTCAAAGTACTTACTAAACAGGTATTGGCTCCGCTGATATACTTGAACCAGTAGATTTAATGGGTGTATATGTGTATTGCAGATGAAACTCCTTGTTGAGGAGTACTTCATGTCAGCTGATTTGGGAGAAGTGAGTGCCTAGGAATAGATATGCAAGTGTCTTCTAGTGCATTGTGTTCTTTACTCATTACACACACACACACACACACACACACACACACACACACACACACACACACACACAGGCATGCAGGTGTCTCAGTGACTTGGATGTCCCTCACTTTCACCATGACCTGGTGTATGAGGTGAATGGAGTAGTGACATGTTACCATGCGCATGTGGTTAATAGGGAATTTTACTATCGTTTAGGCATTTGTGCTATGTATTGAGAAAAACGATGAAAACAGCTGTGATCTGGTGGTCAGTCTTCTGAGCAATCTCTATAGTGCTGCCATTGTTACCAAGGACCAAATGAACCAGGTCTGAACCAAATAGTGTGTCTTATTGTAATGTTGGGGTTAGATAGTGTTATTGAGATTAGTGAGTACTTCCGATCTGTTTTCAATAGGGGATTCAACGTGTCTATAGTGACATTGGTGATATATGCTTGGATGTACCGACTGCATATGCTACACTGGAGAAGCTGGTTGAGCGAGGTCATGTCAAAGGCTATATTTCCAAATCTCTGGCTAATGATGTCCCTCAGAGGTTTGTTGCATGTGCCATTTTTTCAAGCTCTGTTGTATCTGTGCAGTCTACAGATGTTCTTAGTGTGTGTGTGTGTGTGCGCGCGCACGCGTGTGTGTACAAATGGCACATTCATAGACTGAGGAGAGAACAGGATAGGAAATGTGATGCCACTTAATCAAAATGAGATATTTCTTAGTTACAAAAATAACCATCTTTTTGTCCACCGTGTCAACTGCTGATTCTTCTGATCTGCTTCTGTGCTCTATAGCATCTCTAAACTCAGGTTGCATACGGAGTAAGGTACAAAATGTGTTCAAGTATAGAGTGACTTTTTGCATTTCTATGCAGTTCCTTCCTTGGTCCATGGTGCATTCGTTTGTGTGTATTCTAGTCAGTATAAGATGCTAAATGTGAAGTTTTTCTCTGATCCTTAATGGTGTTGCATTGTGCAGATTGTTCAGAATGTATGAGCTCTATTTGGTGTTTTTAATTTGAATAACTGTTTTATTTGTTAAGGGGAGAAAGCGTTTTGTAAGTGAAAATGATGGAGGAAGAATTAAGGAGCGAGAAGACTAAAAGACACTGTGTGATTGTATTAGGAACTACAATTCTGACATTATTCAATTATCTTAGTAAAGCTTGTATTTGGGAGATATTCATTACAATAATAATGTATGCAGTCTACCACGGCAGTTAGAAATTGGGCAATTGAAATAAATGTGCTGTTTGTGTGTGTGTGTTTTGTATGTATTTTTTTGTGTGTGTGTTGTGTGTGTGTGTGTCTGTCTCTGTGTGTATTGTATGTGTGTGTGTCTTGTATGCATGTGTGTGCATGCATGTGACACATTATTCACCATGGATGTGATTTATTGTTTGTTTATTTGTGTTTTGCTATACAGATAAGTATGCAGGACGTCAAGGAATACTTCATAGAAGATTTGTAGAAAAGTGATTGGCAGTTGATGATACATAGATGTAGACCTGAAGAAACAGTTTCACTTCACAGAATTCTTTAATACTCATTAATATTATATACTTGTCATAATAATCTGTTCTATTGTTCAAGTATTATTAAGTTTACTGACTTTATTATGATTATCACATTAAAATTAACAAAATAGACGCAATAAATAAAAATAAATGCAGTTAACAAAAAGGTCACCCACTCAGGGTCAAAGACACCTATATATGGAGAGCTTCACAGGGACTTTCCACAGAGACTGTGTACTTGCGTCATTCCACGAATGCAGAAGACACTATTCTAGCTGGGAGGTCAGCCGCGAGTCCCAAAGCTCCCCCCTACGGTTCTTTGTAGAGAGTATTGCAACTGACCACCAGGAAGTGAGCTATTTTTTTTCAGAGAAAAAAACCGTCCTTTCAAGGATTCGAACCCGCGACCTGGAGCCTAGAGTCGTGTCACCTGACCACCCCGCCACCGTGACCTATCTATTTTATTATAGTATCTGCGCTATTTAAAGTTGCCCTCAATGTTCAATTCGGAGAATAGGCCACCCCCAGGCACTCGAATCACTTGATCGTCTCTAATAGGTTTAGAAGAACCTTCGGTGAAGATTTAAAGTTCGTTGAAGTCTTTGCGCTCAAGTTCTAGCACAAATCCTAATTGTCGGCGTTTTGAAATCGGCCATTTTGTTCGCACAATAGAAATAATATAAATTCACTGTAGTAGTTACGCGTAGGAATGCATATTATTGTGTTAGTTGATGATGATGTTGCAGTATTTCCTAAATTCGAATATACTCGAAGATGGTGGAGCTACGTACGTAGCTCGTAGCTACGGCAAAGGAGCTTTACAAAGTCTTCTGTTTCGTACTATAAAACCCGAGGGTATGTAAAGTTTTCCTACATTCCAGACTGTATGTGCATTATTGCTTTCCTGTGATAGAAACTTCGTCGGAGAATGCGTGAACAGCTTTGAGTATCCAAGTGTTTTCTGGCTGAAAGTTATGGATGCCTTTTCATATCCTGTAGTACTCCTTTAGTGAGGTTAAAGGGTGTGAGCGAAGAGACATCACGTAATATTGTTGTTAAGGCGGAGCAGATAAACCCTGGTGGTTCCGTTAAGGACAGGGCCGCTCTGTACCTCATCAAGGACGCTGAAGAAAGAGGTCAGAAACGTTGACCGAAGTTTGAGCCATGCAGTATTATTGTTCCAAAATTAATTGGATAGGTTTGGTGAGGCCTGGTGGGACCATAGTGGAAGGGACAGCAGGCAACACAGGTCTGGTTTGTTATGCGTTCATTTTCTTGTATTGTCGACGCTAGGGTTATATGTTGTTACATATCTCAAACCGATCTTCTGCTGTGCATAGGAATTGGTTTGGCACATCTATGCAATGCTATTGGCTATCAATGTGTGATTTTTATGCCAGACACGCAATCTCAGCGTCAACATCACTGGGTTATAACTCCTTTGTGGCTGAGTGCATTGTTTAATGTATACAGGAAAAAATAGTATACTACTCTATGCAGGCCAAAAGATTTGCAAGTTCTCTTTCAAATGCAGTTCGGACCAATCAGTTTGACAATACAGCTAACAGACTAGCTCATTATGAGACTACAGGCCCTGAAATCTGGAGGCAAACAAGTATGCATGTGTGTATAATGGTGTGGGCATATGTATGTGATCGTGATATTGCCATCAATTGTAGATGGCAGAGTTGATGTTGTTACTTTTTGAACAGGAACGGGTGGAACGCTTGCTGGTTTGTACTTCACATATCTACAAAGGAATTCCATATATCAAGTATCCATTGGTAGGTGTTGGTCTGTTCCTGAAAGAGAAGAATCCCCTAGTGCAAGTTGTCCTTGCTGATCCTCAGGTGAACATGACTGTGTTGTTGTGGTGTTGTGGTGTTTGTGTGTGTGTGTTTGTGTGTGTGTGTTTGTGTGTGTGTGTGTGTGTGTGTGTGTGTGTGTGTGTGTGTGTGTGTGTGTGTGTGTGCATGTGTGTGTGTGTGAATGTGTAAGCAATGCATTATTTGAGGGAAGTGTACTCTACGGCTACTTTTCTCATGGTAAACCGGAAAGAACAGAAGGATCCTCAATTACTGAAGACATTGGTCAGGGAAGAGTGACTAACAATGTATCTGGTGCTCCTATAGATTCTGCTGTTATGATATCTGATGAAGAGGCTGTAACAATGGTGCGTGGCATAATATTAGTTGATTTGTTTATTTGTAAAGTCATGTAGTTGTCACTTCTTAGACATTTAGAATTCTCCATGAAGAAGGTTTCTTTGTGGGAGCGTCATCCGGACTGAACGTTGCTGCTGCTGTTAAGGTTTGCTTAATGGTCTACACCTTGCTAGTATCATGGTAACGCACACACATAATTTATAGTTTGCAAGAACATTGGGGCCTGGCAAGACCATTGTCACTTGCTTGTGTGATTCAGGACAGGTCAGCAGTGTCCACTGAAGTAGTCGCATTGTTGTGAACATATTTTTAACACTCCAGAGGTACTTGTCCAAACTGTTTAGTAGGACAGTATTGAAGGACCGAGGTGAGAAGGTCACTAGGTGCATCCCTGTAGCTGGTATGTAAAATGTGATTGCTCTGCTCTTGCCTTCCTGCAGGTCTTCTCCAAACACTTCCAGAGAAATATCACAGTTGTTTGCATTGACAGTAATAAGAATTGAGAACTTTTGAATTTACCATTCTACTTATTAATAATTTACAAAAGTTGATTCAGTCATACTATACCACAGTTGAAATTGTTGCAAACATACGTAAGTGTTCCAAACTGATAAAGGTGATTGACATACTTTCATATTGAAACCTTTTGGCTTTGTAAAACGTCAAATTCAACTACAAGTGGAACAATCAGCATCTTGATTTTAACGCCTTAACATCAATACAGGACCCATCCCTTTCACACATTCACAGGAAATACCCATTCCCTCTGTTCTAATCGACTGTCACTTAGGTTAAGTTGGGTATACTTATTTAGGCCATAGATACTCGTTATTGACAATTAAAATAAACGCATAATTACATAATAAATACTAGTTAAAATGGTAATACGTGGGTGTAGGAATAGCTTTCACTCTTTCCAACCTTATGTCGTCCGTAATTTGTTCAAGTATCAAAATACTGTATCATAATGATCATTTAATGAAATGAAGAAATTGTCGGATTTGTAATTCATAAAAAAGTCACCCACTCAGGGTCAAAGACACCTATATATGTAGAGCTTTACAGGGACTTTCCACAGATACTGTGTACTTGCGTCATTCCACGAATGCAGAAGACACTATTCTAGCTGGGAGGTCAGCCGCGAGTCCCCAAGCTCCCCCCTACGGTTCTTTGTAGAGTATGCGACTGACCACCAGGAAGTGAGCTATTTTTTTTCAGAGAAAAAAACCGTCCTTTCGAGGATTCGAACCCGCGACCTGGAGCCTAGAGTCGTGTCACCTGACCACCCCGCCACCTATCTATTTTATTGTTATTATCTGCGCTATTTAAAGTTGCCCTCAATGTTCAATTCGGAGAATAAGCCACCCCCAGGCACTCGAATCACTTGATCATCTCTAATAGGTTTAGAAGAACCTTCGGTGAAGATTTAAAGTTAGTTGGAGTCTTTGCGCTCAAATTCTAGCCCAAATCCTAATTGTCGGCGTTTTGAAATCGGCCATTTTGTTCGCACAATAGAAATAATATAAATTCACTGTAGTGGTTACGCGTAGGAATGCATATTATATGATGTTGCAGTATTTCCTAAATTCGAATATACTCGAAGATGGTGGAGCTACGTAGCTCGAAGTTACGGCAAGGGATCTTTACAAAGTCTTCTGTTTCATACTATAAAACCCGAGGGTATGTCAAGTTTCCCTGTATTCCAGACTGTATGTGTATTATTGCTTTCCTGTGATAGAAACTTCGTCGGAGAATGCGCGAACACTGTAAGGGACATAGCAGTATTCCTCTGCAAAGAGAAGATATTACCAAATTGCATCTTCGAGGTGTGGTTGTGTAGGGTATGGGTTGAGGTATATTAACTGATAGAATATTTTCACTTGCTTTGTGTTCAGTTTTGAAGTAGTGAAGATCATTCATGACAAGATACTGGACATGACCGGTAGTAACCAGTGAGTGCATCATTATGTGATCCACTGTGATTATCATACTCAAGTATTACATCTGCTCTCAGAGTACCACTTGTTCTGGTGGGAAACAAGACAGACCTCCACATGCAAAATTAATAGTTCTGTGTAGCACTGCAAACACACACATCAAAATAGAACTATTGCCAGTACCTGTTTTACAATAATCTATTATCACAATGTCAACACAATAAGTATATTATGTATACCAAATCTAGCACACTGCATTATACTACGATGGGTCAGGTATTTAGGTACGTATCTCGTTGACCGGCACACGCCATTTTGTATTTCCCACCGGTGACATAGGTGTCAGTGACCCCCCTTTCCCTCTGACACCAGCATGGCCGTCTTCTCAGGAAGTTTGAGGAATTCGAATGCACAGACACACTCCTTGACCTAGTACAGTCATTCTGATAACAAAAAAGATGCATTTTGATGTCGACCAAAATTTCCCCCCAGTGCCACATATAAAAGAATGTATATACTTTGTATGTACATTCATATATGCGTGTAATACGCCTTGTGGTGATCACCTAAGCAATTTGAGATTTCTTTTCTGTTCACCAAGGGCTACCCGGTGTCCATACCAAACTCTCCAACACAATTTCGTATGCATTCTGATTGTCCTGAGTGCGTTATAAGCCTCGTGGTGACAAGCCCAAAAAATGTCAATTTTTGGAGTTGTCACCACGGCCTCTCCTGTGTGCACGTGATGCATCATAGCTCAAATCCAAATGCACAGACACACTCCTGGACCTAGTAGCTACCTTCTGATAGCAAAAAGTTGCATTTTGATGTGGACCAAAATTTCCCCCTATTGCCAATGTACATACTTTGAATGTAGATTCATATATGCGTGTAATATGCCTTGTGGTGATCACCTAAGCAATTTGAGATTTCTTTTCTGTTCACCAAGGGCTACCCAGTGTCCATACCAAACTCTCCAACACAATTTCGTATGCATTCTGATTGTTCTGAGTGCGTTATAAGCCTTGTGGTGACAAGCCAAAAAATGTCAATTTTTTGAGTTGTCACCACGGCCTCTCCTGTGTGCACGTGATGCATCTTAGCTCAAATCCGATTGCACAGACACACTCCTGGACCTGGTAGCTACCTTCTGATAGCAAAAAGGATGCATTTTGATGTCGACCAAAATTTCCCCCCAGTGCCACATATAATAGAATGTATATACTTTGTATGTACATTCATATATGCGTGTAATACGCCTTGTGGTGATCACCTAAGCAATATGAGATTTCTTTTCTGGTCACCAAGGGCTACCCAGTGTCCATACCAAACTCTCCAACACAATTTCGTATGCATTCTGATTGTTCTGAGTGCGTTATAAGCCTCGTGGTGACAAGCCCAAAAATGTCAATTTTTGGTCTTGTCACCACGGCCTCTCCTGTGTACACGTGGTGCATCATAGCTGAAATCCAAATGCACAGACACACTCCTGGACCTGGTAGCTACCTTCTGATAGCAAAAAGTTGCATTTTGATGTGGACCAAAATTTCCCCCTATTGCCAATGTATATACTTTGAATGTAGATTCATATATAAGTGTATTACGCCTTGGGTGATCACCTAAGCAATTTGAGATTTCTTATCTGGTCACCAAGGGCTACCTAGTGTCCATGCCTAACTCACCAACCCAATTTCGTAAGCATTCTGATTGTCCTGAGTGCGCTATAAGCCTCGTGGTGACAAGCCAAAAATGTCAATTTTTGGTCTTGTCACCACGGCCTCTCCTGTGTTCCCGTGATGCATTATAGCTCAAATCCAAATGCACAGACACACTCCTGGACCTGGTAGCTACCTTCTGATAGCAAAAAGTTGCATTTTGATGTCGACCAAAATTTCCCCCTATTGCCAATGTATAATACTTTGTATGTAGATTCATATATAAGTGTATTACGCCTTGTGGTGATCACCTAAGCAATTTGAGATTTCTTATCTGGTCACCAAGGGCTACCTAGTGTCCATGCCTAACTCACCAACCCAATTTCGTAAGCATTCTGATTGTCCTGAGTGCGCTATAAGCCTCGTGGTGACAAGCCAAAAAATGTCAATTTTTGGAGTTGTCACCACGGCCTCTCCTGTGTGCACGTGATGCATCGTAGCTGAAATCCGAATGCACAGACACACTCCTGGACCTGTGATTCAGGACAGGTCAGCTGTGTCCACTGAAATAGTCAAATTGTTGTGAACATATTTTTATCTCTCCAGAGGTACTTGTCCAAACTGTTTAGTAGGACAGTATTGAAGGACTGAGGTGAGAGGGTCACTAGGTGCATACCTGTAGCTGGTATGTAAAGTGTGAATGCTCTGCTCTTGCCTTCCTGCAGGTCTTCTCCAAACACTTCCAGAGAAATATCACAGTTCTTTGCATTGGCAGTAACAAGAATTTACCATTCTACTTATTAATAAAATGCAAAAAGTTGATTCAGTCATACTATACCACAGTTGAAATTGTTGCAAACATACGTAAGTGTTCCAAACTGATAAAGGTGACTGACATACTTTCATTTTGAAACCTTTTGGCTTTGTTAAAATTAATATCAAATTTAACTACATGTGGGACAATCAGCATCTTGATTTTAACGCCGTAACATCAATACAGGACCCACCCCTTTTACACATTCACAGAAAATACCCATTCCCTCTATTCTAATCGACTGTCACTTAGGTTAAGTTGGGTATACTTATTTAGGCCATAGATACTCGTTATTGACAATTAAAATAAACACATAATTACATAATAAATATTAGTTAAAATGGTAGTACGTGGGTGTAGGAATAGCCTTCACTCTTTCCAACCTTATGTTGTTCATAATTTGTTCAAGTATCAAAATACTGTATTATAATGATCACATTAATAAAATGAAGAAATTGTCGGATTTGTAATTCATAAAAAAGTCACCCACTCAGGGTCAAAGACACCTATATATGTAGAGCTTCACAGGGACTTTCCACAGAGACTGTGTACTTGCGTCATTCCACGAATGCAGAAGACACTATTCTAGCTGGGAGGTCAGCCGCGAGTCCCAAAGCTCCCCCCTACGGTTCTTTGTAGAGAGTATGCAACTGACCACCAGGAAGTGAGCTATTTTTTTTCAGAGAAAAAAACCGTCCTTTCGAGGATTCGAACCCGCGACCTGGAGCCTAGAGTCGTGTCACCTGACCACCCCGCCACCGTGACCTATCTATTTTATTATTATTATCTGCGCTATTTAAAGTTGCCCTCAATGTTCAATTCGGAGAATAGGCCACCCACAGGCACTCGAATCACTTGATCGTCTCTAATAGGTTTAGAAGAACCTTCGGTGAAGATTTAAAGCTCATTGAAGTCTTTGCGCTCAAATTCTAGCCCAAATTCTAATTGTCGGCGTTTTGAAATCGGCCATTTTGTTCGCACAATAGAAATAATATAAATTCACTGTAGTGGTTACGCGTAGGAATGCATATTATATGATGTTGCAGTATTTCCTAAATTCGAATATACTCGAAGATGGTGGAGCTACGTAGCTCGTAGCTACGGCGAGGGAGCTTTACAAAGTCTTCAGTTTTTAATACTATAAAACCCGAGGGTATGTAAAGTTTTCCTACATTCCAGACTGTATGTGTATTATTGCTTTCCTGTGATAGAAACTTCGTCGGAGAATGCGCGAACACTGTAAGGGACATAGCAGTATTCCTCTGCAAAGAGAAGATATCAAGAAGGTCTCAATAGGTGACCCGTAACTCCAGTTACATTGGAAGGTACTTAATATTTTTTTTCAATGTATGGGAGAGTATAGGAGATAAAACGCTAAGCACCTTTTTTCATAGCTCATTAGAGAGGGGGCGTGTCAACTTGATATTTTAGACAGACCTAGCTAGGGACGTGAACTAACTTCTGAAACAATTCCCATCTCAATAGGTGACCCGTAACTCCAGTTACATTGGAAGGTGCTTAATATTTTTTCAATGTATGGGAGAGTATAGGAGGTAAAACGCTAAGCACCTTTTTGCATAGCTCATGGGGGAGGGGGCGTGTCAACTTGATATTTTAGACAGATCTAGGCAGGGACGTGAACTAACTTCTGAAACAATTCCCATCTCAATAGATGACACGTAACCCCAGCTACATTGGAAGGTGCTTAATATTTTTTCAATGTATGGGAGAGTATAGGAGATAAAACGCTAAGCACCTTTTTGCATAGCTCATGGGGGAGGGGGCGTGTCAATTTGATATTTCAGACAGACCTAGCAGGGGACGTGAGCTAACTTTTGAAACAATTCCCATCTCAATAGGTGACCCTTAACTTCAGTTACATTGGAAGGTGCTTAATATTTTTTCAATTTTTTCAATGTATGGGAGAGTATCGAGTAACAATTTCTTGTCTGGTCACCAAGGGCTACCCAGTGTCCATGCCAAACTCATGAATCAACACAATTCCGTAAGCATTCTGATTGTCCTGAGTGCATTATAAGCCTCGTGGTGACAAGCCAAAAAATGTCAATTTTTTGAGTTGTCACCACGGCCTCTCCTGTGTGCACGTGATGCATCAGAGCTCTAATCCAATTGCACAGACACACTCCTGGACCTAGTAGCTACCTTCTGATAGCAAAAAGGATGCATTTTGATGTCGACCAAAATTTCCCCCCAGTGCCACATATAATAGAATGTATATATTTTGTATGTACATTCATATATGCGTGTAATACGCCTTGGGTGATCACCTAAGCAATTTGAGATTTCTTTTCTGGTCACCAAGGGCTACCCAGTGTCCATACCAAACTCACCAACACAATTTCGGAAACATTCTGATTGTCCTGAGTGCGTTATAAGCCTCGTGGTGACAAGCCCAAAAAATGTCAATTTTTGGTCTTGTCACCACGGCCTCTCCTGTGTGCACGTGATGCATCATAGGTCAAATCCAAATGCACAGACACACTCCTGGACCTAGTAGCTACCTTCTGATAGCAAAAAGTTGCATTTTGATGTGGACCAAAATTTCCCCCTATTGCCAATGTACATACTTTGAATGTAGATTCATATATAAGTGTATTACGCCTTGGGTGATCACCTGAGCAATTTGAGATTTCTTTTCTGTTCACCAAGGGCTACCTAGTGTCCATGCCTAACTCACCAACACAATTTCGCAAGCATTCTGATTGTCCTGAGTGCGCTATAACCCTCGTGGTGACAAGCCCAAAAAATGTCAATTTTTGGTCTTGTCACCACGGCCTATCCTGTGTGCACGTGATGCATCACAGCTGAAATCCAAATGCACAGACACACTCCTGGACCTGGTAGCTACCTTCTGATAGCAAAAAGGATGCATTTTGATGTCGACCAAAATTTCCCCCTATTGCCAATGTATAATACTTTGTATGTAGATTCATATATAAGTGTATTACGCCTTTTGGTGATCACCTAAGCAATTTGAGATTTCTTTCCTGGTCACCATGGGCTACCTAGTGTCCATGCCTAACTCACCAACACAATTTCGCAAGCATTCTGATTGTCCTGAGTGCGCTATAAGCCTCGTGGTGACAAGCCCAAAAAATGTCAATTTTTGGTCTTGTCACCACGGCCTCTCCTGTGTGCACGTGATGCATCATAGCTGAAATCCAAATGCACAGACACACTCCTGGACCTGGTAGCTACCTTCTGATAGCAAAAAGTTGCATTTTGATGTCGACCAAAATTTCCCCCTATTGCCAATGTACATACTTTGTATGTAGATTCATATATAAGTGTATTACGCCTTGGGTGATCACCTAAGCAATTTGAGATTTCTTTGCTGGTCACCAAGGGCTACCTAGTGTCCATGCCTAACTCACCAACACAATTTCGTAAGCATTCATATTGTCCTGAGTGCGCTATAAGCCTCGTGGTGACAAGCCCAAAAAATGTCAATTTTTGGTCTTGTCCCCACGGCCTCTCCTGTGTGCACGTGATGCATCACAGCTGAAATCCAAATGCACAGACACACTCCTGGACCTGGTAGCTACCTTCTGATAGCAAAAAGGATCATTTTGATGTCGACCAAAATTTCCCCCCAGTGCCACATATAATAGAATGTATATACTTTGTATGTATATTCATATATGCGTGTAATACGCCTTGTGGTGATCAACTAAGCAATTTGATATTTCTTTTCTGTTCACCAAGGGCTACCCAGTGTCCATGCCAAACTCACCAACACAATTTTCGTAAGCATTCTGATTGTCCTGAGTGCGCTATAAGCCTCGTGGTGACAAGCCCAAAAAATGTCAATTTTTGGTCTTGTCACCACGGCCTCTCCTGTGTGCACGTGATGCATCATAGCTGAAATCCAAATGCACAGACACACTCCTGGACCTGGTAGCTACCTTCTGATAGCAAAAAGATGCATTTTGATGTCGACCAAAATTTCCCCCTATTGCCAATGTATATACTTTGTATGTAGATTCATATATAAGTGTATTACGCCTTGTGGTGATCACCTAAGCAATTTGAGATTTCTTTTCTGGTCACCAAGGGCTACCTAGTGTCCATGCCTAACTCACCAACACAATTTCGTAAGCATTCATATTGTCCTGAGTGCGCTATAAGCCTCGTGGTGACAAGCCCAAAAATGTCAATTTTTGGTCTTGTCACCACGGCCTCTCCTGTGTGCACGTGATGCATCATAGCTAAAATTCAAATGCACAGACACACACCTGGACCTGGTAGCTACCTTCTGATAGCAAAATGTTGCATTTTGATGTCGACCAAAATTTCCCCCTATTGCCAATGTACATACTTTGTATGTAGATTCATATATAAGTGTATTACGCCTTGGGTGATCACCTAAGCAATTTGAGATTTCTTTTCTGGTCACCAAGGGCTACCTAGTGTCCATGCCTAACTCACCAACACAATTTCGTAAGCATTCTGATATTGTCCTGAGTGCACTATAAGCCTCGTGGTGACAAGCCCAAAAAATGTCAATTTTTGGTCTTGTCACCACGGCCTCTCCTGTGTGCACGTGATGCATCATAGCTGAAATCCAAATGCACAGACACACTCCTGGACCTGGTAGCTACCTTCTGATAGCAAAAAGGATGCATTTTGATGTCGACCAAAATTTCCCCCCAGTGCCACATATAATAGAATGTATATACTTTGTATGTAGATTCATATATGCGTGTAATACGCCTTGTGGTGATCACCTAAGCAATTTGAGATTTCTTTTCTGGTCACCAAGGGCTACCTAGTGTCCATGCCTAACTCACCAACACAATTTCGCAAGCATTCTGATTGTCCTGAGTGCGCTATAAGCCTCGTGGTGACAAGCCCAAAAAATGTCAATTTTTGGTCTTGTCACCACGGCCTCTCCTGTGTGCACGTGATGCATCATAGCTGAAATCCAAATGCACAGACACACTCCTGGACCTGGTAGCTACCTTCTGATAGCAAAACGTTGCATTTTGATGTCGACCAAAATTTCCCCCTATTGCCAATGTATATACTTTGTATGTACATTCATATATGCATGTAATACGCCTTGGGTGATCACCT
Organism: Chondrilla cf. caribensis; assembly: GCA_964020155.1. Taxonomy (NCBI): domain Eukaryota; kingdom Metazoa; phylum Porifera; class Demospongiae; order Chondrillida; family Chondrillidae; genus Chondrilla; species Chondrilla cf. caribensis. The sequence goes on from OZ026568.1 coordinate 4,579,038, forward strand.
AAGCAATTTAAGATTTCTTTACTGGTCACCAAGGGCTACCTAGTGTCCATGCCTAACTCACCAACACAATTTCGCAAGCATTCTGATTGTCCTGAGTGCGCTATAAGCCTCGTGGTGACAAGCCCAAAAAATGTCAATTTTTGGTCTTGTCACCACGGCCTCTCCTGTGTGCACGTGATGCATTATAGCTGAAATCCAAATGCACAGACACACTCCTGGACCTGGTAGCTACCTTCTGATAGCAAAAAGGATGCATTTTGATGTCGACCAAAATTTCCCCCCAGTGCCACATATAATAGAATGTATATACTTTGTATGTACATTCATATATGCGTGTAATACGCCTTGTGGTGATCACCTAAGCAATTTGATATTTCTTTTCTGGTCACCAAGGGCTACCTAGTGTCCATGCCTAACTCACCAACACAATTGCGCAAGCATTCTGATTGTCCTGAGTGCGCTATAAGCCTCGTGGTGACAAGCCCAAAAAATGTCAATTTTTGGTCTTGTCACCACGGCCTCTCCTGTGTGCACGTGATGCATCATAGCTGAAATCCAAATGCACAGACACACTCCTGGACCTGGTAGCTACCTTCTGATAGCAAAACGTTGCATTTTGATGTCGACCAAAATTTCCCCCCAGTGCCAATGTATATACTTTGTATGTAGATTCATATATAAGTGTATTACGCCTTGGGTGATCACCTAAACAATTTGAGATTTCTTTTCTGGTCACCAAGGGCTACCTAGTGTCCATGCCTAACTCACCAACACAATTTCGCAAGCATTCTGATTGTCCTGAGTGCGCTATAAGCCTCGTGGTGACAAGCCCAAAAAATGTCAATTTTTGGTCTTGTCACCACGGCCTCTCCTGTGTGCACGTGATGCATCATAGCTGAAATCCAAATGCACAGACACACTCCTGGACCTAGTAGCTACCTTCTGATAGCAAACAGTTGCATTTTGATGTCGACCAAAATTTCCCCCTATTGCCAATGTATATACCTTGTATGTAGATTCATATATAAGTGTATTACGCCTTGGGTGATCACCTAAGCAATTTGATATTTCTTTGCTGGTCACCAAGGGCTACCTAGTGTCCATGCCTAACTCACCAACACAATTTCGCAAGCATTCTGATTGTCCTGAGTGCGCTATAAGCCTCGTGGTGACAAGCCCAAAAAATGTCAATTTTTGGTCTTGTCACCACGGCCTCTCCTGTGTGCACGTGATGCATCATAGCTGAAATCCAAATGCACAGACACTCTCCTGGACCTGGTAGCTACCTTCTGATAGCAAAAAGTTGCATTTTGATGTCGACCAAAATTTCCCCCCAGTGCCAATGTATATACTTTGTATGTAGATTCATATATAAGTGTATTACGCCTTGGGTGATCACCTAAGCAATTTGAGATTTCTTTGCTGGTCACCAAGGGCTACCTAGTGTCCATGCCTAACTCACCAACACAATTTCGCAAGCATTCTGATTGTCCTGAGTGCGCTATAACCCTCGTGGTGACAAGCCCAAAAAAATGTCAATTTTTGGTCTTGTCACCACGGCCTCTCCTGTGTGCACGTGATGCATCATAGCTGAAATCCAAATGCACAGACACACTCCTGGACCTGGTAGCTACCTTCTGATAGCAAAAAGGATGCATTTTGATGTCGACCAAAATTTCCCCCCAGTGCCACATATAATAGAATGTATATACTTTGTATGTAGATTCATATATGCGTGTAATACGCCTTGTGGTGATCACCTAAGCAATTTGAGATTTCTTTTCTGGTCACCAAGGGCTACCTAGTGTCCATGCCTAACTCACCAACACAATTTCGCAAGCATTCTGATTGTCCTGAGTGCGCTATAAGCCTCGTGGTGACAAGCCCAAAAAATGTCAATTTTTGGTCTTGTCACCACGGCCTCTCCTGTGTGCACGTGATGCATCATAGCTGAAATCCAAATGCACAGACACACTCCTGGACCTAGTAGCTACCTTCTGATAGCAAAAAGGATGCATTTTGATGTCGACCAAAATTTCCCCCCCAGTGCCACATATAATAGAATGTATATACTTTGTATGTACATTCATATATGCGTGTAATACGCCTTGTGGTGATCACCTAAGCAATTTGATATTTCTTTTCTGGTCACCAAGGGCTACCTAGTGTCCATGCCTAACTCACCAACACAATTTCGCAAGCATTCTGATTGTCCTGAGTGCGCTATAACCCTCGTGGTGACAAGCCCAAAAAATGTCAATTTTTGGTCTTGACACCACGGCCTCTCCTGTGTGCACGTGATGCATCATAGCTGAAATCCAAATGCACAGACACACTCCTGGACCTGGTAGCTACCTTCTGATAGCAAAAGGTTGCATTTTGATGTCGACCAAAATTTCCCCCTATTGCCAATGTATATACTTTGTATGTAGATTCATATATAAGTGTATTACGCCTTGGGTGATCACCTAAACAATTTGAGATTTCTTTTCTGGTCACCAAGGGCTACCTAGTGTCCATGCCTAACTCACCAACACAATTTCGTAAGCATTCTGATTGTCCTGAGTGCGCTATAACCCTCGTGGTGACAAGCCCAAAAAATGTCAATTTTTGGTCTTGTCACCACGGCCTCTCCTGTGTGCACGTGATGCATCATAGCTGAAATCCAAATGCACAGACACACTCCTGGACCTGGTAGCTACCTTCTGATAGCAAAACGTTGCATTTTGATGTCGACCAAAATTTCCCCCCAGTGCCAATGTATATACTTTGTATGTAGATTCATATATAAGTGTATTACGCCTTGGGTGATCACCTAAACAATTTGAGATTTCTTTTCTGGTCACCAAGGGCTACCTAGTGTCCATGCCTAACTCACCAACACAATTTCGCAAGCATTCTGATTGTCCTGAGTGCGCTATAAGCCTCGTGGTGACAAGCCCAAAAAATGTCAATTTTTGGTCTTGTCACCACGGCCTCTCCTGTGTGCACGTGATGCATCATAGCTGAAATCCAAATGCACAGACACACTCCTGGACCTGGTAGCTACCTTCTGATAGCAAAACGTTGCATTTTGATGTCGACCAAAATTTCCCCCTATTGCCAATGTATATACTTTGTATGTACATTCATATATGCATGTAATACGCCTTGGGTGATCACCTAAGCAATTTGAGATTTCTTTACTGGTCACCAAGGGCTACCTAGTGTCCATGCCTAACTCACCAACACAATTTCGCAAGCATTCTGATTGTCCTGAGTGCGCTATAAGCCTCGTGGTGACAAGCCCAAAAAATGTCAATTTTTGGTCTTGTCACCACGGCCTCTCCTGTGTGCACGTGATGCATTATAGCTGAAATCCAAATGCACAGACACACTCCTGGACCTGGTAGCTACCTTCTGATAGCAAAAAGGATGCATTTTGATGTCGACCAAAATTTCCCCCCAGTGCCACATATAATAGAATGTATATACTTTGTATGTACATTCATATATGCGTGTAATACGCCTTGTGGTGATCACCTAAGCAATTTGAGATTTCTTTTCTGGTCACCAAGGGCTACCTAGTGTCCATGCCTAACTCACCAACACAATTGCGCAAGCATTCTGATTGTCCTGAGTGCGCTATAAGCCTCGTGGTGACAAGCCCAAAAAATGTCAATTTTTGGTCTTGTCACCACGGCCTCTCCTGTGTGCACGTGATGCATCATAGCTGAAATCCAAATGCACAGACACACTCCTGGACCTGGTAGCTACCTTCTGATAGCAAAACGTTGCATTTTGATGTCGACCAAAATTTCCCCCCAGTGCCAATGTATATACTTTGTATGTAGATTCATATATAAGTGTATTACGCCTTGGGTGATCACCTAAACAATTTGAGATTTCTTTTCTGGTCACCAAGGGCTACCTAGTGTCCATGCCTAACTCACCAACACAATTTCGCAAGCATTCTGATTGTCCTGAGTGCGCTATAAGCCTCGTGGTGACAAGCCCAAAAAATGTCAATTTTTGGTCTTGTCACCACGGCCTCTCCTGTGTGCACGTGATGCATCATAGCTGAAATCCAAATGCACAGACACACTCCTGGACCTAGTAGCTACCTTCTGATAGCAAACAGTTGCATTTTGATGTCGACCAAAATTTCCCCCTATTGCCAATGTATATACCTTGTATGTAGATTCATATATAAGTGTATTACGCCTTGGGTGATCACCTAAGCAATTTGATATTTCTTTGCTGGTCACCAAGGGCTACCTAGTGTCCATGCCTAACTCACCAACACAATTTCGCAAGCATTCTGATTGTCCTGAGTGCGCTATAAGCCTCGTGGTGACAAGCCCAAAAAATGTCAATTTTTGGTCTTGTCACCACGGCCTCTCCTGTGTGCACGTGATGCATCATAGCTGAAATCCAAATGCACAGACACTCTCCTGGACCTGGTAGCTACCTTCTGATAGCAAAAAGTTGCATTTTGATGTCGACCAAAATTTCCCCCCAGTGCCAATGTATATACTTTGTATGTAGATTCATATATAAGTGTATTACGCCTTGGGTGATCACCTAAGCAATTTGAGATTTCTTTGCTGGTCACCAAGGGCTACCTAGTGTCCATGCCTAACTCACCAACACAATTTCGCAAGCATTCTGATTGTCCTGAGTGCGCTATAACCCTCGTGGTGACAAGCCCAAAAAAATGTCAATTTTTGGTCTTGTCACCACGGCCTCTCCTGTGTGCACGTGATGCATCATAGCTGAAATCCAAATGCACAGACACACTCCTGGACCTGGTAGCTACCTTCTGATAGCAAAAAGGATGCATTTTGATGTCGACCAAAATTTCCCCCCAGTGCCACATATAATAGAATGTATATACTTTGTATGTAGATTCATATATGCGTGTAATACGCCTTGTGGTGATCACCTAAGCAATTTGAGATTTCTTTTCTGGTCACCAAGGGCTACCTAGTGTCCATGCCTAACTCACCAACACAATTTCGCAAGCATTCTGATTGTCCTGAGTGCGCTATAAGCCTCGTGGTGACAAGCCCAAAAAATGTCAATTTTTGGTCTTGTCACCACGGCCTCTCCTGTGTGCACGTGATGCATCATAGCTGAAATCCAAATGCACAGACACACTCCTGGACCTGGTAGCTACCTTCTGATAGCAAAACGTTGCATTTTGATGTCGACCAAAATTTCCCCCTATTGCCAATGTATATACTTTGTATGTACATTCATATATGCGTGTAATACGCCTTGTGGTGATCACCTAAGCAATTTGATATTTCTTTTCTGGTCACCAAGGGCTACCTAGTGTCCATGCCTAACTCACCAACACAATTTCGCAAGCATTCTGATTGTCCTGAGTGCGCTATAACCCTCGTGGTGACAAGCCCAAAAAATGTCAATTTTTGGTCTTGACACCACGGCCTCTCCTGTGTGCACGTGATGCATCATAGCTGAAATCCAAATGCACAGACACACTCCTGGACCTGGTAGCTACCTTCTGATAGCAAAAGGTTGCATTTTGATGTCGACCAAAATTTCCCCCTATTGCCAATGTATATACTTTGTATGTAGATTCATATATAAGTGTATTACGCCTTGGGTGATCACCTAAACAATTTGAGATTTCTTTTCTGGTCACCAAGGGCTACCTAGTGTCCATGCCTAACTCACCAACACAATTTCGTAAGCATTCTGATTGTCCTGAGTGCGCTATAACCCTCGTGGTGACAAGCCCAAAAAATGTCAATTTTTGGTCTTGTCACCACGGCCTCTCCTGTGTGCACGTGATGCATCATAGCTGAAATCCAAATGCACAGACACACTCCTGGACCTGGTAGCTACCTTCTGATAGCAAAAAGGATGCATTTTGATGTCGACCAAAATTTCCCCCTATTGCCAATGTATATACTTTGTATGTAGATTCATATATAAGTGTATTACGCCTTGGGTGATCACCTAAACAATTTGAGATTTCTTTTCTGGTCACCAAGGGCTACCTAGTGTCCATGCCTAACTCACCAACACAATTTCGCAAGCATTCTGATTGTCCTGAGTGCGCTATAACCCTCGTGGTGACAAGCCCAAAAAATGTCAATTTTTGGTCTTGTCACCACGGCCTCTCCTGTGTTCCCGTGATGCATCATAGCTGAAATCCAAATGCACAGACACACTCCTGGACCTGGTAGCTACCTTCTGATAGCAAAAGGTTGCATTTTGATGTCGACCAAAATTTCCCCCTATTGCCAATGTATATACTTTGTATGTAGATTCATATATAAGTGTATTACGCCTTGGGTGATCACCTAAACAATTTATAGCCTGGTGTGCATGTGATGCATCATAACTAAAATTCAAATGCACAGACACACTCCTGGACCTAGTAGCTACCTTCTGATAGCAAAAAGGATGCATTTTGATGTCGACCAAAATTTCCCCCCCAGTGCCAATGTATATACTTTGTATGTAGATTCATATATGCGTGTATTACGCCTTGGGTGATCACCTAAGCAATTTGATGAAATAGCTGTAGCATAGCTGAAATCCAAATGCACAGACACACTCCTGGACCTGGTAGCTACCTTCTGATAGCAAAAGGTTGCATTTTGATGTCGACCAAAATTTCCCCCTATTGCCAATGTATATACTTTATATGTAGATTCATATATAAGTGTATTACGCCTTGGGTGATCACCTAAACAATTTGAGATTTCTTTTCTGGTCACCAAGGGCTACCTAGTGTCCATGCCTAACTCACCAACACAATTTCGTAAGCATTCTGATTGTCCTGAGTGCGCTATAAGCCTCGTGGTGACAAGCCCAAAAAATGTCAATTTTTGGTCTTGTCACCACGGCCTCTCCTGTGTGCACGTGATGCATCATAGCTCAAATCCAAATGCACAGACAAACTCCTGGACCTGGTAGCTACCTTCTGATAGCAAAAAGGATGCATTTTGATGTCGACCAAAATTTCCCCCCAGTGCCACATATAATAGAATGTATATACTTTGTATGTACATTCATATATGCGTGTAATACGCCTTGTGGTGATCACCTAAGCAATTTGAGATTTCTTTTCTGGTCACCAAGGGCTACCTAGTGTCCATGCCTAACTCACCAACACAATTTCGCAAGCATTCTGATTGTCCTGAGTGCGCTATAAGCCTCGTGGTGACAAGCCCAAAAAATGTCAATTTTTGGTCTTGTCACCACGGCCTCTCCTGTGTGCACGTGATGCATCATAGCTGAAATCCAAATGCACAGACACACTCCTGGACCTAGTAGCTACCTTCTGATAGCAAAAAGGATGCATTTTAATGTCGACCAAAATTTCCCCCCCAGTGCCACATATAATAGAATGTATATACTTTGTATGTACATTCATATATGCGTGTAATACGCCTTGTGGTGATCACCTAAGCAATTTGAGATTTCTTTGCTGGTCACCAAGGGCTACCTAGTGTCCATGCCTAACTCACCAACACAATTTCGCAAGCATTCTGATTGTCCTGAGTGCGCTATAAGCCTCGTGGTGACAAGCCCAAAAAATGTCAATTTTTGGTCTTGTCACCACGGCCTCTCCTGTGTGCACGTGATGCATCATAGCTGAAATCCAAATGCACAGACACACTCCTGGACCTGGTAGCTACCTTCTGATAGCAAAAGGTTGCATTTTAATGTCGACCAAAATTTCCCCCTATTGCCAATGTATATACTTTGTATGTAGATTCATATATAAGTGTATTACGCCTTGTGGTGATCACCTAAACAATTTGAGATTTCTTTTCTGGTCACCAAGGGCTACCTAGTGTCCATGCCTAACTCACCAACACAATTTCGCAAGCATTCTGATTGTCCTGAGTGCGCTATAACCCTCGTGGTGACAAGCCCAAAAAATGTAAATTTTTGGTCTTGTCACCACGGCCTCTCCTGTGTGCACGTGATGCATCATAGCTGAAATCCAAATGCACAGACACACTCCTGGACCTGGTAGCTACCTTCTGATAGCAAAAAGTTGCATTTTGATGTCGACCAAAATTTCCCCCCAGTGCCAATGTATATACTTTGAATGTAGATTCATATATAAGTGTATTACGCCTTGGGTGATCACCTAAGCAATTTGAGATTTCTTTTCTGTTCACCAAGGGCTACCTAGTGTCCATGCCTAACTCACCAACACAATTTCGCAAGCATTCTGATTGTCCTGAGTGCGCTATAAGCCTCGTGGTGACAAGCCCAAAAAATGTCAATTTTTGGTCTTGTCACCACGGCCTCTCCTGTGTGCACGTGATGCATCATAACTAAAATTCAAATGCACAGACACACTCCTGGACCTAGTAGCTACCTTCTGATAGCAAAAAGGATGCATTTTGATGTCGACCAAAATTTCCCCCCCAGTGCCAATGTATATACTTTGTATGTATATTCATATATGCGTGTATTACGCCTTGGGTGATCACCTAAGCAATTTGAGATTTCTTTTCTGGTCACCAAGGGCTACCTAGTGTCCATGCCTAACTCACCAACACAATTTCGCAAGCATTCTGATTGTCCTGAGTGCGCTATAAGCCTCGTGGTGACAAGCCCAAAAAATGTCAATTTTTGGTCTTGTCACCACAGCCTCTCCTGTGTGCACGTGATGCATCATAGCTGAAATCCAAATGCACAGACACACTCCTGGACCTGGTAGCTACCTTCTGATAGCAAAAAGGATGCATTTTGATGTCGACCAAAATTTCTTCCCAGTGCCAATGTATATACTTTGTATGTAGATTCATATATAAGTGTATTACGCCTTGGGTGATCACCTAAACAATTTGAAATTTCTTTTCTGGTCACCAAGGGCTACCTAGTGTCCATGCCTAACTCACCAACACAATTTCGCAAGCATTCTGATTGTCCTGAGTGCGCTATAAGCCTCGTGGTGACAAGCCCAAAAAATGTCAATTTTTGGTCTTGTCACCACGGCCTCTCCTGTGTGCACGTGATGCATCATAGCTGAAATCCAAATGCACAGACACACTCCTGGACCTAGTAGCTACCTTCTGATAGCAAAAAGGATGCATTTTGATGTCGACCAAATTAGCCCCTCCAGTGCCACATATAATAGAATGTATATACTTTGTATGTAGATTCATATATGCGTGTAATACGCCTTGTGGTGATCACCTAAGCAATTTGAGATTTCTTTTCTGGTCACCAAGGGCTACCTAGTGTCCATGCCTAACTCACCAACACAATTTCGCAAGCATTCTGATTGTCCTGAGTGCGCTATAACCCTCGTGGTGACAAGCCCAAAAAATGTCAATTTTTGGTCTTGTCACCACGGCCTCTCCTGTGTGCACGTGATGCATCATAGGTCAACTCCAAATGCACAGACACACTCCTGGACCTAGTAGCTACCTTCTGATAGCAAAAAGTTTCATTTTGATGTCGACGAAAATTTCTCCCTATTGCCAATGTATATACTTTGTATGTAGATTCATATATAAGTGTATTACGCCTTGGGTGATCACCTAAGCAATTTGAGATTTCTTTTCTGTTCACCAAGGGCTACCTAGTGTCCATGCCTAACTCACCAACACAATTTCGCAAGCATTCTGATTGTCCTGAGTGCGCTATAAGCCTCGTGGTGACAAGCCCAAAAAATGTCAATTTTTGGTCTTGTCACCACGGCCTCTCCTGTGTGCACGTGATGCATCATAGCTGAAATCCAAATGCACAGACACACTCCTGGACCTGGTAGCTACCTTCTGATAGCAAAAAGGATGCATTTTGATGTCGACCAAAATTTCCCCCCAGTGCCAATGTATATACTTTGTATGTAGATTCATATATAAGTGTATTACGCCTTGGGTGATCACCTAAACAATTTGAAATTTCTTTTCTGGTCACCAAGGGCTACCTAGTGTCCATGCCTAACTCACCAACACAATTTCGTAAGCATTCTGATTGTCCTGAGTGCGCTATAAGCCTCGTGGTGACAAGCCCAAAAAATGTCAATTTTTGGTCTTGTCACCACGGCCTCTCCTGTGTGCACGTGATGCATCATAGCTCAAATCCAAATGCACAGACACACTCCTGGACCTAGTAGCTACCTTCTGATAGCAAAAAGGATGCATTTTGATGTCGACCAAAATTTCCCCCCCAGTGCCACATATAATAGAATGTATATACTTTGTATGTACATTCATATATGCGTGTAATACGCCTTGTGGTGATCACCTAAGCAATTTGAGATTTCTTTTCTGGTCACCAAGGGCTACCTAGTGTCCATGCCTAACTCACCAACACAATTTCGCAAGCATTCTGATTGTCCTGAGTGCGCTATAAGCCTCGTGGTGACAAGCCCAAAAAATGTCAATTTTTGGTCTTGTCACCACGGCCTCTCCTGTGTGCACGTGATGCATCATAGCTGAAATCCAAATGCACAGACACACTCCTGGACCTAGTAGCTACCTTCAGATAGCAAACAGTTGCATTTTGATGTCGACCAAAATTTCCCCCTATTGCCAATGTATATACTTTGTATGTAGATTCATATATAAGTGTATTACGCCTTGGGTGATCACCTAAACAATTTGAGATTTCTTTTCTGCTTACCAAGGGCTACCTAGTGTCCATGCCTAACTCACCAACACAATTTCGTAAGCATTCTGATTGTCCTGAGTGCGCTATAAGCCTCGTGGTGACAAGCCCAAAAAATGTCAATTTTTGGTCTTGTCACCACGGCCTCTCCTGTGTTCCCGTGATGCATCATAGCTGAAATCCAAAAGCACAGACACACTCCTGGACCTGGTAGCTACCTTCTGATAGCATAAAAGATGCATTTTGATGTCGACCAAAATTTCCCCCTATTGCCAATGTATATACTTTGTATGTAGATTCATATATAAGTGTATTACGCCTTGGGTGATCACCTAAGCAATTTGAGATTTCTTTTCTGGTCACCAAGGGCTACCTAGTGTCCATGCCTAACTCACCAACACAATTTCGCAAGCATTCTGATTGTCCTGAGTGCGCTATAAGCCTCGTGGTGACAAGCCCAAAAAATGTCAATTTTTGGTCTTGTCACCACGGCCTCTCCTGTGTGCACGTGATGCATCATAGCTGAAATCCAAATGCACAGACACACTCCTGGACCTGGTAGCTACCTTCTGATAGCAAAAAGTTGCATTTTGATGTCGACCAAAATTTCCCCCTATTGCCAATGTATATACTTTGTATGTAGATTCATATATAAGTGTATTACGCCTTGGGTGATCACCTAAACAATTTGAGATTTCTTTTCTGGTCACCAAGGGCTACCTAGTGTCCATGCCTAACTCACCAACACAATTTCGCAAGCATTCTGATTGTCCTGAGTGCGCTATAAGCCTCGTGGTGACAAGCCCAAAAAATGTCAATTTTTGGTCTTGTCACCACGGCCTCTCCTGTGTGCACGTGATGCATCATAGCTGAAATCCAAATGCACAGACACACTCCTGGACCTGGTAGCTACCTTCTGATAGCAAAAAGGATGCATTTTGATGTCGACCAAAATTTCCCCCCAGTGCCACATATAATAGAATGTATATACTTCGTATGTACATTCATATATGCGTGTAATACGTTTTGTGGTGATCACCTAAGCAATTTGAGATTTCTTTTCTGGTCACCAAGGGCTACCTAGTGTCCATGCCTAACTCACCAACACAATTTCGCAAGCATTCTGATTGTCCTGAGTGCGCTATAATCCTCGTGGTGACAAGCCAAAAGATGTCAATTGTTTAAGTTGTCACCACGGCCTCTCCTGTGTGCACGTGATGCATTATAGTTCTAATCCAAATGCATAGTATCTCTCCGGGACCTAGTACGGTCCTTCTGAGCAAAAAAGATGCATTTTGATGTCGACCAAAAATTCTCTTCAGTGACCTTGTGCCACATTTAAAAATGTGTATACTTTTGTATTCATATATATGTGACATGCGCAGCGAAAATGTGTCCCAACGGTCCGTGTCAACTTTGTGGGAAATGCAGAATAAACAATTTGTGAAAATTTTGACGCTATATTTTTTATTAGGCAATTCAATTAAGTATCGTTCGATGAACATCCTCTGCGAATATGAATGTTAAATTCAATTCGGTTAGTTAGATATACCCACTTAAAACTTTGGACGCGTTAAGCCGCCATTTTTATTTCTCGGATACGGAGTTGACGTCATCGACTATCGGCTATGTTCATGTTTGGAACAGCTGTTCGGTAACCAGTTGAAACTGGTAATATTGCGTAACCGGAATAATATACGGATAATACGTGAGAATACTTAACAGCTCCTCTCACAAAATGGCTAATTCCGATCTGTGATATAAAAAAGCTCCTGGCACAGCGCCTATCAAAGAAACGGAAGCGGAAACAGTCTAAAATGACTCTAATATGCCCGTATCTCAATATAGAAACAAAATGGCGATTTTCGAAAAATCGATTAGACACATTTTCGCTGCGCACGTCACATATATATATTTATCTATATGTGTAGTTAGGTGCAAATTTGAAGATTTCCTACAAGGTAGATTTAAATGCATTGGAAGGAATCTGTACTTTGGCTTAGATGCTTGATCCTTACATCCTCCGCACATGGGGGTTGGTCTGAAGGGTTGGTTTGAAGGGTTGGTTTGAAGGATTGAAATTGACCCTTAACTCAAACCCTTTTTCATAACACCCACATAAAATGCATCAAGATATTTGTAACCAGTCCATAACCTGCAGTTCTAGGTAAATTATGAGTGCTAAAAGTTTTGGAAAGATTGGATCAGTGTTAGAGCCAAAAAATGCTTATCAGTTTTTCCTTATTTTAGAAACCACAAGTGAAATCAAAAAGATAATTTTAGATGTTCAACTGCTGGAATTCCTGCAAGGGGTATTGTGAATTGAGAATTGACAGCGGCTAGCCTTATCAGCATTATAGTGTTAAGTTTAGTGGGCGGGGCTGCTAGGGTTGGACTTAGCGGCATGAGAGGGTAAAGTTTAGTGGGCGGGGCTGCTAGGGTTGGACTTAGCGGCATGAGAGGGTAAAGTTTAGTGGGCGGGGCTGCTAGGGTTGGACTTAGCGGCATGAGAGGGTAAAGTTTAGTGGGCGGGGCTGCTAGGGTTGGACTTAGCGGCATGAGAGGGTAAAGTTTAGTGGGCGGGGCTGCTAGGGTTGGACTTAGCGGCATGAGAGGGTAAAGTTTAGTGGGCGGGGCTGCTAGGGTTGGACTTAGCGGCATGAGAGGGTAAAGTTTAGTGGGCGGGGCTGCTAGGGTTGGACTTAGCGGCATGAGAGGGTAAAGTTTAGTGGGCGGGGCTGCTAGGGTTGGACTTAGCGGCATGAGAGGGTAAAGTTTAGTGGGCGGGGCTGCTAGGGTTGGACTTAGCGGCATGAGAGGGTAAAGTTTAGTGGGCGGGGCTGCTAGGGTTGGACTTAGCGGCATGAGAGGGTAAAGTTTAGTGGGCGGGGCTGCTAGGGTTGGACTTAGCGGCATGAGAGGGTAAAGTTTAGTGGGCGGGGCTGCTAGGGTTGGACTTAGCGGCATGAGAGGGTAAAGTTTAGTGGGCGGGGCTGCTAGGGTTGGACTTAGCGGCATGAGAGGGTAAAGTTTAGTGGGCGGGGCTGCTAGGGTTGGACTTAGCGGCATGAGAGGGTAAAGTTTAGTGGGCGGGGCTGCTAGGGTTGGACTTAGCGGCATGAGAGGGTAAAGTTTAGTGGGCGGGGCTGCTAGGGTTGGACTTAGCGGCATGAGAGGGTAAAGTTTAGTGGGCGGGGCTGCTAGGGTTGGACTTAGCGGCATGAGAGGGTAAAGTTTAGTGGGCGGGGCTGCTAGGGTTGGACTTAGCGGCATGAGAGGGTAAAGTTTAGTGGGCGGGGCTGCTAGGGTTGGACTTAGCGGCATGAGAGGGTAAAGTTTAGTGGGCGGGGCTGCTAGGGTTGGACTTAGCGGCATGAGAGGGTAAAGTTTAGTGGGCGGGGCTGCTAGGGTTGGACTTAGCGGCATGAGAGGGTAAAGTTTAGTGGGCGGGGCTGCTAGGGTTGGACTTAGCGGCATGAGAGGGTAAAGTTTAGTGGGCGGGGCTGCTAGGGTTGGACTTAGCGGCATGAGAGGGTAAAGTTTAGTGGGCGGGGCTGCTAGGGTTGGACTTAGCGGCATGAGAGGGTAAAGTTTAGTGGGCGGGGCTGCTAGGGTTGGACTTAGCGGCATGAGAGGGTAAAGTTTAGTGGGCGGGGCTGCTAGGGTTGGACTTAGCGGCATGAGAGGGTAAAGTTTAGTGGGCGGGGCTGCTAGGGTTGGACTTAGCGGCATGAGAGGGTAAAGTTTAGTGGGCGGGGCTGCTAGGGTTGGACTTAGCGGCATGAGAGGGTAAAGTTTAGTGGGCGGGGCTGCTAGGGTTGGACTTAGCGGCATGAGAGGGTAAAGTTTAGTGGGCGGGGCTGCTAGGGTTGGACTTAGCGGCATGAGAGGGTAAAGTTTAGTGGGCGGGGCTGCTAGGGTTGGACTTAGCGGCATGAGAGGGTAAAGTTTAGTGGGCGGGGCTGCTAGGGTTGGACTTAGCGGCATGAGAGGGTAAAGTTTAGTGGGCGGGGCTGCTAGGGTTGGACTTAGCGGCATGAGAGGGTAAAGTTTAGTGGGCGGGGCTGCTAGGGTTGGACTTAGCGGCATGAGAGGGTAAAGTTTAGTGGGCGGGGCTGCTAGGGTTGGACTTAGCGGCATGAGAGGGTAAAGTTTAGTGGGCGGGGCTGCTAGGGTTGGACTTAGCGGCATGAGAGGGTAAAGTTTAGTGGGCGGGGCTGCTAGGGTTGGACTTAGCGGCATGAGAGGGTAAAGTTTAGTGGGCGGGGCTGCTAGGGTTGGACTTAGCGGCATGAGAGGGTAAAGTTTAGTGGGCGGGGCTGCTAGGGTTGGACTTAGCGGCATGAGAGGGTAAAGTTTAGTGGGCGGGGCTGCTAGGGTTGGACTTAGCGGCATGAGAGGGTAAAGTTTAGTGGGCGGGGCTGCTAGGGTTGGACTTAGCGGCATGAGAGGGTAAAGTTTAGTGGGCGGGGCTGCTAGGGTTGGACTTAGCGGCATGAGAGGGTAAAGTTTAGTGGGCGGGGCTGCTAGGGTTGGACTTAGCGGCATGAGAGGGTAAAGTTTAGTGGGCGGGGCTGCTAGGGTTGGACTTAGCGGCATGAGAGGGTAAAGTTTAGTGGGCGGGGCTGCTAGGGTTGGACTTAGCGGCATGAGAGGGTAAAGTTTAGTGGGCGGGGCTGCTAGGGTTGGACTTAGCGGCATGAGAGGGTAAAGTTTAGTGGGCGGGGCTGCTAGGGTTGGACTTAGCGGCATGAGAGGGTAAAGTTTAGTGGGCGGGGCTGCTAGGGTTGGACTTAGCGGCATGAGAGGGTAAAGTTTAGTGGGCGGGGCTGCTAGGGTTGGACTTAGCGGCATGAGAGGGTAAAGTTTAGTGGGCGGGGCTGCTAGGGTTGGACTTAGCGGCATGAGAGGGTAAAGTTTAGTGGGCGGGGCTGCTAGGGTTGGACTTAGCGGCATGAGAGGGTAAAGTTTAGTGGGCGGGGCTGCTAGGGTTGGACTTAGCGGCATGAGAGGGTAAAGTTTAGTGGGCGGGGCTGCTAGGGTTGGACTTAGCGGCATGAGAGGGTAAAGTTTAGTGGGCGGGGCTGCTAGGGTTGGACTTAGCGGCATGAGAGGGTAAAGTTTAGTGGGCGGGGCTGCTAGGGTTGGACTTAGCGGCATGAGAGGGTAAAGTTTAGTGGGCGGGGCTGCTAGGGTTGGACTTAGCGGCATGAGAGGGTAAAGTTTAGTGGGCGGGGCTGCTAGGGTTGGACTTAGCGGCATGAGAGGGTAAAGTTTAGTGGGCGGGGCTGCTAGGGTTGGACTTAGCGGCATGAGAGGGTAAAGTTTAGTGGGCGGGGCTGCTAGGGTTGGACTTAGCGGCATGAGAGGGTAAAGTTTAGTGGGCGGGGCTGCTAGGGTTGGACTTAGCGGCATGAGAGGGTAAAGTTTAGTGGGCGGGGCTGCTAGGGTTGGACTTAGCGGCATGAGAGGGTAAAGTTTAGTGGGCGGGGCTGCTAGGGTTGGACTTAGCGGCATGAGAGGGTAAAGTTTAGTGGGCGGGGCTGCTAGGGTTGGACTTAGCGGCATGAGAGGGTAAAGTTTAGTGGGCGGGGCTGCTAGGGTTGGACTTAGCGGCATGAGAGGGTAAAGTTTAGTGGGCGGGGCTGCTAGGGTTGGACTTAGCGGCATGAGAGGGTAAAGTTTA
>OZ026569.1:0-75000 GCA_964020155.1 Chondrilla cf. caribensis
TAGGAAAACTTTACATACCCTCGGGTTTTATAGTATGAAACAGAAGACTTTGTAAAGCTCCTTTGCCGTAGCTACGAACTACGTAGCTCCACCATCTTCAAGTATATTCGAATTTAGGAAATACTGCAACATCATATAATATGCATTCCTACGTGTTACCACTACAGTGAATTTATATTATTTATATAGTGCGAACAAAATGGCCGATTTCAAAATGCCGACAATTAGGATTTGGGCTAGAATTTGAGCGCAAAGACTTCAACGAACTTTAAATCTTCACCGAAGGTTCTTCTAAACCTATTAGAGACGATCAAGTGATTCGAGCGCCTGGGGGTGGCCTATTCTCCGAATTGAACATTGAGGGCAACTTTAAATAGCGCAGATAATAATAATAAAATAGATAGGTCACGGTGGCGGGGTGGTCAGGTGACACGACTCTAGGCTCCAGGTCGCGGGTTCGAATCCTCGAAAGGACGGTTTTTTTCTCTGAAAAAAAATAGCTCGCTTCCTGGTGGTCAGTCGCATACTCTCTACAAAGAACCGTAGGGGGGAGCTTTGGGACTCGCGGCTGACCTCCCAGCTAGAATAGTGTCTTCTGCATTCGTGGAATGACGCAAGTACGCAGTATCTGTGGAAAGTCCCTGTAAAGCTCTACATATATAGGTGTCTTTGACCCTGAGTGGGTGACTTTTTTATTAATTACAAATCCGACAATTTCTTCATTTCATTAATGTGATCATTATATTACAGTATTTTGATACTTGAACAAATTATGGACAACATAAGGTTGGAAAGAGTGAAAGCTATTGCTACACCCACGTACTACCGTTTTAACTAACATTTATTATGTAATTATGCGTTTATTTTAATTGTCAATAACGAGTATCTGTGGCCTTAATAAGTATACCCAACTTAACCTAAGTGACAGTCGATTAGAACAGAGGGAATGGGTATTTCCTGTGAATGTGTAAAAGGGGTGGGTCCTGTATTGATGTTAAGGCGTTAAAATCAAGATGCTGATTGTCCCACATGTAGTTGAATTTGACGTTTTACAAAGCCAAAAGGTTTCAAAATGAAAGTATGTCAGTCACCTTTATCAGTTTGGAACACTTACGTATGTTTGCAAGAATTTCAACTGTGGAATAATATGACTGAATCAACTTTTTGCATTTTATTAATAAGTAGAATGGTAAATTCAAAAGTTCTCAATTCTTATTACTGTCAATGCAAAGAACTGTGATATTTCTCTGGAAGTGTTTGGAGAAGACCTGCAGGAAGGCAAGAGCAGAGCATTCACATTTTACATACCAGCTACAGGTATGCCTCTATTGACCCTCTCACCTCGGTCCTTCAATACTGTCCTACTAAACAGTTTGGAGAAGTACCTCTGGAGAGTTAAAAATATGTTCACAACAATGCGACTACTTCAGTGGACACAGCTGACCTGTCCTGAATCACACAAGCAAGTGACAATGGTCTTGCCAGGCCCCAATGTTCTCGCAACCTATAAATTAGGTGCGTGTGTTACCATGATACTAGCAAGGTGTAGACCATTAAGCAAACCTTAACAGCAGCAGCAACGTTCAGTCCGGATGATGCTCCCACAAAGAAACCTTCTTCATGGAGAATTCTAAATGTTTAAAAAGTGACAACTACATGACTTTACAAATAAACAAATCAACTAATATTATACCACACCATTGTTACAGCCTCTTCATCAAATATCATAACAGCAGAATCTATAGGAGCACCAGATACATTGTTAGTCACTCTTCCCTGACCAATGCCTTCAGTAATTGAGGATCCTTCTGTTCTTTCCAGTTTACCATGAGAATGGTAGTTGTAGAGGACACTTCCCTCAAATAATGCATTGCTTACACATTCACACACACACACACACACACACACACACACACACACACACACACACACACACACACACATACACACACACATACACACACACACAAACACACACAAACACCACAACAACACAACAACACAGTCATGTTCACCTGAGGATCAGCAAGGACAACTTGCACTAGGGGATTATTCTCTTTCAGGAACAGACCAACACCTACCAATGGATACTTGATATATGGAATTCCTTTGTAGATATGTGAAGTACAAACCAGCAAGTGTTCCACCCGTTCCTGTTCCAAAAGTAACAGCATCAACTCTGCCATCTACAATTGATGGCAGTATCACGATCACATACGTACATATGCCCACACCATTATACACACATGCATACTTGTTTGCCTCCAGATTTCAGGGCCTGTAGTCTCATAATGAGCTAGTCTGTTAGCTGTATTGTCAAACTGATTGGTCCAAACTGCATTTGAAAGAGAACTTGCAAATCTTTTGGCCTGCATAGAGTAGTATACTTTGATATCAAGACATCATATTCAGAGATTATACTACTCATATTAACAAATTCACTAACTATGTGGTTGTAGTTTTCTGGGTTATCATAAGGGACAGCTGGTACTGGTCTAACGTCTGCTCCTGGGACACGTAGAGCATCTATTTTTTTCCTGTATACATTAAACAATGCATTCAGCCACAAAGGAGTCATAACCCAGTGATGTTGACGAACCTGAGGTTGCGTGTCTGGCATAAAAATCACACATTGATAGCCAATAGCATTGCATAGATGTGCCAAATCAATTCCTATGCACAGCAGAAGATCGGTTTGAGATGTGTAACAACATATAACCCTAGCGTCGACAATACAAGAAAATGAACGCAGAACAAACCAGACCTGTGTTGCCTGCTGTCCCTTCCACTATGGTCCCACCAGGCCTCACCAACCTATCCAATTAATTTTGGAACAATAATTATACTGCATGGTTCAAACTTCGGTCAATGTCTCTGACCTCTTTCTTCAGCGTCCTTGATGAGGTACAGAGCGGCCCTGTCCTTAACAGAACCACCAGGGTTTATCTGCTCCGCCTTAACAACAATATTACATGATGTCTCTTCGCTCACACCCTTTAACCTCACTAAAGGAGTACTACAGGATATGAAAAGGCATCCATAAATTTCAGCCAGAAAACACTTGGATACTCAAAGCACCCTCACTTGCCAACCAACTCTTTAAAACCATCCACAAACTTTACATACCCTCGGGTTTTATAGTACGAAACAGAAACAGAAGACTTTGTAAAGCTCCTTTGCCGTAGCTACGAGCTACGTAGCTCCACCATCTTCAAGTATATTCGAATTTAGGAAATACTGCAACATCATATAATATGCATTCCTACGCGTAACCACTACAGTGAATTTATATTATTTATATAGTGCGAACAAAATGGCCGATTTCAAAACGCCGACAATTAGGATTTGGGCTAGAATTTGAGCGCAAAGACTTCAACGAACTTTAAATCTTCACCGAAGGTTCTTCTAAACCTATTAGAGACGATCAAGTGATTCGAGTGCCTGGGGTGGCCTATTCTCCGAATTGAACATTGAGGGCAACTTTAAATAGCGCAGATAATAATAATAAAATAGATAGGTCACGGTGGCGGGGTGGTCAGGTGACACGACTCTAGGCTCCAGGTCGCGGGTTCGAATCCTCGAAAGGACGGTTTTTTTCTCTGAAAAAAAATAGCTCGCTTCCTGGTGGTCAGTCGCATACTCTCTACAAAGAACCGTAGGGGGGAGCTTTGGGACTCGCGGCTGACCTCCCAGCTAGAATAGTGTCTTCTGCATTCGTGGAATGACGCAAGTACACAGTCTCTGTGGAAAGTCCCTGTAAAGCTCTACATATATAGGTGTCTTTGACCCGGAGTGGGTGACCTTTTTTATTAATTACTAATCCTAGAATTTATCTCTTAATTATTGCAATCATTATAATGCTTGAACAATAGAACAGATATATTCATAAATTGCACACAAAAATTTTAAACTTATTAAAAGTATAAAAAGCACATTCACATCATCTTGTCGGGTAGTTTGTGATGGTGCAGTCTTTGCGTAAGATAGCACATCTTACATCACATAATCAGATAGGTCACAATAGTGCAGCATGCAGGTTAGACACCTTTCTAATCCTTCTTCTAACATCATATACGAATGGGCATTATTTAGAGACTAGTTAACCTCACGCTTGGTAATAAAGATCATTCACAACTATGTATAATTACTTTCATACTTGCGTGTTAGTGGAGTTAGTGTTAGTGGAGTTTATCCGTAGAATATGTTCTATAGCATCAATAGTTACATTCTCTTCATTCTGAATAGTACGTCTCAGTTTTGAAAACAAATCTTTCATTCCCTGCAATTCCTTTTTGACCTACAATAAAACAGAGCATAACTCAAAAATGTGAGCTTGTAGTATGTACAGTACATGGTACAAAGTACTAGGAAATGGTGTGCTTGTTATTGGCACTATCTAACCTTATTACACTCTTCTGTTGTCATAGTGCCCGTTGAAGGATTATCTACACTTGAACCCTTTTCATCTGATTTGCACAATTGAACCAGCAAGCAAGACAAGGTGATTTGCGTATTCCACGGACACTAGAACATGAAACATACCCTTTACTGATGGCTGCTTTGGGCCATCTATGACTTCTTTAAACAGTATACCTACGTCTTGAAGAATTCTTTGCTTGTAAACAGACAAACCCTAAATAGAGAGACAGAACCAACTGTAACAAGTTGTGACGCTTCTTCCTACCGGAGAGCAAATACCATTAGAAAACACACCTTAAAAGTTAACATCTCGTTATAATATTGGTATTCCAGCTTTTGCCACTCTCTAGACACATTTTCTGATAGCAAATGGTGTACTGAGTGTGTCAAACCAGATGAAATGGTGTACTGAGTACTAAATTTGAACACTGTAATGGAAAGGTTATTATAGTGTAACCACAGTACCCTTCATTGCTGCCTTGAAGCAAGCCAGAGGTGTGTAGAGAGTTATTCTGTATCGGCACTTCTCAACTTCTGATACATTGCTCAACTTTGTCCATGAATGACATTCAAAATAAACCTACACTTACATATAAAATAAGTACAGACATAGGACACTAGATAAACAGTGAGTGTACAATAGTATACTAAATACACAGTATGTATGGTATGCTAACCTGCACTTCCCTGTTAATGTTTCCACAACTCTCTCCCATAGCATAATACATGCCCAAAAATGTGTCATTAACAACAATCCAATCTCTGAATACACTACAAATAACACCAACAAGGGTACAAACAAGGTGTGGATGAAAGAACAACATTGAATGACAGCAGGAGCATAATATATGCAAGTTATTGACTTCTAGTAACCACAACAACAAACCCCAAAACTCCATGATAACGACCCCATCTAGCACCTTCTTCCTTTTGTGTTACATTATGAAAGGGACAAACCCTATATTCATACCTACACATAGTGCAAGACACAGTACATAAATGCTCAGTGATAGAATATAATATAATATTATGATCCATAACAATGTTGTACACATACACAATAACTGCTCAATAATGACTAGTGCACAAACTCAACAATACCCTTTGTATGTCTCTTGCAAACATGTCCCATTCATTTGTAGCAAGTGAGGTGGACCTGTGCAAAGTACAAGGCTTGAGAAATCTACTACATGCCAAGATAACACCATACACTACACACATATTACCACTACACGCACACAGATGACCCTGCAATCAACTAACCCAACGAGAATGGTTCACTCACCATCCAATAACACGGGGTGAGTCCTCAATGTCGGATTCTGCTCATGTCTATAGTCGAAAGGGTTTAGTTTACAGCCCTGCTTAGTCCTCGCTACGATGTACCTATTTAGTTAGTGACTCACTGAAAACCATATCTTTGTATTGTCGGACCTTCAACTATTTTCATCCCAACCTCTTCTCCCTCGATAGAAAGCGCAACTATAGGATATAGCGTGAAGTGATATCTATTCGCATCAAATTCAACATCGCACATGTTTGTCCTCAAATACGCAGGGATTTAAATAAGACTCACTCGAAATAAGAAATGTTGAAATTGTGATTAACCTGCTGCTGCAGTGAAGGCAGGACACGGAGGCCATTTTCAACCTGAGTTTAAGGTAAAGAAAATGGCTGCATCGAATTTTATCTCTAACAAGGAAATCGAAGCTAGAAAGAAAGAAAAGAAACAACGTCTAAGGGAAGAGCGAGAAAGGATAGTTAATGTGAGTTTATAAACTACGTACGCATCTCTCTCATACTTGTCTAGATAGCCCCACGTTTAGGAATTAGTGATCAATCGTAGATACAAGCCGAAGTATCTATGGATCGATCTGATATGCATGATTTGGTATACTAGTAGGGCCAGTCGGTGCCACTAGTAATGTGTGCTAGCTGGTAGGACTACTATGCGTCTAGTTATAACTTCTGTTTCGTGTATAGGATGCGAGGGAGAAGTATGAAAAAAAGCAATTGTCCAAAGAGAGAAAGAGACGAACTGGAGAAGATCAATGGATGCTTCCAACATTGTCGGATTCTCTGAAAAAACGTTCGGATGCACTTAATCCCTCAGGTGGGCCAAAAAAGAAAGCAAAAAAACAGAAGAAGTCATCGAAAAAGAAGCGTAAGAAAGATCGGGATCACAGTGGCAGTGATTCAGAGACAGGAGGTACCTCAAGTGAAGAAGAGATTTGGATAGAACGAAAGGTCCCTTCACTTCCCGCTTCTGAGGACAATCAGCCCTCTGATCATGAAATGCTCCAACCACTACAACGTGAAGAATGGCTCCAGATGCCAGGGATGCATCCAAAGAAGGAAGAAGGACTGTTATCTGCTGTTCTTGAACATAGTTCACAGCGTGTCTCGCATCCGAAGACCAATCGTGTTGAAAAGGAGAAGCAATACCCTATTGATACCCCTGGTGGTCACAGTCGTGAACTCAATCCTTACTGGAAAGATGGAGGGACTGGACTGCCATCAGCTGAACATGAACTATCTACTTCTGATAGTAGTAGCACCGTAGGTGACAGTGGGAGAAGTTGGCTGCTGAAATCCTACAAGAGAGCTTTGGAGCTTGCTGAAACCACCGGCCGTTCCTTCGAAGAGATAGCTGAGGAGAGATGGGGTTCTGTTTCCACCCTTCACCAGCTACTATCACAAGCTGGAATTGACAACTTGGATCCAGACACAGCCCTATCAGAACTCTCCTCCTTCAGGGAAAGGAAGATACATCACCCACACACGCCTTCTTCAATACTCCATACACAGCAGTTGTCTCAAAAAGAGAAGCATCCAGATGCTCATTGTAAACACCAACACGTTGATCAGAGATATCAAGATGTTGGTTCTAGGAAAAGATCAAGGTTCATTCGACCTGATTCAGACACAACAACCACACCCTGCCCTGCTGACAGAACGACATCTCAAGCTTGGAAGAAGCAGGATGCAAGGATGTGCTCTAAAGAAGCTTCCTCCAGTGTGAATGTGAGGAGTAGTGATACTGAGTCATCAGTCCTGACTGAGCGTGGTTTCCCGAAGACAGCTGAGAACTTTCCTTCTGCTCAGGGGTCTGTATCAAAAGTAACATCTCATGTGTCCGAGGAAGTACAGTCTGCTGGGGTATCTACCGAGGATGTCAGTGACAACAGGCTAAATGCACTGAGTGCTAAAATAATGAAAGCTGAGCTTTTAGGAAAGACTGAAAAGGCCAATACTTTGAAGTTGGAGCTCAAGGCCTTGCAAGAACTGAAGCAAAGTACATCAGAACCTCAGAAGAATACCGTGGTAGTTCTAACCAAATCTGATTCTAAAGGACAGGTTTGGCCTGTTTCGCTTACCAAGGATCCGTATCCTTCTGGTAAAGGGAAGAAGAAAAAGAACTATTTTGAAGGAGGCGAGGACAGCTCAATTCGTGAGATGCTACATCAGGAGAGAATGACTGGCTTCGACGACACCCAGGCATTGATTGCGAAGATGGCCAGTAAGTTCATACCATCAGGACAGTCAGGAGAAGTCATTGATGATGCCCTTGACTCCAAAACTGCCGTGAGTTATGATGTTAAGAAGTCTGCAGAGAGGCAAAATCGCATCACACTTGGACACAGTAAAAAGTTTATGGAGACTTTAGAAAATTGTTCCTTCTGCTTTGGTAGCAAGCAATTTAAGAAGCACCTCGTTATATCTGTTGGTCAGTATATTTATCTGTCAATGCCCAGCCAGCAGTCCTTAACCAACAACCACTGCCTCCTCTCACCACTGGAACATCTCTCATCCTCTGTTTCTCTGGATGAGAATATTTGGGAGGAACTGCGAAACTTTCAAAAGGCCATAGCAAGAATGTTTGCTGCTCATGGTCTGGATGTGGTCTTCATTGAGTCTCACACTCATCACAGCCAGCGCAATCACATGTGCATTGATTGCATACCACTGGAGGTGGAGCTAGGTCAGATGGCACCTATGTACTTTAAGAAAGCCATTCTAGAGTCAGACCAGGAGTGGTCCATGAACAAGAAACTTGTAGAGACAAAGGCCAGAGGTGTTCGCAATACCATTCCTAATGGACTGCCATTTTTCGCTGTTGAATTTGGAGTTGGCAGTGGATTTGCTCATGTTGTGGAAGATAGAGATGTTTTTCCACATTATTTTGGTAAAGAAGTCATCGGAGGAATGTTGGATGTGGAGCCAAGACTCTGGAAGAAGCCACCTTTCGAGAATTTCGAACAACAAAAGACGAAAGTTTTGAGTTTTGCTGACTTGTGGAAGCCTTTCGACATGACTGCTTCTTAGAGTGTTTTAAATTTAGTACAGATTACGTAATAGTAGCATGTGACTCAGGAATTAAATTAAAATGGCTGCATCTTTCGATTCCGCGTCTGTGTACCTGAAGAATCTCTGAGTCGGATCAGGATTTCCACCGATCGTTTCGTTATTATATATAAGTGAAGGAGAAGCTTACTGCAAAACACCATTGTAGTGTACACCTACATCTCATAGTTGGAGGCGCACACCCCATGGCGGGCTACACTCAACAACCCCTGATAGATCCGCAGCTGTCTTTGGCCCAGCAAAGTCGTCAGGACGGACTGTACTACGCTAATCAGGCTATTCAAAGTGACCGTCAAGTATGTTATTATAATAGAAGCCATTATTACTTCGATTGTAAATGATATTACGGTCCATCATGTGGCTGGTTCTCCAATGGTCTATTCAAATTTTGCACTTGCTTTAATCTCAAGGAAATTACGAAGTTATCTACCATTAAATGTCTTTGTTCGTGCTTGATAGGATTGCCATGGCGATGCGATTATCTTTTACACTGAAGCTGTGAATGCCCTTGCTCGAGCATGCTCCTTGGATCCTTCGCTTTCAGTAGAGCTGATGCCCTTCCTTCAGCAATACAACGAGCGTGCCACTGCATTGAGGCAGGATATAGCGATGGCTAAGAGATCAGGTCTGTGTGTAGTGTGTATTGCTTTGGTCACGTGGCAAGGCTAAGGTTGAAAATGTTTTTCTCCATTTCTCTACATGTTCGTTGTCCAAATGAGTACAGCCTTCAAGAGGCAAAGAAGTAGTGAAGAAATTCATGATAAGGTCAGTGTCCATGTTGTGTTCACCTTGTGCAGAGTGGCTCATATACCTACCTAAGTTACTCCTCCTAATTAGGGAGTTGTTCGTAAACTGGAGTATCTCCTGGAGCAAGCCATTGGTGCAGATGAGCAAGGTCATGTTGAAGCTGCAGAGAAGAAGTACTCGCTAGCTGTGGAAACAGCGTTAGAAGATGTCAGTTGAATTCATACTGCATTGATGTGGCTCATCTGTCCGTGCCTGGCCCTATAGAAGTGTTTCTGATAATTCAAGCACTGCATACCAAGTCCACACGTCCTTCATGTAGATGTTCTATATTTTGTTATTCAGTTGAAATCGTTGTCAGATCCTAACATCACATCACTGGTAAAAGGACGCATCAAACTTGCTTTGGATCGACTGGAAGACTTGAAAACACTGAAGAAGCAATCCAAAAAGAAGCAAGGCTCTGATCTACTTGATCTCCCTGTAGCCCCTTCTTTTGATCCAGCTGGGAGAGGTGAGGTTTCACTGTATTAATAACTCTTGTTCTAAAATGCACTGGGTGATACCTCGTGGGCTAGACACCAAGAGTGGAATGAACACATCAACTGATGATCTTGAGGACCAGTTGCGACATCTCTTAAGACGTGGTCCACTGACCAGTTTCCAAGATGCTAGTGACAAACTAACCCCTGTTCCCCCTGCTCCTAAGCCTTCAGTCAAGGCTCAGTACAAGAGAGCTCCTGATTCTGGAAGAAAACCTGGTGATGGGCCTGGATTTAGTGAGAAAGAGAAGAAGATATTAGAGTACGTGCCCATCCCCTTAATAATAGAGTAGATGACCTCCCCTTGATAATAGAGCAGGTGGTCGTCCCCTTGATAATAGAGCAGTTGCCCATCCCCTTGATAATAGAGCAGGTGCCCATTCCCTTGATAATAGAGCAGGTGCCCATTCCCTTGATAATAGAGCAGGTGGTCGTCCCCTTGATAATATAGCAGTTGCCCATCCCCTTGATAATAGAGCAGGTGCCCATTCCCTTGATAATAGAGCAGGTGCCCATTCCCTTGATAATAGAGCAGGTGCCCATTCCCTTGATAATAGAGCAGGTGCCCATCCCCTTGATAATAGAGCAGGTGGTCGTCCCCTTGATAATAGAGCAGGTGGTCGTCCCCTTGATAATAGAGCAGGTGGTCATCCCCTTGATAATAGAGCAGGTGCCCATCCCCTTGATAATAGAGCAGTTGCCCATCCCCTTGATAATAGAGCAGTTGCCCATCCCCTTGATAATAGAGCAGGTGCCCATTCCCTTGATAATAGAGTAGGTGCCCATTCCCTTGATAATAGAGCAGGTAGTCGTCCCCTTGATAATAGAGCAGGTGGTCGTCCCCTTGATAATAGAGCAGGTGGCCTCCCCTTAACCCCCTAACGTAGTTATTTTTTTGACACATAGGTACACTGGGTTCGTTAATGGTAAGATGTATGTGCCTTGGGTGGACTCTGATGTGGACGAACTGAAACAAGTGACAAAACTACCTGGGACCTTCAAAGGTACATCACAAGCACACACACACACACACACACACACGCACGCAAACACACACACACACACACACACACACACACACACACACACACACACACACACACACACACGCACACACAGTCCTTTAAGCAATTTTGCTAGCTGTAGTGCTGCGTCTCCTGCAGATCCTGATGGCCTTCCTGCTTTGTCTGATAAGCAAAAATCACGACGATGTGGTTGGGCTAGGCCCGATGATATATGTGATGATCCAAAAATGATTAAAATGGTGTCCAGCATGGCCATTAAGCAGGTTCGATCTACTAGCGCTTTATATGTATGCATATTTCCTTTACCATCCTACTCTCCCACACTCCCTCACCCTCCCACTCTCCCACTCTCCCACTATCCCATACCCTCCCACTGTTCCACACCCTCCCACTCTCCCTCACCCTCCCACTGTTCCACACCCTCCCACTCTCCCACACCCTCCCACTGTTGTACACCCTCCCACTCTCCCTCACCCTCCCACTGTTCCACACCCTCCCACTCTCCCTCACCCTCCCACTGTTCCACACCCTCCCACTCTCCCTCACCCTCCCACTCTCCCTCACCCTCCAACTCTCTCACTCTCCCTCACCCTCCCACTGTTCCACACCCTCCCACTCTCCCTCACCCTCCCACTCTCCCTCACCCTCCCACTCTCCCTCACCCTCCAACTCTCTCACTCTCCCTCACCCTCCCACTGTTCCACGCTCTCCCACTCTCCCTCACCCTCCAACTCTCTCACTCTCCCTCACCCTCCCACTGTTGTACACCCTCCAACTCTCCCACTCTCCCTCACCCTCCCACTGTTCCACGCTCTCCCACTCTCCCACACCCTCATATTATATGGATAATATTGTCTCCAATCCCTCTACAGACTCTAATTGGAGACTGCTCTTTTGTGGCATCGCTGGCTATCAGTGCAGACTATGAGAGGAAGTTCAGAGAGCCCTTAATAACAAGTATAATCTATCCTCAGAACAGACACGGACAGCCTGTTATGAGCCCTTCAGGAAAATATATGATAAAACTACATTTTAATGGGTGTCGGAGAAAGGTGGGTGTGACTGGAAGATGTTTGTGTATGGGTGTGTTCGCAATTGATCGCCGCAAAGATCTAGATGTCATAGCTGAGAAACCATTGTAACTCTTGTAAGTGCTTCCTGGTTTTTCCTAGAATACCCTTATTATGTAGAATTTGAGGTGTCATCAGCTGTTGAACAATGCAATGTTCTTCTTCAGAATACTGCCATTATTTGAGAAGCCATCAAATAGCTATCACATCACTTTGGAATGTGCATACCTACTACCTCTTGTACTGTGTGTTCTGTGCACAGTATTCCATCAGGTGTATAGTATTCCATCAGGTGCACAGAGTTCCTTCAGGTGTGCTATGTGTGTACTGTAAGGTGTGCTATTTTTGTAGGTTGTTATTGATGACCGCCTACCACTGGGAGATGATGGTGAACTATTGTGTTCATTTTCTGAAAATGAAGACGAGTTTTGGGTCAGTTTAGTGGAGAAAGCATACATGAAGGTGATGGGAGGTTACGACTTCCCTGGATCGAGCTCTGTGAGTTACTGCCTCCTGTGTTAGCTACTGGCTGTCTAGGGTACTAGCTTGGATTGTTTGGTAACAGAATATAGACCTCCATGCACTAACCGGGTGGATACCGGAGAGAGTGGATCTCAAGAACAATCCTAAGCTCAGCAATGTTTTCCTTCAAATGGAGCACACGCTGAATCGAGGTGAACATAATGCAGTTACTGTAATAACACTGCTTAGGTGGTAGCCAGTACTTGTGTTACCATGTGATTGGAGAAAGTTGCATACCTCCTTAGTACATTGTACTCTGTGTACTGGTTTGATGCCACCTTGTGGTGGAGTCCTTTGAACTGGACATATCTTCTTCTTGTATTCTCACAGGGACTGCTCTAATGACTGTGGCCACTGGTGAGCTGAGTGAGGCGGACAAAGAACGTAGTGGTCTGGTCCCTCTCCACGCCTATGCCATCCTTGATGTCAGGAGTCTGAAGATTGGAGGAGTCAGTTATGAACTGCTGCAGTTGAAGAACCCATGGCACCACCAGAGGTGGAAGGGGAACTTCTCTGAGAAAGATGACCACTGGACTTCTGAACTGAAGAAAGCTCTTCATTTTGATCAGATGCAAGCCTTGAGAGATGACAATGGTGTGAATGAGAGACATGATGATGTCATTGTAGGAGTTGTTCATATCACATTGACTTTAATAGGTGTTTTCTGGATTGATTGGAAGTCACTTTGTCAGTTCTTTGATGTGGTCTACATCAATTGGAAACCAAAGCTCTTTCCTCACAAGTCAACTTTTCATGAGTAAGTCTAGAGCTCTAGTCATAATGTTAGGGCCTTCTGAGCTTATGGCACTTGATCACTTCACAAGGATGTTACGATATCAGAAGCCATGAATATAATATGCACACACAATGCCATTGAAAGGATGGTAACTGAAGGGTTTCGGGTAGTTATGCTATGGGTTGTATGGTAGATCTAGCAGTGGTTTCCCCTCACAAGGAGGTATGCACAACTAACATAGCAGCTCGCTGATATGTTATGCGTTCATCTACTGATATGTCTGTGCAATTGCAGCTCCTGGAACCCTTCAAAGGAAGAATACAAGGACCAATATCTTCACAACATGAGTATGTGCTCATATGACGAATGGCGCCTGCTACTTTATGGTTAGTGCTATCTCTCCTCAGGTCGTAATCCACAATACAGACTGATTGTGAAGTCGGAGAAAGCTGGGCGTGTTTGGGTGTTACTCACTCGTCACATCACTCTAAAGGTTTGTCGTGCCTGTATCACTGGTGTATGTCTGTATCATTAGTGTGTGCCTGTATCACTGGTGTGTGTCTGTATCACTGGTGTGTGTGTCTGTATCACTGGTGTGTGTCTGTATCACTGGTGTGTGTCTGTATTGCTGGTGTGTGCCTGTATTGCTGGTGTGTGTCTGTATCACTGGTGTGTGTCTGTATCACTGGTGTGTGCCTGTATCACTGGTGTGTGCCTGTATCACTGGTGTGTGTCTGTATCGCTGGTGTGTGCCTGTATTATTGGTGTGTGTCTGTATCGCTGGTGTGTGCCTGTATCGCTGGTGTGTGCCTGTATCATTGGTGTGTGCCTGTATTATTGGTGTGTGTCTGTATCACTGGTGTGTGCCTGTATCACTGGTGTGTGCCTGTGTTACTGAATGCTAATCTCTGTAGGAAGACTTTGCTCACAACCACACCTTTATCTGTGTGCATGTTGCCAGTGGGAAAGGTACTTTCAAGACTCATTTCAGTGGTGACTATATTGTTCAAGGAGTGAAGATAAACACACCTCACTACCTCTCCCAAATGGAGGTCCCACCTGGCAATATACACTACAACTTGATTGTGTCACAGCTGATGGAGCAGATGTCTCTAATGTACTACACTCTTAAAGTCTACTCGACAGTCCCTTTTCATCTGGAGCCTGTCAAAGAGCCTTACACACATCGCAAGAAGGTACGCACTGAATGTGTTGTTCTACTCAGACTGATAATCATTGGGGTACATTGTATTTGTTACCAAGGTAACAGACCGATGGTCAGGGCCCACAGCAGGTGGTTGCCGCACTCACCCGACCTTCAAGAACAACCCATGCTATCGGCTGGTTCTATCCCCGGTGGGCAGTGGTAGTTGCAAGGTCCAAATTCAGCTGGAGACACCCATGTTAGTGACAAACCCTCACTGGGGTACTGCTGTGTGTTGTTATGAGTGAATTGAGTGTTTCATATACCATGTCTGCAGCAAAGAAGGTGTGGGTCTGGTCATTGTAGCTGAAAGCCCCACTACTAGTGGAGAAGGCTTTACAGAACGTTCAACGCATACTTTTAGGTATGTGCAGTTCGTTTGTGGGAATCTGTACTGTGGTCCCACTGTACTGTTTGTACTATGTCACTTTGTACTGTTTGTATTATGTTCACACTGTACCATTTGTACTATGTCACTTTGTACTGTTTGTACATGTTCACACTGTACCATTTGTACTATGTCACTTTGTACTGTTTGTACATGTTCACACTGTACCACTTGTACTATGTCACTTTGTACTGTTTGTACATGTTCACACTGTACCATTTGTACTATGTCACTTTGTACTGTTTGTACATGTTCACACTGTACCGCTTGTACTATGTCACTTTGTACTGTTTGTACATGTTCACACTGTACCACTTGTACTGTGGTGTGTATTAAGACTGACTTATAATTTCTTTAGGAGTCATTATATTGTTGAAGAGATCTTTGATATTGTGGGTGGGGCATACTATGTCACGCCTACCACCTACAATGCTGGTCGGGAAGGTGTGTACAATCTAACAATATCTACAGACTGTGTGTTCAGCTTAGACCGGATTGCCCGCTAGGGTGAGATGCCACTCAACAAACGTTTAATTGAATTAATGTAATAATACCTACACTGACTATGATGTAATCTATGTTTCTCGCCCTGTTCCCTTGTAATTAGACTTCCATTATTGATTCCAGGAAGTCATGTTATATGACATTTACTGGTGTATAATTACTTGAGTGATATGAGTTAATGATCTGTACATCAATTGTTCCAAAGTAGAATGTCAATCTCTGATAATGATGACAGCATTTTATTATTGCATCAATAGCAATTGATTTTTATTGAAATGCTGTGAATGCTCTCCCAAATGGCTCCAGCAAACGAGTCATTGCTATATATGATGTTCTCGTACCGTGTTGGACATTGGCATGCCACACGATCAAACCTGTCGAAGGGTAAGCACATCCAACATTCCTCTGGAGGTGATGTGGACAAGGTTTTTCCACTCTACTTGTGCTCCAATTGATCGTAATAGAATTGAATGTTTGTATTTGAGGTGTTAGTCATGTTTTATTATATTTACCACCAATTAACATCATTGTATCAAATGATAATGTTTCTATAGTAACCGTTATGACAACAAGTAGCACATTGTTAGTAGCTCATGGGCATAGCAGTAAAAGAGCTACTATTGTGGGAATATAACATGCAGATATTTGTAAAATCATTCCCAATTACTTTATGGTGCGTTGATTTGAAGTGGAGAGAGAAATGTATGAGAAGCTCCAGCGTTATTATCGCGTGACATTTAACGTTGCTTAGCAACAGTCCACCGATCACCTCCCGCTCGCAGCATGGTGGACACCTACCTCCGCCCTAGACCAGAATTTGGTACCTTTCTACTTTCCGACACCACTGCCGATGGAGACGGACTGTCGTTTTATAAGTATAAAGCATCTCTGAGAAAGAATAGAGTCTCAATATTGCAAAAGAAGAGGGAGACAGATGTATCCGAGAAGGTGAAGGTGTTGGAGGACTACAGGAAGTCTCTGGCCCATCCCAACATCGACAAAGCAGTAGGAGGCCACGGGAACAGGACCCGACACTGGACGGAGCCCGGTTACGTCCCCCGTCCTGCGGAGAGGACAGTAAAGTCTGCTGGTCTTAGACGTAACTTGTCTTTGGACGAAGCTACCGTGTCGGAGTTGCAAAGGAATGCAAGACCGAAGACAGCGGAGCACGTCCCTAGAAATGTCTCTGGTCAAACCGAGAGCTCGCTACCCAAAATAGGTTCGTTGGAGGAGAGTTTTGTGATCAGCTGTCGTGACACACCTACGTATAGTATAATGACACGCCCACCTGTACAGACTGGAGTGTGTACATACATATCTGTTCACACATCTTACACACCGATTGATATTTACTCTGAGACATATCTATTTTCACCATTCATTGTTCCAGGATGGGTTGAGGACAGCGCACCTAAACACAGCCAGCAACATCCCAATGTACGTGTACAGAGTCGTATGCAGAATCACGTGTGTGTTAGAGAGCAGCCATATTGTATTTGGTTGCATTCTTTGTCTTTATGAGTGTGTCTATAAGAGCGATAACAATCCACATGTTCCGCAATACATCTGAAATTCCCAGAATGCTGTACTTGAGTGCACAGGGAAATGAGATGTTGTAGTTAGTTTGTATGTGGTCATTGAAGCAACATGCCTTGTTCAGCTGAGATGATTGTACCTTTATTCTCAAATCCAGGCTCAGTTACTGGAATCTGTGGAGGACGAGGACGAGATGTCACAGAAGAAACTTGATGTGTTGGCCTTCAGTTACCAATATGGCACCACCACACAGCGGTAAGATGGTGTATCTTTATGAGAAGCAGTGGCTGCACAGGACTCTACATGTAGTAGTACATTAGCCCATACATGTAGTAGTACATTAGCCCATACATGTAGTAGTACATTAGCCCATACATGTAGTGTTGTACTAACACGTGTAAAGTATAGTTCACCGTTTATTGTCCTTGAATACAATGATTTTGTCACTTTTGTGTGTCATTTCTGCAGATCACACAATGAAGTGAATTGGGCTCAGAAACTGCCATACCCAGTGCCAATTCCTGTTTCTACTATGGAACCGAAACCAGATTTGGTTTCTGTCCGCCTCAATATAAAGCGTTTGGAGAGCTCCCCAGCAGTGTGGCAGGTAAATGCCTACAAACATTGATGTGTATTCTTCCAGGCCATTGTAATAAGAAGCACTACACAGCATGCAGTGTGTGGTCAAGTAGATCTCCAGTCGGCACAGGGACTGCTCCACACTCACTAGGTTATGTGTATTCTTTGTTTGTTTTATGTAGTCTATTGGACAAGTTTGGGACTACCTACAATCTAGGGATGGAGTGACTGAATACAAACAGAAAGGGACAGATTTGTAAGTGTAATAACTAGATGTGTTGTCTGATGAGTAGCTAACCACTCCCCTTGCCCCTCCCCCCCCCCCCACAGTTGCAGTCCTAGTAGAAACACACAACAAATTCCAGGCTACAGGTAAGTGTACAGGGGCATTAATCAATGGCTCCTACAGGAACTGGTTGTGATCTTGTGCATACTATTACATTTCCACTACCTGGAATGTAGGAATTTCCAAGGAAAGGAAGTGTTTCTGGTGAATGTACTCTTATTAGTCCTGATCAAACACAATATGACAAACCTACATACTGCCTTGGCTATGATATCGTTTTTCCTGGTATCAATACTGTGAAACTATTTGACATCATTGTTATTTCACTGCGTATTGATGTCATGGAGGGGCAGAGTGCTTGATGTGGGTTGGTCACACACAAATTACTAGCCTTAAATCTTTGCCTCTGATTTAGTGGTCACCTTGACAACAGAGAGATGTACGACAATCCTGTTGTCATGTCAGCTCCATCATCACATCATGTGTGCAGACAACCTCACCACACCAACACTGCCAGGTGAGTGATATGCACACACACATAATATAATATTGTGAGCATTAGTTGTGTTGGACTAAATAGGTTATCTATTGTTTTCAGACAACCAAATATCCCAGGGTACAAAGGTCATGTTCATTGGACAGCTTCAAAACCAGCCCACTCCAACCAGGTCTACCCGAATCCCATTAGCAGTGCCAGAGTACACAGGTTAGCTTGTTAGTGATCACACAACTTGGTACTGCCTGGTACCAGCAGTAGGTTGAGAGATATTTGTTCCTAGTGTTCTAGTTTATGTAAACTTGTACGACTTGTCCATCCTTGAAGCAACACCCACTGAATGCTTGGTGCCAGTCTCTGCCTGGTACAGCAACTCTAAGTATTCATGCATTCACGAGTGAATACTGTAGAGTTACTTTTGAACTGAAAGTGATCTGAGACCTATATCTCATCAGAATCCCCTCACTCTCGAGACCTATATCTCATCAGAACACCCTCACTCTCGAGACCTATATCTCATCAGAACACCCTCACTCTCGAGACCTATATCTCATCAGAATACCCTCACTCTCGAGACCTATATCTCATCAGAATACCCTCACTCTCGAGACCTATATCTCATCAGAACACCCTCACTCTCGAGACCTATATCTCATCAGAACACCCTCACTCTCGAGACCTATATCTCATCAGAATACCCTCACTCTCCAGACCTATATCTCATCAGAACACCCTCACTCTCGAGACCTATATCTCATCAGGATACCCTCACCCTCAAGACCTATATCTCATCAGAATACCCTCACTCTCGAGACCTATATCTCATCAGGATACCCTCACCCTCAAGACCTATATCTCATCAGAATACCCTCACTCTCGAGACCTATATCTCATCAGAATACCCTCACTCTCGAGACCTATATCTCATCAGAATACCCTCAATCACTTCTCTTACATTATTGTTTTGTTCCATGTCACTCATGTGTGGCATGTCTAATCTGTTCTAATCTATGGTTCACTGTAGGAAACTTCCCCTGTTCTCACAAGTGTCTCCCTTTGTTCGTACAAGTCCAATGTCAAAGATGGTATCTCTCAACTCCCCTCACAACCCTTTCAATAAAGTAGAGCCTTAGACAAATCAACTGTTTTGAGTTTGTATATACAGTACATTAGATAATTATATTATTATTGTATTTTACACATAAATACACAAAATTATTATAATTGAAATGAAAACACAATTTATATGCAGACATATCAAAGCTGTGATTTACATGAATGCACTCACACAAAAGGGTCTAAATGTACAATGTCAACTCGATCTGTGAGACCCTTCTCACTCATGTGGCCTCCAAGTAATATAAGTTGCCGCCCTCCAATAATTACAACAGCCGGACGATATCTGACTTGCGAGAGATGTAGCATCTCATACCAACGCTCTCTGTTTGATGAATAAGCCAGTACTCCACCATAGTCGTTCTCTTCAGTGCAGTGACCACCTACCACTAGTAGAGTGTCTAGATGAGTGGTGAGAGTAGCCATCTTGACAGGAACATCGCAGTACTTGCTCCAAAATGAGGAGGACGGTTTACGAAAGTTGGAATAATCCTTGACACTCTCAAGAGAAGCTTCGAACAAGCTCCAGTTCTCTTTCCCACTGGCATCAACACCTAGACCAATGATTAATTTACCGTCGGCTACGACTACTTGCGGGCATTCCAGTGACTTCGGCAGGGGAGGGAGACTGATCCAGTGAGGATTGGAAGAGGATATGGTAATTATTTCTACACTAGCGGTTCGTCCCTTTGACGTGAGACCGCCGGCTACAACTAGATGGTTCTGGAAACCCAGTACACCTGATCTACATCGTCCGAGCAACATTGGAGGCAGACACGGCATCCACTTGTCATCTGTGAAGGTTAGCACACTGTTGGACAGCTGGCCGGAATCGGCGGGACGCTTGTTGGTGACGTATAGCCCCCCGACCAAGTGGACGCTACCTCCAACTGTAGCTAAAGAGAAGAAGCTGACTGGGAATTCGCACTGCGGTAGTTCCGACCAGTAGCCTCCGTTGTAGTCCAGGCGATATACAGTGGTGGGGGGCCGACCAGCTTCGCTCTGACTGCCTCCTCCAATATACACGGCTCCGTCAAGTGTGGAAGACGACAAGGAGCTCATCTTTTTGGGGATACACGGAGCACTACTGCCTGATTCTGCCATCTGCGAGGCACGCAAAAGATGACGGAATAGTCAATTAACACAGGGTTCATCCGGATCATGTCATGCACCTTACCTCTGCGTATACCGGGTCGTTCAGTTCTCCAAATGGTCTCCTCTCGCTGTGCACATCTCCAGATCGCCCACAAGAGGTTCCGACCTTGTCGTCTGTTCTACTTATTGGCATCTTCACTACAAGACCACACGCCATTTAGCTGACTTTGAAGCTAAAATACTAGCAGTACACCTGGCGTGTCTACTTATTTGCAGTTAGTATGCCATTCCAGGAACACTTTCCGAAACAGTGATTTCCTAGAATATCCTTCTTGGAAAATGACGTTATCTTGGAATGACGTCATAATAATCCCCGGATGTCGAATGTGGGCGGTGCAAAATGGCCACCCGCACAACGATTGGGTTCAACGACGAGCCTGATCAGACGCATGAATCCAGACAGGACATCGAGTATAGAGGAACGGGGAGCGATGTAGAGCTTAAGGAATTCAGTGTCGCAGTAGAAAACTCTCCGGATTCCGACTGGAAGTTGAATGAATTTCAGGACAGCTTCGATGTTGTACAAAATGTGAGTGTATGGCTTTAACGGATCAAGTGTAGCGGCTGGACCAGCCATTAATAAATGTATAAGTAATCTTAACCCTAGTCTTAACAGGTTAGAGTAGGGGTGGGGCAGGGGTAGGGGTAGGGGTGGGGCAGGGGTAGGGGTAGGGGTGGGGGCAGGGGTAGGGGTAGGGGTAGGGGTGGAGGCAGGGGTGGGGTAGGGGTGGGGGCAGGGGTAGGGGTAGGGCTAGGGGGTAGGGTTACTTATATATTGATTACTAACTGGTCCAGGTGCTGCACTCGATCCCATTGAACTCTTTGAACAATATGATGTATTACAAGGAACGTAGCCTGCAGTAGGTAATCAAATTATTTTACTGCTAAGTGACATTAGCAAGACCACATTAGAAAGCCTTGCTGGTTAGAACTATTTGATGCACAAGTGAAATAAAGTGGTAGTTGTGTTGTCATAGGATAGACTATATTGTATCATTGAGCAAAGAGAGCAATGTGGGCATGTCTTGAAGGAGGGAGGACAGGTCACCATCCTGTAGCTCACGTGATCCCCACCTGCACCTCACATGACCTCCAAGTGCACCTCACATGATCTCCACTTGCACCTCACATGATCCCCACCCATGGGTGATACGATCACTGGTAATGTGTTATCAATAGGATGCCATGACAGCTCAATGATCTTGTTACCACCTCATGTGTTTATAGGATCCAACAGGAGAGGCCATTGCAGACTGTGACAAGTATGTTCTCCGCTATTATCGAGTCTTATTGAAACTGGTAAGCCAGTAGAGTGTTGTGGAAGGTTGTGAAAGATTGCAGAGTATTGTTGAGGACTGTGGAGTGTTGCAGAGTGTTATGGTGATTTGTGGAGCATTGTGGAGGGTTGTGGAGCATTGCGGAGGGTTGTGGAGGGTTGCGGAGGGTTGTGGAGGGTTGTGGTGTGTTGCCCTGTATGTTGGTAATCATATCATCTTGCTTGTTCTGTGAAGATGAGAGTGTTCTGTCAGTTATAATGTTTTGATGATGATGCATGTGAAAACAGGCTGTACTCCAATGGACTGAATTAGTGCTGACTTTGATATTGTCAGCATGTTTGGAGTGGGCTTCACCCATATTTTCAGTGTGTTTGGTGTAGGGTAATGTGGCATTCCGTTGTGTCTGTATCTCTGTGGATCACTTCCTAATACTCGAGCTTCCCATAAATGGTCATGCCTGTCGATTCCTGGAACTGTTTTACTATTTGAGGCATTACAATAGCACTTGATTGTTATCCCCCACATTCTGTTGTGTAACTAGTATAATACACTCCACAATACAACCTATACAACATGTCAAACTCTCAAACCTAACTCTCTCATTGTAAATGGCAAGTGCTTGAATTGTACCTTTGCCATCCCACATGTGTCCAACACGGCAATCTTCACATAGCATAACATTGTCTTGTAGACACCCACTGAGGTATTCTTTATGTATCCGATTCCAGCTGTTCCCTCAATTCATAGTTGTTTTGAAGCACCACATCATGCACCGAGGATTGAACGCTACTGCCTGTCACCTCTGTAATCCGAGTACATTGAGACACAGTGATCATTGTGTGCTCTACAATAAACACTGTCGTATCCTGTCATCTTTCAGAGTTGGAACACAGTACATAGTACATTCTGTGAATGGTATACAATGGGATGGCATACCTTGTATTTTGGCTGAAGGGCACTTTTGTTACCAATTTGGTGCATTTCTAGCCACACCTTGTATGAACTAAACAAGAACAACAGATGAATTTCCCTCGGCCAACGACACATTTTGGCTATAACCTTCTAATATTGTGAAACTTGTGAACATTTACCTAATTTCTTATAGCAAGATGCATGTAGCTGTGTTTGTGACAACATACGTCACTTGGCATTACCTACCGAGTAGTGTTTATGTGAACTCAGTGTCATCTCAGAGATATGATTGTCCAGATTTGCCTTTCACTCCAGCTTGGTTGGATCAACCTGACCCGTCACCCTGGAGTGCCTCTCCAAGTGGTGAGGTGGGTCTACGTGATTCTGCTCTCTCTTATGATATTTGTCACATTTGGGATACAGATAGCCATCTGCTATCAGAGAGATGGATTTCGCATAGAAATTGATCCTTTAAGAAACAACACCACACTATGCAAAGCAGATGAGAATGTCATCATCACCCTGGTGCTGGACCTGTTCCTGATCGGGTCCTACTGGTTTGGAATATACTTGTTCAGTGGACAAGGAGATTCCGAACATCTATTCAGTCTTGTCAGCAGGGTGGGTTACCATGGTAACATAATTAGACAGTTGCTATTGAGATATTGTCACTCTTCAGACTGTGGTCAAGTTTTATGAGTTGGATGAGCGAAACCGGGTTGGCACCATTAGGAGGACTATTACGTGAGGACTATGTGTGTCTCTGCACATCTGGTTCACACTATGCATACTACTTGTATGACATTCCTTGTGTGTACAATTTGTATGACACAGACACAGTACATGATCCACAGTACACAGTACATAGGTGCAATTGTCTCTGTTCTGTGTGATAACCCTTGCAAGAAGTTGTACACTCTACCTCTGTGTACAGGCTATATCTTGTAGCAGCTGTGGTGTGGATAGGCCTGTCCTTCTGTGCTCGTCTCCTGCAAGCCTTCGGTTTAGGGCTCTTTCCAGTCGAGTACACTCTGATGGTACAGTGGGGTGACAATTACGTGGTCCCAACTCAAGTTCAAATTGGATTGGGAGTGGTGTGTCTGTTTGGTTTCGTCCTCTTCGACCTTGTCTACCTCGCTGCTGTAGTCAACTATTCCATGCAAAGTGAATTCAACATCAAATTTGTTCAAGCCATCTGTAAACTGGTGATTCAGAAGAAGTACAGTAAACTTGATTTGGCGATAAAGGTGACATCACTATGGTTACCAAGCCCCACCCAAACATGTTGGACAAATAATATTTGCCGTTGATTTTAGGATATCGGGGAGGCAAAGTCATACTTGGACTTGTTGAATGGCCGAACAGCCTTCATTGTGGCTGTGGTATTGTTCAATTTCGGCAGTGGAGCTATTGCTGGTGTGTGTGTGTGTGCTGTAATGTATGGAGAGTGTAGCCACCCATTCATGGTGGATTGAGTGTGGTTAGACTGTGCGTCTGTTCCTTCTTTAGGTCTCATTGATTTGCACAGCTTGAGTGAATCGGATATCGTCACTCCATTCAGTCTTGGATTGGCCCTCACTGCTGTTGGACTGGGCACACTCCTCTGGTTTGTGCTAGCCATTACACCATTTATTCAGGTCCGTGTAGGTGTGGTCTATGTAGGCGTGGTCTGTGTAGGCACTGGCTGTGAGGGTGTGGTCTGTGTAGATGTGGTCTGAGGGTTTGGTCCGTGGAGGTGTGGTCTGTGAGGGTGTGGTCTGACGGTTTGGTCCGTGGAGGTGTGGTCTGTGTAGGTGTGGTCTGTGAGGATGTGGTCTGTGAGGGTGTAGTCTATTGGTTTGGTCTGTGGAGGTGTGGTCTGTGTAAACGTGGTTGGTGAAGGTGTCTGTGTGGTGTATATGAACACAGTCAGATTATCAGCATGTTTGTATTGGATGCACCATTTTTTCATTGTCAACATCTGCTTGTGGTCATGTTGCAAAGTAAGCAATCAGTAATTCTGTGAAAATGTGAGTGATTACAGATGTGGACTGTTATCAGAGATAGTGTCCACCTGATGGTCATCTCCTCCATTAGGCTTCCAGGCTAACAGCTGGGTACAGGATTTTGAAGCAAACTGCACCAACTATTAGGACACGCCCCTTCCAGTATGCAGATTCTGCCCAGCTGGATTTAGATTCGTACACGATTTATACTCTCGCAGCTCAAATGAGAGTGAGTCCTCTTTCTGTTTTAGCTCATCATCATACATCATGTACATTGCATAGATCAAATGCACCACGTGTCACATGCATCACATGCTCATTTGAATTCTGCCCTCAGGCCAAGTTGTTTGGTGTTCCTATTCACCCGTGGATGCTGTACGGAGGTGTGACTGTAGTCCTGTTCACATTCCTGATCCTGATCCAACACAACATCTACACTCTCTTTCACTCTGTTGTGTGATGGCCAGCATGACTCCTGATCTGCGATGTGTACATAATACAATGAATATTAAAATCTGATTATTTTAATGAAATTAGAGCAGGATTTGACCATAATATTATTATGTTTCCTTCTGTACAATTTTGAATTTGTATGCCCCTCAAGTGGGCGTGTGATCCTGTATGCCCCTCAAGTGGGCGTGTGATCCTGTATGCCCCTCAAGTGGGCGTGTGATCCTGTATGCCCCTCAAGTGGGCGTGTGATCCTGTATGCACCTCAAGTGGGCGTGATCCTGTACACCCTTCAAGTGGGCGTGATCCTGTATGCACCTCAAGTGGGCGTGTGATCCTGTATGCCCCTCAAGTGGGCGTGTGATCCTGTATGCACCTCAAGTGGGCGTGTGATCCTGTATGCACCTCAAGTGGGCGTGTGATCCTGTATGCACCTCAAGTGGGCGTGTGATCCTGTATGCCCCTCAAGTGGGCGTGTGATCCTGTATGCCCCTCAAGTGGGCGTGTGATCCTGTATGCCCCTCAAGTGGGCGTGTGATCCTGTATGCACCTCAAGTGGGCGTGTGATCCTGTATGCACCTCAAGTGGGCGTGTGATCCTGTATGCACCTCCAGTGGGCGTGTAAATTGGATGACCATAATATTGCACGCAGGACTAATGTGTTTCATAAGCTAATTCTTTAATTCAATATAATATGCTATAATACATAAAATTATGGTGATAGTAGTAGTGACATATGGTATAATCACAGTTAATCCAATACAACATCTACAAGCATCGTTTATGTAAAAAAAATAGCACTAAAGTTCCTATAAAATTTTTCAACAGATTGATCAACATGCTACGCACACGCACGCACACACACATGTACACATGGTACCATGTCCAAACTATGCACACTTTGCAACTGTTTAAAATACTAAATATAGTTCCGTACAGAAAATAACTAGATTTCATTGCCTCATTCAACTTTGTCATCTGCAAACAGGAAAATTGGCATCAAATACTGGACATAGTACATGCTGATGTACATGTTCACACACACACACACACACACACACACACACACACACACACACACACACACGAGGTGGTGTAAAAAACGGACAAACAGACGTGTTGAATTGAAGGATACCAATAAATTGAATCGATTAGTAATCTACATGTTACAACAAATTTTGATTAACTACATTATAACATAGTTCATGTCCAGCATCATTACAGCAATACAATAACATTAAAATCTTTGGTACCCACTCTCTTGGGTTCCGCTGTCTTCAAAGAGTCCTACAGCACAAGAAGTAAGGAAAAGTGACAAACCTGTTGCT
The DNA here is from genome assembly GCA_964020155.1 of Chondrilla cf. caribensis. Lineage (NCBI taxonomy): Eukaryota > Metazoa > Porifera > Demospongiae > Chondrillida > Chondrillidae > Chondrilla > Chondrilla cf. caribensis. The sequence continues at coordinate 26,640 of OZ026569.1, forward strand.
ATACCATTAAAAATTCAATATGTATACTCTCTACACACTGCCTGGTACACACACCACACACTGCCTGGTACACACAATACACACTGCCTGGTACACACACCACACACTGCCTGGTACACACACCACACACTGCCTGGTACACACACCACACACTGCCTGGTACACACACCACACACTGCCTGGTACACACACCACACACTGCCTAGTACACTGACCATATTTCTTCTTAATTTCTTCACGGCGATTAGCCTTTTCCTCTCTCTTCCTGGAGTGCTCGTCCTTTATAGCTTCACGCTCTCTTTGGTACTGGTACTCTGCTCTGGCAACACGTCTGTACATGTGGATCAAACCTGCTCCTCAACTACATACTTCAACCAATACACACATGATACACAACCAGACCTACGTATGAACTTGGTTATACTCCCTCTATAACCTAGTCACACCACCCAACCACATAGTGACTGTATTAAAACCTGTACACACAAGCAAGACAATATAGGCTCACTCTCGGCGGCGTCTCCTACAGCAGCAGGCAATACAGCATATCAAGAAACAGAGGATGCAGAGGATGAAAATGATGAGGAGTGCCAGGAGAACAGCTATGACAATTCCATTCACTGCAGGATAAACAAATGACAACTGCAAGGACCAAACAGCATATGAGCACTAACTTAAGTTTAAATTTCAGTCGCAGCATATTATCTTCAAGGGACCATGCTACACTGTCCCAACAGACTAAGTGCTTCCACTCGCAGAATAAAGTACGGCATCTTCTTATCTATCCAGGATGCCACTGGCCGACAAAGCCGTGTAAACTATTGCAACACACTCCCAGTATAAGTGGTATTCCGGAGTGAAGATCAAGTTATCTTAACACTATCATAAGTTCATTAGCTGGTATGCAGTAGCTAGTTAGGTCCAATGCGACTGTAAATGGTGATATCTTCTTAGGGTTTGATGTGATTACAGACACTCAATGCCACTGAAGTAGCTTCAGACAGACTAAGGCTAGTTCTGCTGTTAGTTCATAAAATGTCCAAAGACATTGTTAAAAGAAGCATGGAACATGTCACCTTAATTGATTTCCCTCAAAACAAACATGTTTTACTGTAAAAGCAATGTTACTCACATGCTATTTCATATCAAACAGTCTGGGAACAGCTTAGTCAGCAAACACATGAACCCAGGTTCACCTATGCCAGGCCGCTTCCCACTACCTCAGGCATTGGACCAATGTTTGTTCACACATACCACTTACAGGCACACTGCCCCCACTTCCATTGATAGCCAGGACAACTTTGTATGTCTGTCAGGAACCCTCCATTGTTCACATTCTGGCAGTGGTTACCAGGATCTTTGGGCTGGTCGCACCAGAAGCACTAAAAGTACACAACACAAATAATTAAATTTGTTTACACACAACCATAACTAGATGTAACAATCCACAGCCAGTGGAACTCACATTTATGACTGCCACACAAGTATCACATAGGGAGGCTGTAACGTTATTCTTACAAGGGTCACCTATGGAGGAATGGACAACATGTGATAACATGCAAGTCATTCCATGTACATGACAGAGCAACAGTCCAACTATTATAGCTAGTGTCACTGTACAATAATATCTCTTCATACAATGACCTTGCATCCCATACAACGTCATTGGATTGAAATAATCTGTCCAATAATTACATTTGAAAGAAGTACTATGTAGTAGTAAGTGATATACTACTATCATGATAGTGTGTGCATGTGTGAAATATGTACACCGAACACACACACACACAAACACATACTATCGTACATAACGTAGATTTGTTTGTGTATGTACATACTACAAACAAGGTGGGCAAGCACTAGCCAATGAGGTGAATAGGAGGCTCCACCCAACAATTGACCATTGACAGTTTGGAAGAGAAACTATGTGCCAGAGGAGGAAGTGGCATGTACAACAACCACAGTGTTTACTTCAGTGCTAGCTCACACACACCATTACGTACAGCATTCGGGGATAGCCATGCTGAGGTGTGGAGGACGAGGGAGACGAAGATCTATCGAACGACAACGACAAGATCGACGAGACGACAGATCGATACACATCTCCGATGTTCAAAGAGCGCCAGAGATAGCGATACGTCTTTAGTGGTAGGAAAGTCGACGGTCTGAAAACCTAAAACCTAAACCGATTAAATGTGTGATTGTGTCACCAGTAGTACCCTTCTTGAATGACACCACCTAACTATAAACGCAACGGAGTGAGAATATAAACGGTTTGAAACAAATTTCGTCTTAGTCGCAAAAACAGCGAAAATTTTTCATAAAATTACAAAAGTACAACTTACCTTGACCCACCACTGAATAAAATACCGCGGAGAGGGCCACAGCGGCCCCGAATAACGCTATGGAAATCTTCATTTTCTGGTCACCGTATCTTCTCTTCTAACCGAGGAATGTAGCTCGAGTAATGGTCACGTGCTCCAATGTAAACAGGATGTTGGTCACGTGATGTGACGTCATCAAGCGGGCTCTAAGAAAAATGGAGGTTAATTTGAAGTTCAATGAGGAATTTTTCTAGGGATTGTACGAAGTATAAGTAATATTTCTGATTTTATAGGAGCTTCAGTGTGTGAAAAAGCTCAAAGAGGATTTAATGTCTGATGTAAGTACTTTCACGCAGTGAACACGGAGGTTTGTATTACCTAGTAACTCAGTCAGGGTACTCGTAGATATAACTGAAAAAAGTTATAGTGGAAAAAGCTTAACTGTTTCCTATAAAAGGAGGGTAAAATAGTGATCTGTATGTATCTATTCCCCATGTACAATGTTAACCAGTCTGTGCTCCTCCAACTTGCACAGGGTGAGAAAGAGGTGATTGATAATTTCCCATCCAAAGCAGTCGAACTCCAGGAGTTATTAAAGGTAATCTCACGACTATTGATGAGTCTGTACTTTCCTTGATGATGTACGTACGTATGTGTTCTGGCTGCGTGTTGAGGTCACCACACTCCAATCCTACCACGTCTAAAGCCACTCCTGTCCCTAGTACAGCAGTGCACCTAACACTACACACCTAATAGCACTCTTGTCCCTAGTACAGCAGTGCACCTAACGCTACACACCTAATAGCACTCTTGTCCCTAGTACAGCAGTGCACCTAATACTACACACCTAATAGCCCTCCTGTCCCTAGTACAGCAGTGCACCTAATACTACACACCTAATAGCACTCTTGTCCCTAGTACAGCAGTGCACCTAATGCTACACACCTAATAGCACTCCTGTCCCTAGTACAGCAGTGCACCTAACGCTACACACCTAATAGCACTCCTGTCCCTAGTACAGCAGTGCACCTAACACTACACACCTAATAGCACTCCTGTCCCTAGTACAGCAATGCCCTAATGCTACACACCTAATAGCACTCCTGTCCCTAGTACAGCAGTGCACCTAATGCTACACACCTAATAGCACTCCTGTCCCTAGTACAGCAGTGCACCTAACACTACACACCTAATAGCACTCCTGTCCCTAGTACAGCAGTGCACCTAATGCTACACACCTAATAGCACTCCTGTCCCTAGTACAGCAGTGCACCTAACACTACACACCTAATAGCACTCCTGTCCCTAGTACAGCAGTGCACCTAACACTACACACCTAATAGCACTCCTGTCCCTAGTACAGCAGTGCACCTAACACTACACACCTAATAGCACTCCTGTCCCTAGTACAGCAGTGCACCTAACACTACACACCTAATAGCACTCCTGTCCCTAGTACAGCAGTGCACCTAACACTACACACCTAATAGCACTCCTGTCCCTAGTACAGCAGTGCACCTAATGCTACACTACATGGTGTCCATTGTAGTGAGTTGTGTGTACACATATCTCACTTGTATAATATTGTTATCACTCTCAACAGTCTAATTTATTTGTGATGGGTGATGATAGAGATTTCAAAAATGATTGGACGGACTGTGTTCCCATTACTGATCATTCGAATTCTGATGAGCCAAATGGAGAAGTGGACGAGGATAAGGTGTGTTCCATATGGTTATGTCTGCATGGTGTCCAGTGTCTATTGAGGCTGGCCTACTGTGTGTATGAGCAAGTCATAGGCTGCTGTGGAGTGTAGAGACAAGTGATTGTGATTCTGTTGTTTGTTTGTTCATTGTCGTACTCTGAATGTGTGTACAGTTAGCTAGGAGTGTGTACAGTGAGCTAGGAGTGTGTACAGTGAGCTAGGAGTGTGTACAGTTAGCTAGGAGTGTGTACAGTGAGCTAGGAGTGTGTACAGTGAGCTAGGATTGTGTACAGTGAGCTATGATTGTGTATAGTGAACTGGGAGTGTGTACACTTAGGTAGGAGTGAGTTTCATATGAGTGTGGTTTTATTCATTAGTGTTTACCTAAGAAGAGGAAGGTTGAAACCAGAGCAGGTCCTTCGCCTGCAGTGCCAGTGTACTGTGAGTGTGTCCTCCACTCTCTGTTGGTTGTACAGTAACACCAGATAACTGTTTCAATTTGTACATGTTGTGAAACCAGCTGAGGCTGCAGTATGTATGTGTGTGTGTGTGTGTGTGTGTGTGTGTGTGTGTGTGTGTGTGTGTGTGTGTGTGTGTGGTGTAGGTGTGTGTGTGTGTGTGTGTGTGTGTGTGTGTGTGTGTGTGTGTGTGTGTGTGTGTGTGTGTGTGTGTGTGTGTGGTGTAGGTGTGTGTGTGTGTGTGTGTTTGTGTGTGTGTGTGTATGTGTGTGTGTGGTGTAGGTGTGTGTGTGTGTGTGTGTGTGTGTGTGTGTGTGGTGTAGGTGTGTGTGTGTTTGTGTGTGTGTGTGTGTGTTTGTGTGTGTGTGTGTGTGTGTGTGTGTGTGTGTGTGTGTGTGTGTGGTGTAGGTGTGTGTGTGTGTGTGTGTGTGTGTGTGTGTGTGTGTGTGTGTGTGTGTGTGTATGTTGTGAACACTGTTAAGAGAGGCTACTTGTCAATGTTCCCTTTACTTCCTCAGCTTACAAAGCCTCTGCTCCTACAGTTTCAGGCCCAATAAAGTGTAATAGAGTGAGAATAAAATGTCCTGGTTGTCTGTCCCTGAAATAATGTTTACTTCGTTGTGTTCCAAACTCTACAGAAGCTACTGTCAATGGCCAATAGATTGAAGCCTGAACTTGTAACTGCCCAAGAGAAGCTGAATGTGGTTAGTAAAGGTTCAGGTTTGGGGGTCTCCATTTGGGATTAGGGCCCTGGAAGTGGTTACTGTGTAGCACCATGTGTGGGATGAGTGTGTGTTGACCATCCACACTTCAACAGTTTGTCCTCACTGTAGATCAAAGTGTGGGTTACTTTGAGTATACCTAAAGTTGAAGACGGCAATAACTTTGGAGTGTCTGTCCAGGTGTGTGCATTGGTGTGTGTATGTTGTGTGCATTGGTGTGTGTATGTTGTGTGTGTTGATGTACCAGGCTGTATCCTTGTAGGAGGAGGTACTTGGTGAGGTTGTCAAATGTGAAGGTGATGTTGTTTCTTATTTGGACCAGATTAATCGGTACTATACACCAACAAAGAAAAAAACATTGTATTCACATATGGGATGTTCACCTGTTGTTGTCGTTTTTAGATATTTCGTCACAAGAGCAAAAATGGCTTCTAAAGTAGCCAAATATCCCATGATTGTAGGTTGTTATAAGTGATTACCATGTGTATTGTGTGTCTGTACTGTATTGTGTGTCTGTACTGTGTTGTGTGTCTGTACTGTGTTGTGTGTCTGTACTGTATTGTGTGTCTGTACCATGTTGTAGGTCTGTACTGTGTTGTAGGTCTGTACCGTGTTGTAGGTCTGTACTGTGTTGTGTGTCTGTACTGTTATGTATGTCTGTACTGTGTTGTGTGTCTGTACTGTGTTGTTCATCTGTACTATGATGTGTGTCTGTACGGTGATGTTCATCTGTACTGTGATGTTCATCTGTACTGTGTTGTGTGTCTGTACTGTGTTGTAGGTCTGTACTGTGATGTTCATCTGTACTGTGATGTTCATCTGTACTGTGATGTTCATCTGTACTGTGATGTATGTCTGTACTCTCCGGCTGTGTATTGTTGACAGGATGACTACAGACAAGCTCTTGATGAATATGATCAAAAAGTATTTCACAATTTTCGTGTGATTCTCCAGGAGCTAAGGAATACTTATGTAAGTCTGTTGTGTACTGAGCTCAGCTGCTAACAAGATGTGTTCATACACTTTGTCTGTGTGCTGAGTTGACTACACAGTATGTGTAGTGTGCTGGTTACCAGTGCTACATATGTATGTTTATATATTCCCCTGCAGTTATTAATACACGACCTTGCTCTGAAGAATGTTGACAAGATCCGCCATCCCAGGAGTGCCAACATGGGAGCCTTGTACTGAACTAACTCATTCTCCAACACAATCCGTCCCATTATGTTATTGTATGAATAATGTTTATTGCTATTTAGTCTTATTGGGAGACATCTGTCTGGTGAACATGGATTGGAATGTAGCACATTGTTTGTCTGTAGTGGGTATTCCTGTCAGTCTGACCACACCCCTTTGGCAAGCCACACACTGCAGGAAGACACCGTCAGTGGCTGGTACGTGTGTGGATAGGATTGCATGGAATGAAATCATACGTACAGTGCATATGGGCATTGTATCGAGTTTCATGCAAGCACTAAAATATCATCAGCCAGGGGAAATTACACATTAAAAAAATTAAATTTTGATTATTTCCAATTATTTCTATATTCACTTACAAACTCTCATAATACTATATCAAATTGCTGGACAATAATAGTGAAAGTTAACCCTAACTAAATTTCAATGTCTTCATTATATATTCTGTGGAATCTCCCCAATGCCCAAATGGGGAATACGTTCCTGTAACTTGTGTACGTTATGGCACACGTCTTGTTGAATACTCCTTTGATACCTTCCTGCATTGGGAGGGAGTGGCAGGGGTGGGGCATGCAGTGATCTTAATTTCAACAACCACTTTACCTGCGGCCAGTCTCCATTGGGGAGCTGTCTACTCATGATGAACCTGATGGCTCTCTCAATAGCAGCACCATCGGGATATCTAGAGGGTGGGATGGGAACAGATCACAACGTGCATGCACACACATCACACACATCACACACATCACACACACCTCACTGCCATTAGCCCAAGCACAGCCCAGCACGTGTTGACAAGTTGTGATGTTTCGGATTCCACATACTCTCTCACCTCACATGACTACATGTGTACAGGAACTAGATCACATGACTACACATGTACAGGAACTAGATCATATGACCACGTGTACAGGAACTAGATCACATGACTACACGTGTACAGGAAGTAGATCACATGAGCACACATGTACAGGAACTAGATCACATGACCACACATGTACAGGAAATAGGTTCAAACAATAGACAACTGAGCACCAGGCTGAGCACCAGGCTATTCTCCTGTTCACCTCAAAGTCCTCCCCCCATCCTCCATCACTTCTCTGCCGACTGATAAGGAACGAGCAAGCTCTCCTCACACTCTCCCCAGCAGTACTGAGTGGACAGGAATAGACAACAACTCAACAGACAGTTCCACAGTCAGAGTAGCTAACAAGAGCAGAAACATCATGGAAGTAACCTTCAACATGCGACAAATGGAGAATATTAAACAGTTGTACCAACATGCTAACCTCAGTACATCCCTATGTGAGCACACACACACACACACACACACACACACACACACACACACACACACCATAGCATGAGAGAGAGAGATCAACTTCAGTCCTTACTATCATGGTAGAGGTGATGAGATGTACTCACCCAAAATCAAACCTTCTTCCAAAGCTTGCCAGTGCTTCCAGACCAAACCATGTCCCATATGTGAAGCACACACCCCAACTCCTAATGAGTAAGCTCACATATAAACAAATACAAGCCCTATCTAGTGTAGTCACTACACACACACTTCCATGTAACACACCCTTCCCATGATCCATCTGGTTTCTGTATCTGGGTGATGTACTTCAATCCTTGTTGACAGCAAGCACTGAATATAGTCAATAGCACCATTAAATGTACAGTGTGTGCGTGAGTGCATGCATGTGCATTTGTGATACATTGCGTGTCACTGTGTCTGTACAATGGATGTACTGTACCGTATGTCACTGGATCTGTACTGTGGGTAATGACGAGTGAAGTGTTGAAGAGACTGTAGCACGGCTGATGTGCACTCCACGTATGTGTAGTCAACCATTATGTCACCTGTGGGCGGAGTTTAAACAAGAATAATAAACAAATAACCAGTTTACCCTCAGATACTCTCACCAAAGACTTCTGAGGGGTTCAGAAGCTCAAGGATAACCCCTCCTCTTCTGGTTTCATAAGAGGAATAACCACCATTGGAGTTTTGCATTGACAATAGCTAGCCAAGTTTTATGTGGAGGGAATATTGCAGAGTGTGAGTGTGTGGAGGGTGTGTGGGTGTGTAGAGGGTGTGAGGAGCATATGTGGAGGGTGTGTAAAGTGTGTGTGGAGGGTGTGTGTGGAGGGAGTGTGGAGCATGCGTGGAGGGTGTGTGTGGAGTGTGTGTGGAGGGGTGAAGAATGAAGATAATAATGATAGTAAAGATTACTTGTTGGTATGGTTGCCATAGTAACCTACCACATCAACTGCTTGATGCAACCTCTGTTCAGGAACAGCTTGGACATCTCTGTGTAATGTATAGTAAACCTTAGGATACTAGCTTGGACATCTCTGTGTAATGTATAGTAAACCTTAGGATACTAGCTTGGACATCTCTGTGTAATGTATAGTAAACCTTAGGATACTAGCTTGAACATCTCTGTGTTATGTATAGTAAACCCTAGGATACCAGTTAACTTCCTCACACCCCTCACCTGCAGAGCTCTTGTAACATCATCAAACTCTTCAAGCCCTCAGCAGTGCAATCGGACACTATCCAACCACAGTCTACGGTGCTGAAAGGGAAAGCCCCCTATGGACAATGACAGTAGTAAAATCATAATGGTAACAGAGACGGCATCATGAAACTATAGGTTTGAGTAGGTGGACTGGTCCATATCTGACGAATCACCTCACAAAGCATACATTGTCTCACTCCACAGTCACAACACCTCCACTACCTCACTTTGCTCATTTGCCTGTAGTACTTGCTGTAACCAGGAGGATTGTCTTTCACTTGTGTGACTGACAAGAAGTCATGAGCATGTTTGAGACAGTGAGAGAACTCATCCTTTTTATCAGCATTAGCCTGGTAGAATTGGGGAGAGTGAGGGTGTAGGTGTGTCAGTGGGTGTGGTCCTTCTCATACTCAATGATAACACAAGCCACACACGCCCACATCCCATGCGCACCTCCAGGAGTGCTTGGACAGCGAAGGCCGTGTCCCAAAGTTGAGAGCCGTTTGTTCCCTGCATCTTCATACCATCTAGACCAAGCCTGCATATGTGTGTGGTCATATGACATGCATGTGACCATCATTTATGAAAAATAAAGAAATACACCATACCAACCACAGATAGTCTCTGATTCGGTCAACATGCTGTCTGAATGCATCTGACTGTGGTCCATCAGTATACCAGCGCACCAACATCTGGATAACTTTGGATATCTTCCATGGCAGTTGAAAAATGTTGAAATCATGAGGTAGGACTGAGAGTAGCCAGCCAACAAGAGACAGCTTACCGGACCAATGCTGATCCCTTTAGTGGACTCGTCATCAGCTTTGATGTGGTCCAGACACTCTCTCAACGCTCGATCCCGCAACCAGCTGCTGTGAATAGCTTCATACTTATTTAGAACATCTGACAACAGGTGGGTGGGGTCAACAGGTGGGTGGGGCGAATAAACTCATATGCTCATTTGTATCGAACACAACATGCACACACTCACAATACCCCTCTCCCCCCCTACACACTCACTTACAAAATGATATATCCAACAACCAGCTGTGAGGTGTGTAGATGTCACCTTTGGCAACATAGTTCCTCTGACCAACCCAATCAATGCTCTCGTAGGGCTCCACGTACAACTCCTGGACAACGCCACACAACAGATTCAATGCACAATAGTGTACTATTGGATCAATACGTCCTGTACACACCACACCACAGCAAACGTGTCCTGTACACCCCACACCACAACAGACGTGTCCTGTACACACCACACCACAGCAAACGTGTCCTGTACACACCACACCACAGCAGACGTGTCCCGTACACACCACACCACAACAGACGTATCCTGTACACACCACACCACAACAGACGTGTCCTGTACACACCACACCACAACAGACGTGTCCTGTACACACCACACCACAGCAGACGTGTCCTGTACACACCACACCACAGCAAACGTGTCCTGTACACACCACACCACAGCAGACGTGTCCTGTACAGACCACACCACAGCAAACGTGTCCTGTACACACCACACCACAGCAGACGTGTCCTGTACACACCACACCACAGCAGACGTGTCCTGTACACACCACCGTTGTGCAGTGTTACCTGTCTCAACTGGTCTGTGATTTCTGTACACTGGGCTGTCACTCTGTGGGCGTAGCAGAACCCCATGGGGAGGTAGACCTGGCGGCAGTGGCACCACAGCTTGGAGGGGTGCATTGGAATACAACGGGGGAAAACCCTGTGATATATAGAGGAGTGATCAACAACTGCCAAATAAATTCAAACAATGGAACATACCAAAGTTCAGGAAACAACGAATTGACTCCCTTCCAATCATATACATTCAACACAGCTAGCCAGAATTTGCCCCAAGAGGGTATTCCCCTTGCTCCACCTAAAAAGGTCCTCAAGTAAGTAAACTGTGATACCACCAACACCACACACCTCTCACAAACAACACACGCCACACCCCTTACGCCACACCCCTTACACACCTAAACTATGAAGCATGGCTCTTGCTCGAATGGCATCATCATCATCAGGCTCCACCCCCAGCAGACGCAGTGTGACGTAATTGGTAGCTGTACCGAACACTGTAGACTTACCAGCCACATGTCTAGTTGTCATGGTAACAGTAGAACATGTGATTGTACAGTGAATCATGTATCTCACAGACCACACCTGTTTCGTGACTAATGACCACACCCACTCACAGTCCCCATCCACCATCCTTGTTCTGAACATTCTTCAAATATCTGATCATCTCCAACTTCTGACATGTCTCCAGAGAGGTCTTCGTCACATGACAAACTATCACAAGACCTGATCGAGAGAAGACAGTTTAGGGAGTGGTCCCCATAGCCCCCACCCACCTGCCATGAGGAACAGTGGTCCACCATAGTCCCCACCCACCTGCCATGAGGAACAGTGGTCCACCATAGCCCCCACCCACCTGCTATGAGGAACAGTGGTCCACCATAGTCCCCACCCACCTGCCATGAGGAACAGTGGTCCACCATAGTCCCCACCCACCTGCCATGAGGAACAATGGTCCCCCATAGCCCCCACCCACCTGCCATGAGGAACAGTGGTCCACCATAGTCCCCACCCACCTGCCATGAGGAACAGTGGTCCACCATAGTCCCCACACCCACCTGCCATGAGGAACAGTGGTCCACCATAGCCCCCCACCCACCTGCCATGAGGAACAGTGGTCCACCATAGTCCCCACACCAATGTCCGTCCTCCGCTTGTAGTTTGGAGTAGAACCTCATCCCATTCAGGAGCGATTCGGTCAAGAGAACTGGTTCAGGAAGAGGCGGTGCATCGTCACTCTGTCAAAGGACGAAACAGTAAACTATCCCCAAACAGTCAGTACTGATCGAGGGGCTACCGTGTCAAGACCGAGAGAATGCTTTTCAATAAAATTGGAATCTCTTTCAAAAGAGTTCTCCTCGTCATAGAACCAGGTTTGGCGCCCTCTTTCGTTCACCAATCTCCACCTCTTGAGATCGGTGGCTGCCTTCGTGCGATCTTTAGACATTTCTCGTTACTGCAAATTCGACTGCAGTCGTATCTGGTACATCTGGTGATGGTCACGTGACCTCCAGATCACGCCATGTATCCTCCTGCCCTCAGCTGCCATGTTACGAGAACGAGGATCGGATGATGCGTTGAACGGACTCGAACCAGATGAAGAACCATAGTTGATCATGTTTTTCACCCAAGCAGTGACGCTTCTCGGAGAATTTTCTAATTTGACACTTTTTCTTTTATTTACAACTTTGACCTTATCTTGTGTTTACTTGTTCAAGACGTTCACACATAGAGAGAAGGTGCATGTCGTGTAGTGTCAGCTGCTGTAATACAATTGGCCTACCATGACGTCCTCACCCACCCATCCAGGATGCCCCACCCCACATCCCTTCCCTTATCCCGTTCTTGGGACATGCATTGTCTTTTGGACGAGACCCAATAAATTTTCTATTGAGAGCTCAACAGAAGGTGTGTCCAGTATAGGGGATGTGTCCTGTCCGCTGTGATGTTGTGGTATATTCTTCTCGAGCGTAGTATGGCGATGTGTTCTCCTTCACAATGGTTGGGAAAACCTTCACCTACCTGGTTGGATCAGATGCCAGTGCCTTGCTCTTCAACTCAAAGAATAATGATTTAAATGCCGAGGATGTCTATCAGAAATTGGTCACACCAGTATTTGGAGAGGGAGTGGCCTATGATGTCCCCCACCACATCTTCCTTGAGCAGAAGAAGATGTTGAAGTCTGGCTTGTCACAAGCTCACTTCAGACGATATGTGCCTTTGATAGAGGAAGAAACTGAGGTATACTTTGAGCGCTGGGGCACTTCCGGTGAAAGAGGTGTGTGTGTGTGTGTGTGTGTGTGGACAGTGATGAAGTGTGTGATCAGTGATAGAGGGAGTGTGATCAGTGATGGAGGGAGTGTGATCGGTGATGGAGGGAATGAGAACACAACCACAGTTGTGTATTCTGTGTACACTGTACTTGTGACAATGTTTGCTTGTATTTTCAGATCTTTTTGTGGCATTGTCAGAGCTAATTATTCTCACAGCAAGTCGGTGTCTCCATGGTGAGTTACCACCTGCACTAGCTTGCACAGTCCACCAACACTATATCCATCACACAGGTCCCGAGATCACACTACATCCATCAAACAGGTCCCGAGATCACACTACATCCATCACACAGGTCCCGAGATCACACTACATCCATCAAACAGGTCCCGAGATCACACTACATCCATCACACAGGTCCCGAGATCACACTACATCCATCACACAGGTCCCGAGATCACACTATATCCATCATACAGGTCCCGAGATCACACTATACCCATCATACAGGTCCGGAGATCACACTGTATCCATCACACAGGTCCCGAGATCCGATCAATTCTTGATGAAAAGGTTGCACAGTTGTACTCTGACCTCGATGGGGGATTTTCCCACCTGGCATGGCTGCTCCCTCCCTGGGTCCCAATGCCCTCCTTCAGGTACCATCCATAGTGTGACATCTGTATAGTTACATCTGTACAACAGCATCTGTACAGTGACATAGTGTGACATCTGTATTAATACATCTGTACAACAGCATCTGTACAGTGACATAGTGTGACATCTGTATACATACATCTGTACAACAGCATCTGTACAGTGACATAGTGTGACATCTGTATTGTGACATCTGTATTGTGACATTACACATATTATAGTGACATAAGTACAGAAGCATCTGTACAGTGACATATGGATAGTAATTTGTCTGTGTTATCTTCACAGGAGGCGGGACCGAGCTAACAGAGAAATGAAGAAAATCTTCTCAAAGATCATCCAGACTCGGAGGGAGAATCATGAGGAGAATGAAGATGATGACATTTTGAGCATTTTGATCAGTTCAAAATACAAGTGAAGAATTTGTGTTATGTCACTCGTACCACCCAGTGCTCCCCCATGCTATCTTGCAGTATGTCTGGTCCGCATGCCTCCTCCACCACAATCCTTCTTCAAATGTCTGGTTACAGCCTTCATTCCACCTCCCTTAGCTGAAACCAGGATCATGCCTGAAGTCAACTGATGACCACTGTCCTTGTGATGTTTTGATGCTAAATAGACTTTGCTCTTAATTGAGTTCATAAAATACGTACATAGTGACTGGCTCCAGTGTTCATTGGTTTGATGCTAGTGTTTGTACTTCACAAGCATGGAATAGGCTGGGTTGTGGAGGACTGTCACCAAGGTAGTCAGTGGTGATTGAAGAATACACAAAACTAATGTTTACATATTCACCCTCTGACACAATTCAACATGTTGTTAACAATTCCTGAGGGGAACATTGGTCATGGATGAGGTTTCCCCATCTAGCCACACCCACCTTACCACTCCCATCTTGCCACTCCCACAGAGATGGTCGTCCACTCACGGACAACGAGATCACAGGGATGCTGATTGGTTTGTTGATGGCTGGTCAGCACACCAGCTCCACCACCAGCGCCTGGTTGGGCTTCTTCCTTGCCAGAGATCAACAAGTTCAAGAGAAGGTCTTCCTAGAACAGCTGAATGTCTGTGGCAAGGATCTACCTCCTATTGAGTATGACCAGGTACTGTAGCTCTAGACTAGCTGGAGACACAACACTAGACTAGCTGTAGACACAACACCAGGCTAGCTGGAGACACAACATCAGACTAGTTATAGACTCAACACCAGACTAGCTGGAGACACAACATCAGACTAGTTATAGACTCAACACCAGACTAGCTGTAGACTCAATTTCTGTCTTGCTGTAGCTTAAAGACTTGGTTGTCCTTGATCGCTGCTTGAAGGAGACACTCCGTCTGAGACCTCCCATCATGACTCTGATGAGAATGGCCAGGACTCCACAGAAGATTAAGGGCTACATTATTCCAGCTGGTCACCAAGTCTGTGTGTCCCCAACTGCCAACCAGAGACTAATGGAGAACTGGAAGGATCCTGATGTTTTCTTCCCTGATCGGTGTGTACGTGTGTGTGCGTGTGTGCGTGCGTACGTGTGTGTGTGTGTGTGTGTGTGCGTGTGTGTGTGTGTGTGTGTGTGTGTGTGCGTACATGTGTGTGTGCTTGTGTTTATCAAAGTCATACACTAAGGTGTGGTCTGAGTACGGTTAGTTGTTGTTCTGTTCATTTCTCCAGGTTTCTTCAGGATGAAGCTTCGAACAGTGACAAGTTTTCTTATGTTCCTTTTGGAGCAGGTATGAGGTCTACATGTGTCCTGTGTGTGCTGTGTACGTGTGTACGTGTACATTCTGTGTGTGTAGTGAGACTGATGTGTGTGTAGAGACTGATGTGTGTGTGTAGTGATGTTATAACCTTTGAGTCATCCATTCCTTAGGACGACACAGATGTATTGGAGAGAGCTTTGCTTACATTCAGATAAAAACCATTTGGTGTGTTTTAGTGAGGAAATACCAGTTTGAGCTGGTTGGAGGGAAATTCCCTGAGGTGAACTATTCAACAATGATCCACACTCCTACGAAAGCTCTGATCCGATATAGAATCAGGGAATAACCGGATTAGGCCAGTTACATTTGCTATGAAGTAGTTTATTGGAGTTTTGTTTACCTTCTATTTAATAGTATGTAATTATTTTGATACAACACTGTTAAATGATATTAAAATATAATTATGCTGTTGGTACTTGCACTAGGTGGAGGGTGTTATGCATATCAAAATGCTGGAGATATCAAATTTTAATTACCCAATTTTTTAATATTATGCAACAAATATTTTATAATATTATATAAAATATAAATAAATCTATGTACAATAATTAATGGTTCCTGTTCACATGTATGCACAATCACAGGATATAAATATAACATCACAATGTTCATCAACCTTTGATGATGGAAGGCTCGATTCTTAAGTTCGTGGCAAGTCAAAGACAATCGGCTTGTGTTTTGGTCTGTACCTCACATCACAAATAGCAGCATTTATGAAAGTGGTGGACCCATCAGTGGTCACACCATAACCTATGTGATAGAGGTAGTGTGTTGTTTGTGTGTGTGTGTGTGTGTGTGTGTGTGTGTGTGTGTGTGTGTGTGTGTGTGTGTGTGTGTGTGTGTGTGTGTGTGTGTGTACATGTGTGCATGTTTGTATACCAATGCATGTACAGTACTCGCCTAGACTCAGCCACCCCGCTAACCTTCGTGGATATGACCGTAGACATGAAATTTAGGTTTGATTCGATGTTTGATCTCATACAACAGGTCCAGGCACCCACTCCTCCCCTCCCATCCCAAGTGGTCCCCATACCCAAGGGGAGGACCGTGAGTGACTAGGATATCCACTCCGTTAGGGATTTTCTGCCATTTTTCTTTCAGTTTAGGACCTCGATCCAAGGTGAATGCCCACCTGGCATGTACCGGCTGCCTGCATGTGAGCGGACACAAGAGATGTGTGCATGAGGTGTAGCACACAACACACACACACATCACACACACACACACACACCATGGAGCTCCATAGATTCGATAGCCCTCCACAGTTACTTCACTGTCTTCCAAATACGTGCAGTTCTCTTCCACCATTGAACGGCATACTTCCCTGTCTTCATGGGACCTGTCTCCGTAGTAGTTCACAAACTTCTTGTGGATTTTGGGATCAAACGGCAAATCGTGGTTCCCAGCAATGACAATCTATGTAATGGTTGACAGAAGTTGAAGGGGAAATCCCCATCATGTAGGGACATGATTACTTCTTTGTACATATTGGTTTTAAAGATTCGCTTCAGAACATGTTGCACTGTCTGTGTGACTGTAACAGCCTCTAATCAATGGTTCCACCAAAGGAACACACACACACACACACACACACACACACACACACACACACACACACACACACACACACACACTGTCACGGTCACAGATTGGCTCACTTTGTGCTTGTGAGGTTGTGATTGGAGGAATTCCACGAACCTCTCCACCTCCTCCCGGAATCCTTCCATAGTGAAGTCCCCAGCATGGATCAGCACATCACCAGGAGGCACCTTCAAATTCTTAGACACGTCGTGAGTGTCTGAGATGCACACGAACCTGACCACGTCTGGTGCTGGCCAGGGGCCGGGGGACTTATCGGGTAATGGCTTCACGTGGACCTTACGAGGACAGATTCGATTGAGCTCCTTCCATGCTGAGGTCGGGTCTTGAACGAGTTTAGGGTAATCTTCTTCTTTTATCCACTCTTTAGATACCACTCCATCTTTTTCATCGTCTGTATCGTCCTTTAGTGACAGACCTTCGAGGGCCGGCCCTTGGAGGAAAGAGGACGCCATGTCCGACAAATTTGTAGATATTAAAATTAATAATACACGGGGTTCCTTGTTCTGAACTGAAATTATCAAATGTCATGAATCATGAAATGATGAAGCACTCCGATAGTCACTATCTACAACAACTTGGCAATCCTGTAATGATAGGCCCGCCAGACTACTGTAATGACTCAGCATCAGTCGGCCATTTTAGACGATCGAAATAGACTAAAGATGGCCACGGGCAACCGACCAGTATCCAGCAATGTTGGAGGGGAAGTGGTATTCAAGCCAATCCCCGTCAATGACAAGGACTCAATGAACCCAACTATGACATGGGACAAGCTGAAAGTGAAGCAACCTGTGAAGCCAGTGGAGCCTGTCCCCTGGAACACCCCTAAACCGGAGGGTCACACACGATTTGTTTGCATTTCAGACACTCACAACAAAACAGACGGACTCCAGGTCCCAGACGGCGACGTCCTCTTACACGGAGGAGACTTCACCATGGTTGGATTGCCAGGAGAGATTGAACATTTTGTACAGTTTCTGCGAACACTCCCACACAAACACAAGGTCAGCATTCCTCACACGCTGTATGTATTCTGCTCCAATTGATTCCTGTTTGCAACTTCAATTCCCAACTATAGGTTGTAATTGCGGGCAATCATGATTTGACCTTTGACCCTGACTTCAAGAACTTTTGGCGGAACTTTGCCTATTACAGTGGTCACAAATCTGAACCCGATATCGAAGCATGTCGCAGAATTCTATTGGATGCTGATGTGTGCACGTACCTCGAGGACAGTGAGACAGCCATCAATGGAATCAGGATATATGGCTCTCCATGGTTTGTGTGAGGGGAGTACTGGTGTGTGTGAGGGGAGTGCTGGTGTGTGTCAGTGAGTGTGTTGGTGTGTGTGAGAGTGATGGGGAGTACTGGTGTGTGTACGTGTAAAAACATTATTTTTACCAATTTGCATCTTTGGATTCAGGCAACCTGAGTTTGGTGGGTGGGGTTTTAACTTGATGAGGGGTGGTCCGTGTCGAGAGGCGTGGTCGAAGATTCCAGGTGGAATTGACATCCTTATCACCCATGGCCCTCCTCTTGGTCACGGTGATCTGTGCAGCTCCCATCAGAGAGCGGGTTGTTTGGACCTCCTCAGAGATATCCAAGAAAGAGTGAAGCCAAAATACCATGTTTTTGGGCATATTCATGAAGGTGTGTGTGTGTGTGTGTGTGTGTGTGATGGATGCTTGAGTATGAGAATGGGGTGTATATTATTTAATTTTAAACTGGACTCGTCTTCATTGTCATAATATTGTCTTCTCTCTCTTCTCTCACATACACTTTTCACTGTGGCTTACCATGAACACCTCCACACTGCTGCTCCCTGCCACACCCCCCACACCTTGCCATGCCTCCCTGCAGGCTACGGTGTGACCACCAATGGCTACACCACCTTTATCAATGCCTCCACCTGTACGTTACAGTACAAAGCTGTGCAGAAAGCAATCGTGTTTGATTTACCAAATAAGGAGTAAAGTATTCAGCCATCCACCATATTGTGTGTGTCTCTGACTAGAACCATTTACTGGAAGTGTGTTCACAGCTGTGTACATAATTTTTGTATTATATGTTTACTAGTTTATATGATGCAAATTTTATTACTGACTAAATCAAGTGTATATTTCACTATATCAAGCTGAATCACAGGTGCGGTGGTTGTTGCCAGTGTTGCGATGGGTAACTTTATTATAATTTATTTATTTGGATTTACTGCCATTCAGTATAGCAGGAAATATTTCCCCCTAAATGGCACACAATAATTGTTATTTTCCTATATTAAACAACCAATTTATTCAGGAAACCATATAGCTGTCAGGAATATTATAACCTACATCTAACCTTGTGTGTAATTGACACTTCTATGGGGAAAAGGTAATGAATGACAACTGTAGACCACCTTTCTGACTCTGGTATCCCTCTGGCCCAAACTTATAATTCCCGCTATCTACAGTACACAAAAGGAGTATATTTTCCCAATCCACCTTGACCTGACTCTGTACTGTGTATGGATATATATAGTCAGTGCACATACACTCAATCTAACATTTTATATACTTTTGACCATAAATACTCCAAAATAATCTCTAAATACACAGGCCAGTTGGCAGGCAGCAGAGTTAACCTTTGATTTCCACACGAACCACTGAGATGATGGATATTATTGGAAGAGGAGCATAGTCAATTGATAAAAGACACTGTTGAATGTACACACAAACTAGTCCATTCTAGCCTTCAGTGTTCTTGTTGTCACCTTGTCTTTCTCTCTACACAGATATAAATATCAAACATAAACCACCACACCTTCCCACACCCAAAAGCCAACTGCAACAAAGAGGTCCTATTCTTTACACTATATCTCACATTAAACACTTATTTAGACACACATATTTCAATACATAGTTGAGGATATCACATGATACTCACATGACATGCACCACTCCTCCCCATCCACTGAGGGCGTCTCTGTCCACAGCATTCAGTAAAGCCTGGGAGATAGTCTCAAACAGTTCGTCGGGGTTCTGGAGGTGTGGCAATGGGTGTGTCAGTAAGGATGCAGCAGTGGGACATATTCATTTCAGCAAAATACATGTAGGATGTTACATGTACACATGTAGGATGTCACATGTACACATGTAGGATGTCACATGTACACATGTAGGATGTCACATGTACACATGTAGGAAGTCACATGTACACATGTAGGATGTCACATGTACACATGTAGGATGTCACATGTACACATGTAGGAAGTCACATGTACACATGTAGGATGTCACATGTAAACAAGGTGGAAGCTTACTAGATCAGGTCGCCATAGAGATTCACACATCCCATACATCTGCTCCGAACAGGTGCCACTGACTACAAAGTCGTTGGTCTCCATTGGACAGCCAATCAGATCCATGCAAGCAATGTATGGTTTGTTAGTTTTCTGCTCTAAACCTGCTATGACTGGTTCCACAAAGTAGGGGGAAAACCTGGGGACAACAGGTAGTGAAGTGAACTCGTCAGGACAGTGTGCTGCTGCTATCCACAAGGATCACCTACATACAATGCCACACTCCATGTACAAACTACACCCCAAAAGGATCACCTACATACAATGCCACACTCCATGTACAAACTACACCCCACACACCTCCTCCTATAGAGTAGACTGGATACCAAGTTCATGAAAGTCTGCGGCTTGATTTCTCGGTTCTCGTTCAACTGATACAGCTTGAGATCAAAGTTTAAAATGCTCTGCCTGCAAACGAAGCAACAACACATTAACTACAGACACACACTAAATCAATAGCTGTTAATTCAGTGTTATCAGCTCCACTCCAATCCACCCACTCACCCCGCTACACTCCCCCTGCACCCCACTACACTCCCCCTACACTTCCCCACACCCCACTCCACCCTCCCCACACCCTGCTACACTCCACCCACACCCCGCTACACTCCACCCACACCCCGCTACACTCCACCAACACTCTGCTACACTCCACCAACACCCTGCTACACTCCACCAACACCCCGCTACACTCCACCAACACCCCGCTACACTCCACCAACACCCTGCTACACTCCACCAACACCCCGCTACACTCCACCAACACCCCGCTACACTCCACCAACACCCCGCTACACTCCACCAACACCCCGCTACACTCCACCCACACCCTGCTACACTCCACCAACACCTCGCTACACTCCACCCACACCCCGCTACACTCCACCCACACCCCGCTACACTCCACCCACACCTCACTACACTCCACCCACACCCCGCTACACTCCACCCACATACTTACACCGTCTGTACATCTGTGGCTAGTCCAGGCAGTCCTATGAACAACTTGTCGTTCATTTGAAATATTTTCTGGAAATTCATTGAGACTGTCTGTCCTTGTATACCAAACCGTTTATCTGCTGCTATGGCAACACAATCCTTGCCAGTCATGGCAATAACAGCAGCTCCGTTGTATTCCAGAATAGACTACAGTATACAAAACAGACTACAGTACACTACAGTATACAAAACAGACTATGGTATACTACGGTATACAGGACAGACCAATCCATACAGAATACAGGATAAATATAGTATTCAGGACAGACTATACTGAGTCTGAAGGATATACTACAGTATAAATGATAGAATGTACACTAAACCTTAAACACAGACTATGATCTTAGATTGGGCGCTACAACTTTCCACACAGATAGTGCATAACACAAAAACTCGTGGAGTGAATAAGCAGTTGACTCCAATCAACACTGGGCACCGAAACAACGCGAAGCTGAGAGCAGCATACACAACTCACCATTTTTATCTGCTCTGTGAATCTACGTCAAATGACGTCGCTATATTTCTCGGCCCCACCTCCTCAATCACCTGAGGATTTCACCTGTCCATATTTGGATAGGGGGCGTGCCGCCGCCACACACGAGTGCACTGCAGTCGCGCTCGATCGGGGCCTAATTCCCTCAGCGCGATCCCTTCGGTTGGAACAGCCCCTGTATACGGTCAGTCGTATCGGCCTTCTCCTTGAGGTAAATGGCTTGCATGTGATACCAAGCTGACATACGCGATTATGGCAGGGTTCACTCACAGGCGCCAACCCTGTATTCTGGTATGGCGGTATTCCTCCGGAATTGATGCATTCATAGTAGGACCGTCCCGGGATGTGGCGGTCGTACTGTTTAGTGTGTAGGACGTACGCTAGGGCCAGTGTGCACGGATGCTAGGAACCGGGACACTACATTTGTAGCACGAAATTAGCAGGCTAGGCATCCATATTCGCTTTCATTTTAGCTGACTTGTCATATTTGATTTGGGTATCTTGTTGATCTGGTGTCTTTAGTGGCTTCTAGGTCAGGAAGGACAAACAAGAAAGAGACTAGTTCTTGTTTAGAGATGGAGAATGCTGGTCCTACGAAGGTGCTGGCTAAGTTCGACTACAACTACGACCACAACAGTAGGACGATAGCCATCAAGAAAGGAGAGACCTTTACACTCTTGAACAAGGCTAACGAAGATTGGTGGAGAGTGAAGCGAGCCAGTAATGGCGAAGACTTGTATGTACCTGCCCAATACGTGCGAATTGTAGAAAACACCGCTGTTGGACAGGTAGATAAGTACTCTTCTCTTCCGAGAGAGTTTCGTACAAACAGGAGGACCCCCGAACCGCCAGAAGTGACAGGTAGTAAGAAAGGGACCAACACGGCCTCCTTGACCCCGCCAGTGGCCAGAAAGCCAGTGAAACTGACTGTGAGTGACACGGGGATCAAGAAGGAGCGCCCGAGCTCGTTCTTTGGAGGTTCCGGTCAGGATAACGTGACCTCTGAACTAGTGGCTGCTCTGGGAGGACGTACCACGCCGAGAACGCCGACCCAGCCTATGGGTGAGGACGTGGAAGCGAAGGATACAGCCAACACCCGCGAGAATGGAAGTGTAGCAACTTCAAATGCTGAGGTGTGTGTGTGTGTGTGTGTGTGTGTGTGTGTGTGTGTGTGTGTGTGTGTGTGTGTGTGTTGTGTGTGTGTGTGTGTGTGTGTGTGTGTGTGTGTGTGTGTGTGTGTGTGTGTGTTGTGTGTGTTGTGTACATGTCATTCTGTGCTACCTATGGATGTACACATGTTCTTTGTAGACTTCTGTGTGGAGTTCAGTCCTTTCCTTTGGTATGTGTACAAGAATTGCTGTTAGACATTAGTTTACATGTGGTGACCAAATGATGTCTCATGAACCAAATGATGTGTTCCCCTTCAACTTCACTTCTCAATGATATTTCCAGCCTGCCCACCCAGTGAGCATGGCCCTATGGCTCCCATCAATACTCTGATGGAATCCTTTCTGTTTCTGTTTTCATTGTACTGTGGAATTTGATGATGAAGGCATTTGTCAATGGGATGTATCCCAGGATCACAGGATGGATATTCTATACCTCCACACACGACACCCATTCCTCTTTGGCATCACTCTGTGCCTACACTCTGTGCCTACACTCTGTGCCTACACTCTGGCAAATATGAAAATGCACTGTATATGTACACATATGTACAAACACACACACACACTGCATGCAATGCATGCACACATTGCATTAGTGTAGACTATACCATATTGATAATAGTGTAAATTAACGTCATTAAGAGGTCTTTGAAGTTTGAGATTATTTAATTTACCTATTAATTTTGTTTTACATTCTGATTTGTTACTAATCTGCTTTGAACATTTTGTGTCCTTTTCAATCACACCACCAGATGTTATGGTCAAGGGTATGCTTGGCACCGTACTGAAGAACGAGGTATTGGACCCTAGTTGTTGGGGGTGTGGCTGTTGTCCCAGCTGTAGTGTGGCGTGTTGGGGGTGTGGCTGTAGTCCCAGCTGTAGTGTGGTGTGTTAGGGGTGTGGCTGTTGTCCCAGCTGTAGTGTGGTGTGTTAGGGGTGTGGCTGTAGTCCCAGCTGTAGTGTGGTGTGTTGGGAGTGTGGCTGTAGTCCCAGCTGTAGCGTGGTGTGTTGGGAGTGTGGCTGTAGTCCCAGCTGTAGCGTGGAGTGTTAGGGGTGTGGCTGTAGTCCCAGCTGTAGCATGGTGTGTTGGGAGTGTGACTGTAGTCCCAGCTGTAGTGTGGCGTGTTGGGGGTGTGGCTGTAATCCCAGCTGTAGTGTGGTGCGTTAGGGGTGTGGCTGTAGTCCCAGCTGTAGTGTGGTGTGTTAGGGGTGTGGCTGTAGTCCCAGCTGTAGTGTGGAGTGTAGCGGAGTGTGTAGGAAATTAACTATAAAATTATGAAATG
This sequence comes from Chondrilla cf. caribensis, assembly GCA_964020155.1. Classification (NCBI taxonomy): domain Eukaryota; kingdom Metazoa; phylum Porifera; class Demospongiae; order Chondrillida; family Chondrillidae; genus Chondrilla; species Chondrilla cf. caribensis. Next base: position 50,751 of record OZ026569.1, read on the forward strand.
TCAAAAGAAATTACAGTACTACCTGCTTCAAGTAAATAAACAGAATATTATATTAATTTAACCAGTTTCAGATGATATCCATTTTAATTGCCTATGACAGCACTATAATGACGTGTGATGTGCAGTGTGTCTGTAGGCACTCACCACACAAGAGACCTCATCGATGTACTGTAGAGCAGTTGGTCTGGTGTGCAATGCTGTTTGTGCAAGAGCAATTCTGTACCTCTGTGGTTCAGTGTTTGCTTCTGTGGGAGATATAGTGATGTTGATGGAGTTCCAACAAATCCAGCTTTCCTCCAGGGTAAACATGAAAGTGTACACGGCCATCTTGAAACAGAAACTAAAGGTTTTGTCTTTTCAGTTTATTTAAGTGAAATTCTCTTAGTGTGAGCAGCACTAGCTTCGCCTGTGCTATCATGCACTCTGTGTACTGAGAGGAGTGTGTACGTGGGGTGTGTGTGTACGTGAGGGGAGTGCGTACGTGAGGGGAGTGTGTACGTGAGGGGAGTGTGTATGTGAGGGGAGTGTGTACATGAGGGATGGATGTACGTGAGAGGAGTGTGTGCATGAGGGGAGTGTGTACATGAGGGGAGTGTGTACATGAGGGGAGTGTGTACATGAGGGGAGTGTGGATGTGAGGGGAGTGTGTACATGAGGGGAGTGTGTACATGAGGGGAGTGTGTATGTGAGGGGAGTGTGGATGTGAGGGGAGTGTGGATGTGAGGGGAGTGCGTACGTGAGAGGAGTGTGTATGTGAGGGGAGTGTGTACATGAGGGGAGTGTGGATGTGAGGGGAGTGCGTACGTGAGAGGAGTGTGTATGTGAGGGGAGTGTGTACATGAGGGGAGTGTGTACATGAGGGGAGTGTGTACATGAGGGGAGTGTGGATGTGAGGGGAGTGTGGATGTGAGGGGAGTGTGTACATGAGGGGTGGGTGTACATGAGGGGTGGGTGTACATGAGGGGAGTGTGTACATGAGGGGAGTGTGTATGTGAGGGGAGTGTGTACATGAGGGGAGTGTGTACATGAGGGGTGGGTGTACATGAGGGGAGTGTGGATGTGAGGGGAGTGTGTACGTGAGGGGAGTGTGTACGTGAGGGGAGTGTGTACATAAGGGGAGTGTGTACATGAGGGGAGTGTGTACGTGAGGGGAGTGTGTATTTACACAGAGAAATATTAGCAGTAGTTGGTCTGGTGAGGGTTACTGTGCCAACAACCTGGTACCAATTACATATGTGTCATATGGAGCATTTAACATTAATTCCAATTGGAATCTGTGGAATGGGTTTTGGAATTGATGATCTCAGCTAATGAATGCCTGTCCTCCATTGTTGTGCTGTATAGTCTATTTCCACCTGCTGGCTACTTGTGTAACACTTATTTATTATCCTTATTAGGAAGGCCTGTATGATCGACTGGGTGCACCAAACTCTGTTTCCGTGGTAACAGAAGTTAAATCTCCGTCGCCCGAGCCCCTGCCTGAAGGATGGAAGGAGTACCACACCCCCGATGGGAAGGTCTACTACTACAACACTCACACTCAGATCTCATCGTGGATGAGGCCAAGAGCACCCTCTGCAGCCAGGAAGAGTAGGAAGGTATGTCTGTGGGTGGGTCTGGAGGTGTGTCTGTGGGTGGGTCTGGAGGTGTGTCTGTGGGTGGGTCTGGAGGTGTGTCTTTGGATGGGTCTGGAGGTGTGTCTGTGAATGGGTCTGGAGGTGTGTCTGTGAATGGATTTTGTTTCCTGTACATTTACCCACACAATGTCCGACTGGTATTGTTAGTAAAATGCTTTTTCTGTTTACCTACAATTCACACATACGTATACAGGTACACACACACACAATGTACGTATATACATACATACAGTGCTGTTCCTGTACTCAGTGTGTTTGAAGTCCACCAGTTGTACAGTCCAATTGCTTGTCTGTATTATCCCCACGTGTAGGGATTAGTTCCCAAAGGTTGGATAAAGGAAATCAATCCTTTTGGACAACCTATCTTCACTAATAACAAGACCAGAGAGAAGGTGTGTGTCTGTGTGTTGTCTACATACCATCACCATCACCATCACTGTCACCATCACTGCCACTAGTATCACCAGTCACCATCACCAGTATCACCACTATCCCCAGTATCCTTGCCATCATTCCCACCAGCACCTTCACAAACCTTCAGTTGTGGCATGTTAATGTTTTCAGGCCACTCAACTAATAGGAGATAAGTCCTGGAAGTGGACATAATGGACTAGGCACCTTGTACTGTAGGTGCCTGTTGAGGTGGAGATAAGAGAGAAGCGTCTTGTACTGTAGGTGCCTGTTGAGGTGGAGATAAGGGAGAAGCATCTTGTACTGTAGGTGCCTGTTGAGGTGGAGATAAGAGAGAAGCGTCTTGTACTGTAGGTGCCTGTTGAGGTGGAGATAAGGGAGAAACATCTTGTACTGTAGGTGCCTGTTGAGGTGGAGATAAGAGAGAAGCATCTTGTACTGTAGGTGCCTGTTGAGGTGGAGATAAGAGAGAAGCATCTTGTACTGTAGGTGCCTGTTGAGGTGGAGATAAGGGAGAAGCATCTTGTACTGTAGGTGCCTGTTGAGGTGGAGATAAGAGAGAAGCATCTTGTACTGTACGTGCCTGTTGAGGTGTTAGTATAGTAAACAGGTGGCTACCCTACTCTGTCCTGCTTCTGGACCCTGCTAATGCGCTAGCTTCACTCCTCATGATCCAGTCAGTGCCAGGCCAGTCTACTTCACACTGTCACGTGATGATGCACTGTCTGGTGATGGTCATGTTCACTGCACACATGTAATCTCAACAGATGTCCTCTTAAGCTCACTTCAGTGCTGAACTAGTTCAAGTATGGTTAGATTGGTTGGTTAGAGGTATTGGAAGCATTGCTGAATGGTGTCACTATTACTGCAGTTACCTTCCCAAATGTCACCACTTTCACTACAATCACTACTCTCAGTGTTGCCCTTTCCCATGCCAAGTGTCACTGTCACCACTATCACCATCTTGTGTCACTATCACCATCACCACTATCACCATCACCACTATGGCCATCACTGGTCTATCACCATCACCACTATCACCATCACCACTATGGCCATCACTGGTCTATCACCATCACCACCATCACCATCACTGGTTTATCATCTGCTGCATGCAGTGGGCTTTGGCTCAGACCAAGGCTGGTACCCACTACTACAATATGGCTGACCCGGCAGAACACTTGAAAGAATTACCATCAACTGAAGAGCATACGGTGAGTAAGTGTGTCTGTGGGTGTGTCCTTGGAATGTGTGTGTGTGCGTGTGTGTGTGTGTGTGCGTGTGCGTGTGTGTGTGTGCGTGCGTGTGTGTGCGTGCGTGCGTGTGTGTGGTGTGTGTGTGCGTGCGTGTGTGGTGTGTGGTTAGTTGTTGATGTGAAATGTCTGTACTCATGTCATAGGATATGGACGGTGGTGATCCTCTGCAAGTGCCTTCTCTTGACACTAAAGTCATGACTCGAATGACAAGTGTACCAGTTGTCGTTGAAGATAACCACGAGGTCAGTACAGACTGCACGTCTGCATCATGCACAGTGTCTTTCTAGTCACTGTCGTCATAACCACACCTTTGTCACCATCACCATCACCTCCACCAAATAGTCACCCCTGTTATCATTGTCATGGTAACAACCACTACCACTATGATCTTTGCCATCACTATCATCTAATTGCCATCAATGTTGTGACCAACATTCAGTATGTTCTTATTGTTGTCCTCAGCAGATTGATGTCAAACGGTCAATTTCTTCTGAACCAAATGAAGGAGCTCCATATGGTATTCTTCTGAAAAATGAAGTCATGGTAGGTATTGTCTTAACTTGTACTGAGTGTACAGCACTCGCAACACACACTACCTTATGTACATTACTGTGTGTATTTACTCCATTAGACTAAACATGGCTATCTTAATAGAAAGAGGCTGTATGATGCGGGCGGTAAGAAGTGAGTCTGCCTTCATTGGTTGATGTTTGATACAGTCAACATGGCACACCCCACACAACACACACACTCTGCCGTCACTCCCACAACACACCCACTCTGCCGTCACTCCCACAACACACCCACACTGCCGTCCCTCCCCCAACACACACACCCACTCTGCCGTCCCTCCCCCAACACACACACACACTGCCGTCCCTCCCACAACACACCCACTCTGCCGTCCCTCCCCTAACACACCTCCACCCCCATAGGATGCCCAGCACAGGCCGTAACTGGACCCAGGTGTACGTGATGCTACAGAACCACACCATGGGATTCTACAGAGATCATAAAACCGCTCGAGAAGTGAGTGTCACCGGTGAACCAAGCAGGGGTGTGTGTTGACCTGCCTGTTAACCCTCCCCCAGACCAACACAAAGCCAATCAGCACCTTCACTCTGGTGCATGCTGCAGTGAAGGTTGCCACCACCTACCAGAAGAAGAAGTACTGTTTAGAGGTGTCGTGTCCGCTTGGAGAGCAGTTCTACTTACAAGCGGACACTCAGAAGATGATGGACGACTGGTACATAACTATATACAAGGCTATCGAGCAGGCTGTGAGTGCTCTCCAGTCAGACCGAATTGTGTGCATGTATAATGTGATGTGACTACAGTGTACCTGTGTGTACAAGTGTGTACATTTGTACATATACTCTTTACATGCTTGTATGTCCAGTGAAGTGTGTGTGTGTGTTTGTGTGCGTGTGTACATGTAGTGATACATTACTGTATTTGGTCCAGAATGAAGAATATAAGAAGAACCCCTCTTCTTTCCAACATGTTCCACTCTCATCTTCTCCAATGTCAGGAAAGAGGACACACAAGAGGAAGGAATCCAGTTAGTTCTGTCTACATTTTGTCTGCACTCCCTCCACTCACTGCACCTTCACTTGTCACACCTCCACTCACCACACCTCCACTCATACCTCCACTCACCACACCACTCACCACACCACTCACCACACCACTCACCACTCCCCCATCCCCTACAGGTGTTTCGGTCCTGGAAAGTGAGGAAGAAGATGACTTGGGTACCCAAGGTTCCAGTACGTACATGTCTGTACCTACTGTCAGTTCATCAGCTGTTCTCATGTAGTGTGTGTATTGTTCTAAACAGGGCGGTTGAGAGAGAGGCTTAACAACCTGGTTAGCAGGCGTTCCACCATGGAGCAGCTTAAGGAGAAGGGGATATACAAAGGTTCGAAGAGGAGCTGATTAGAATTGATTCCAATTTGAATTTGCATTCCAATTTATATTTGCATTTTTATTTACATGTGTTTACATTCCAGTTTGTACTTATCTTTCTCAGACGAAGCTCTTGTGTTCGCCTGTCCACTGCAAAACTTGTGCTCCAGGGAAAAGGGTCTGGTCCCAAAGTTTGTGCTACTGTGCATAGAGGAGGTTGAGCGAAGAGGACTGACCTCACAGGGGATATACCGCCTGTCAGGGAATGCTGCTGATGTCACTAAGCTACGGTACATGGTTGATCAAGGTGGGTGGTTGAAGGAGAAGGCGTGTGTGTGTGTGTGTGTGTGTGTGTGTGTGTGTGTGTGTGTGTGTGTGTGTGCACGCGCGTGCGTGCATGCACAAGTGAGTGTGTATACATATTCGGATCATGTGTATGTGTTGCATGTTGTATCCACTTGGTGCACAAAGATCATAATTGTAACGCCTCCCACCCTCCCCTCCCAGAGGATTGCTATGACCTCTCTGCTTCCAAGTGGGACGACATCAATGTTGTGACTGGAGCGTTGAAGCTGTTCTTCAGAGAACTCCCTGACCCTCTCATACCATCCACTCTCTATAACAGATTCATTGAGGCCGGACGTAGGTTGTGGGCCGTGGGCATGCTGTGGATGATGCTTGCATAACTGCACATGGGATACCTAGTGTACAGTGTGTGGACCTGTTGTACAGCCTGTGTACCAGCTGTACAATTTGTGTACCAGCTGTACAATTTGTGTACCAGTTGTACAATTTGTGTACCAGTTGTACAATTTGTGTACCAGTTGTACAATTTGTGTACCAGTTGTACAACCTGTGTACCAGTTGTACAACCTGTGTACCAGTTGTACAACCTGTGTACAAGTTGTAGCCATTCACCAGCAAAATATAGTCTGTTGTTGAGAACCACGGGCCATGGCTGATAGCAATGTGGTACAGTTAGTAGTGAAATGAGTGTTGTGTGTGTGTCTCTACAGGTTTGGCTGAGGGAGAAAAGAGGTTGTCTTTATTGAGTAAATGTGTGAAGGATTTACCAAAAGTCAACTATGCTACATTGAAGACTCTACTGCTGCATCTATTAAAGTGTGTGTGTGTGTGGTGTAGGTGTGTGTGTGTGTGTGTAGTGTAGGTGTGTGTGTGTGTGTGTGTGTGTGTGTGTGTGTGTGTGTGTGTGTGTGTGTGTGTAGTTAGGTTTGGGTGTAATCCCTTGTGTCACTGCACCATTGTGCCACAACATATTACCTATTCCTCCCCTCCTCTCCACCCGCCCACTCACAGGGTCGTCAGTCATAGCGAGGTAAACAAGATGCAGCCTCAAAATGTAGCTATTGTCTTCGGCCCAACTCTACTGAGAACGGAAAACCCGTTGCTAATAGCAACCCTTACTCCTGTACAAAATGGTGTTGTGGGTTCATTACTAACAGATTTTGACAAAATATTTTAATGACTAAGATCTTTTTATTGCTATTCCGTTCCAGTGTGGTCGATTGATGTAAAATAGAGTAATTAACTGCATGGTCTATTCGTAATATCACATGTATTATTGTTGCTATAATTATGTATTGAACATCAATAGTGTTCACCGATTGTGTTTATTGAGTTGTCCACAATAACTACCAAATTCAATATGTAGTGAATTGTATGTTGTATTGAATTTATACACACGCATACATGTATGATTATATATATTATATTATTAGGGCGTATATTGTCAATTATATTCGTTGTATAATGTTTTAATATTCTTAGCCCCTAAACAAGTCTCACATAAATTACAGCAGTATTAATTATGTGTCAAATACATAGTATTATCATATTTTGCGTTTTGTGTGCATGTACAATATAATATATATCACATATAGATAGTGAAGATTAAAAGTACGTATATCATACAAAGAATATGGTCACTGTGTGTAATGCTGTGGGTGTTCATACAGATGATTCTTCGTGGATCATGTGGGCGGAGGTCTTGGTGGTGGCTACGGGGTGGAAGGTCTCCTCTACCACGGCCCATCCCAATCTGGGCCTTACTCCTCGGGTGTGTCTGTCACGTGACACACCCACAAATCCGCTGACTACGGTGTATTGCCTACCACCTGTAGCTCCTTCGGATGTAGTGAACGGGACAGCCGTCAGTCCCGAGGGGAACTGCATGGACACTGGAGCCTCCCACGACTTCTGTTCACTCATCTTGTATGGCCAATCATTCACAATGTACTCCCCATCAGTGGTCTCCAAATAAGGAAATAGTACATTGATCCACCCATGAATAAAGGGGTCTTCACCATTAGTGGATCGCACCGTTTTGTACATTCTGCTCCAGAAGGCGTGGTCTATTGTACCTGTACTGGCCGATATGAACTGGTCCAGTATTGGGAGGACGGTGTCTATCCACCAATCAATGTCGTAATGAATGTCCTTGAGGAGTTGGATGGTACGGTCATGTAAGGTGGTCCAGTCATCCGGTGTACCCTCCAGGGCTATTTCAACTATCCCACCGTCCCTACCTACAGCAAAGAGACACTTTTTAGCTGTGTTTAGGGGATTTCCCAGAGCTGTCCTCATACACAGCTGCTGTAGGTTGCCAGACGTACTGAAGGAAGGAAGGAGGTTGTGTTTAAACCGTTCCCTGATCCTCTCAGAAACTGCAATGGACAAATTGGCCACAGTTTCCTCCCAGTTAGAGCCCTCCTCCTCCACATACACCCTCTCCTTCCACACCTCCGGATTGGTCAGCCTGGTGTTCACAATCTGTTTGTGACTGACCCTCACATGTACCCCGACTCCTTGTTGAATGCAGCTCCAAATCATGTCGGGTGACAGCGTCAACGGAAGTCGATGAGCATAGGCCAAGTGAACTGCCTCCAGGAGAGCGTTGGTACCCATTGACTTGGAGTACTCTGTGGAGCTCTTTGGCCAAGAACACGCCACCACAGGACTGCTCAATCGAACTTGGAGTTGACTCAAATGAACCCCTTTAATGAGAGGCTGAGAGTAGTAGACTCGAGTTGAGAACGGCTTGTTGCTGTACAGGACTTCACTGGACATGGCTGTGGTAGGCAAGGATATAGGAGAGATAGAACATTGAGTGAGTTGTTTAAGGGACATCACACACTGGACACTACACACACTGGACACCACACACACTGAACACTACACACTGGGCACTACACACACTGGACACTACACACACTGGACACTACACACACTGGACACCACACACACTGGGCACCACACACACTGGAAACTATACACACTGGACACTACACACACTGGACACTACACACTGAGCACTACACACACTGGACACTACACACTGAGCACTACACACACTGGACACTACACACACTGGACACTACACACACTGGACACCACACACACTGGACACTACACACACCTGAGGTTGTTACTGACTGAAGGATAAACTGTCAACTGAACTGAAGTAGAGCTCATACACACCTTGTAAGGTGTGGTGGATGTTATGGATGGTTTCCATGGATTCTGTGTATAAACGTCCACACCACGAAATAATAACACACCAAACTAGAGACAATGCTACATCGCTCATATCACTTATAGGGACTGCACCATTCAATGTTTACTATAATGGATAGCAGTGTTACTGTGTAGTAAGGTTTCTGTTGCTATGTGTAGGATGCCATACAAAATATGTACATAAACATTCATATGTACCTAGGTACAACATTGGGCGTGACAGTGGGAGTGGCAAAACAAAATGGCTGGGGTCAAACAAATATACATACATGTGTTAATAACAGTGTAATGAATCAAGATTCATGAATTGCACAAATTTGAACTATTTGTCAGTGTAAAAGGAAGCGACACACAGTCACTTATCAACTGTTCAAGAGTTCACATTGTCGTAGTCCACTCCCAGAGAGAGCAGTTCCTCTATCAAATCATCTCTCCTCGACAGCTTAGCCATCTGGTCTGCATCAGGCGTGGCTAGCTCACCAGAATCGATGCGAGATTGGAGATCATCAATTTGCTTTAACTTCTTGCGAAGCTGTCTGATCCTCTTCAACTTCTCTCTACCATCTGACTCTTCTACCGTAGGCTCCTCTCCCTCGTTATGTATCTTAGCCTCTTGCAAGGCTCGAGCCACCGTCTCCACAGCAGGTGGATGGCAGGTGTCCTCTGATTGGATTTTAGATACATCTTCCACTTCTTGTGATGTCTCCAGCGTCTCTTGTTTCTTTTTCTCTCGTCTCTTTTCATTCTTCTTCTGCGATTTTGTTTTCTGCTTGGTGGTCACCATGTCCTCCTCCGAAATACCCGCGGGGTACTTTGGGACAGTTTCCCTTTCAACTCTCTGTTTGGTCTTATACACAGGGACCTCGTCCGGAGGGACGTACCCTTCCTTCACCTTTCTCTCCTTTCTCCAGCTACCATCTGATCTCTGAGACTTTGGAATGTACAAACCATCCTTCTTTCGAACAACATTCTCGCGCTCAATATTGGCGGACGCCATGTTGTTAGTGTCTATAAGGTAAAAGATGGCTACCTATGGAACTGTTATTAGTTTGGGACGAAACAATTCACCAAAAGATCAAAAGAGAAGTTCAAATAGTTCAAGTAAAATTAATCAGAGGAAATACCAATTTCGAGCCTATCCGAAGCCGAAAAAAATTGAAAGAATAGCTGCTTACTGTCCCTGTAAGGTTAGTATAATGAGCCTACAGTATAGTGAGTACTAACAGTATAGTGAGTACTAACAGTGCGGTGATAAACTGTCATGATGTACTCTGGTGCGGCATAGTACACGTAATCGTAACTAACACAGTAACTTACATTATAGAGAGTTCATCAAGTTATCACTAAATCATTATGATCACGAGGTAGTGCGTGTCCTACCCCCTACCCACGTCCGTCCTTGTAGTATGACTCGCTGTGTTCCTGTCAAGGCTGGAGGAGCAGCCGAGGACATGCCAGCACCCATGTCTCCCCCACGGAGCCCTGTGTCCACTGCCACCATCCGATGGAGGACCACATCAGACCACTCAAGGAGATGACCATGGAAGAACTGGATAGGTGAGACGCAGAGTGGGCTGGGTGTGGTCTTCATGTGTATCTGTCCCCTCCCCCAGGGAGTTGGGTGTGGTCTTCATGTGCATCTGTCCCCTCCCCCAGGGAGTTGGGTGTGGTCTTCATGTGTATCTGTACCCTCCCCCAGGGTGTTGGGTGTGGTCTTCATGTGTATCTGTCCCCTCCCCAGGGTGTTGGGTGTGGTCTTCATGTGTATCTGTCCCCTCCCCAGGGTGTTGGGTGTGGTCTTCATGTGTATCTGTCTCCTCCCTTAGGGTGTTGGGTGTGGTCGTGGACATAGAGATACTCCTGGGCCTCACCAAGAGTTGTCGGGACGATACAGAGGCCAAGCTATACGCCTATCTCATGCAGTTCCTCCAGAAGAATTTGCTGCGGGCAAAACTCCCTCCGCTAGTGGGGGATGGGCTGACCCCACCCCCTTTTGAAAAGCCGTCTATTAAAGAAGTGAGGGTTAAATTTGTGTCCCATGATGGAGGACTGTAGCCACGTCTGTGGTATATTAGAAAGGATAGAATATTATTAACGTTGGCATGTGTACATGTGTTTAGTCTTCATTTATGAACATGTATGTGTACACACACACACACACACACACACACACACACACACACACACACACACATTGTCATCGTCAAGCTTGTCCACCATGGTGTAGGGAGTTGTGAACTTCGTGTGGTCCAAATTTGGCAGTCTCCCTCGCCAGGAGTGGGACTCCAAGTTGGAGGCAGTCAGTCTGTTCTTGAGGTACGTTAACGTGTGGAAGCTGGAGACGCCCAAGGTCCACAGGAGGAACTCACCAGAGGACGACTTCAAGACCTACAAGGAGAACTATACCAGGTGAGGGTGTGTCTACAGCAACTGGTGGGTGTGTCTAAATCAGGCAGTGGGTGCGTGTAAATTAGCTGGTGGATTGTTTGAAACTGAACAATGTCATTCGTGTGTGTTGTATTTCAACAATAGTTTTGTCAAGTCTGTGTTTGAAATATCACCATAATATTTTGTTTATTTGTTTGTTGGTGTTGTTTACTGAAGCACAATTACTTCCCAGGCTCCCCCCTTGCTCCTCCAGGTGGATGTGTTTCTGCCATGTCCCCACCCTGTGTGAGTCCTTCCCCAAGTACGAGACAGCCTCTGTGTTCGGACTGACCCTCCTGACCTCCATCTTCAAGGCCATGACCAAGCATCACTTGGACAAGATCCAGCAGGACCCCGACAGACTGTCCTCTGATAAGAAGCAGCTCTATTGTCACACACTACCACTGTAAGGCTATGCTCAATGTACTCTGTGTGTGTGTGTGTGTGTGTGTGTGTGTGTGTGTGTGTGTGTGTGTGTGTGTGTGTGTCCGTCCCAGTCACTGTTGATAAAATTTAAATATTGAAACTCAAAGGCACTTGAATGTCTCTTAATCCACTTTAATGTCTTTTAATCCACTTTAATGTTCCCTTAATCTCATGATACACTCATCCCCTCAGTTTCCTCAGTCAACTTGAACCCGAGGTCTTCAACCCCTCCTCTCCATTTTGGAAGGCAGACTTCCAGATCAAGTCCACCGATCGCCCTGTTCCCAGCATCATGGCCCGATCTCCCGCAGCCTCCAGGACACCAGTGCCGTCCCCTGCAGGGGGACCGGGGAGTGCGGGGCCTAAAGTCACCACAGAACTAGCAACTGGTACACACTCTATGGTGTATGGTGTCACCCCTGTACAGTATCATCCCTATACAGTGTCACTTTTGTACACTGTCACCTTTGTACTGTGTCACTCCTGTACAGTGTCACTCCTGTACAGTGTCACTCCTGTACAGTGTCACTCCTGTACTGGTGTTCCTTTAGGTACTGTATTCCAGGAGACCCTAACCCCATCCCCAATGCCTGGAGTAGCTAGCCCGTTCCTCACCATGTCGCCCGCCACCATGCACAGCCACTCCCCACAGACCAGTTCCACCCTTGACCCGCCCAGTGTCGGAAGTGTCACACCCCTACAGAACATTGGAAGCCATCCCATGTCTGTGTCTCCTAGCAACCTAGTACTACAAAGAACAGGTACATACTGTACATATGTCAGTGTTATGTAGTGTAGCTGTGGACCAGGACCTCTGACTGTGGCTGTGGGCCATGACCTCTGACTGTGTGTACACAGTTTGCAGGGGTCAATGTTGTTCAATAGTGAATATTATGCTTGTGTGTCGAGTGTGCTGACCCCCATCTGCTTGCTCTGCCCATTGCACACACACACCTCCTGTCCTGCCAGGATCTCAGAGCACACCAAAGCACACTCAGCCGACAGAGGTTGAAGAGAGCAAGCCAAAGAGACCTAAAATAGAAGGTGGTACTTGTGCTCTTGTTGAATGCTTGTTCTACCAGTGAGTATTGTGTGCCTGTCATAACAGGTCGTGACCCGTTGGAACTGGCTGGAGAGATAGTAGCTACTATAACTGATCAGGATCTTATGATTGGACCAGAGGTGTGTCAGTGGGTGTGTCAGTAAACGTGTTGTTGAGTAAGATGGGGTAGTTCTGAGTGGTAGATGATTGTGTGTATTGGCTATCACCATGTTCATCCCTACCCCACCCCCCAGGGGCCAGGTCCGTTCAACGACCAGGTGGCCAGAGACCACATGGCCAAAGAACAGGAGAGGAAAGGCTTACTGAAGGTCTGGGTGATACAAAATGACATCATAACCCCGCCCCCTGATGAACATCTTATATGGCTGCTCCAAGCAAAAGATGTGTTTGCCATTCAACTTCCTAAAATGCCCAAAGAGTACATCACACGATTGGTGTTCTGTCCGTAAGTGTGTGGGTGGGGGGAGGAGTGGGTATCTCCCTAACATGATGTATCCTTCTATGTTGCTAGGAAACACAGGAGTTTAGTTCTAGTGAAAGAGAAAAGAGTGATCGGAGCAATTTGTTTTCGAATGTTTCCAACTCAGAATTTTGTAGAAATTGTGTTTTGTGCTGTCAATGCTACAGAACAAGTAAAGGTTAGTAAGAGCCCCTGGGCTATTAACAGTGCTATTTGCCACACTCCATGACCCTCCCCCTCTCACTCACCTAGGGATATGGTACCTTTATGATGAACAACCTGAAAGATCTCTGCATTCGTCACAACATTCTACATCTGTTAACGTTTGCTGATGAGCATGCCACAGGCTACTTCAAGAAGCAGGTGTGTGTGTGTGTGTGTGTGTGTGTGTGTGTGTGTGTGTGTGTGTGTGTGTGTGTGTGTACGTGTGCTTGTCATGACAGAGGTCTCTCCTGGGCTGGCCTTGACACAGGGATTCTCCAGCTCCATCACTCTACGAGCAGCAGCCTACCACGGCTACATCAAGGAGTATGAGGGAGCCACTCTGATGGAGGTCAGTGGGGTGATGGGGGAGGTGGTCTTGTATCCATGGTGATGGTAGTTATGGTGATAGTTGCTATGTGTATTATAATCACTCCTTCCACTGGTGATGCCTGTCGTGTTCACAGTCCGAGCTGAACCCTCGGATCCCGTACACTCAGTTCTCAACCATCATCAAGAAGCAGAAGGAGGTACATTGGGTGTGCATATGCTGTGTGGTGTGTGTTTGTTGTTATTATTGTTGTTGTTGTTTTCTAGGTTATTCGTCAATTGATTGGTCGTAAACAAGCTGAGATCAGACAAGAGAGACCAGGATTGGCTTGCTTCAGTAAAGAGGTCACACAGATACCAATTAGGGAAATCCCAGGTGTCTGTAAGTGGTAGGGAACTCCCCTTTATTTGCTTGTATTTTGATATTGTGTGTGTGTGTGTGTGTGTGTGTGTGTGTGTGTGTGTGTGTGTGTGTGTGTGTGTGAACCTGGATGTATTTTGTGTGTGCCTAAGTTCACTAATGGTGCTAATGTTTTGTTGTCAATTAGTGGAAAGTGGTTGGAAGCCTTCGGAAGATGATAAGAAGTACGTATGTTGCCTTGGTTACCACTTCTCACACTGTAGTTCACATAACTCTACTGTTCAGGAAACACTGTCCACTCGACCAAGAACCCAAGAAGCTGGCAGCTACCTTGAAGAACGTCCTGGAGCAAGTGAAAGTGGGTTGATTGCTGCTGCTGGTCCATGTTGGCTGCAGAGTCTCCTTTTACATTGTTCCCAAGTCCATTTGTTGTGTTTCCATTCCAATTTCAGAATCATCATGTAGCTGGGTCATTTTTAGAACCAGTTCATGAGCAGCTTTGTCCTAATTACCACCATTACATCAAATATCCCATTGGTGAGCAAGCTAGTGGGCGTGTTCCCTCCTGGAGGTGTGTCATGTGTTCATTCGTGTCTCTCTTCCCTACGCATCACAGATCTCAGTACAATGTCTAGTCGTCTAGCCTCCGGCTACTACAAATCCGTCTGGTTATTCATAGCAGACATGAGACGTATGTTCCACAACTCCAGACGCTACAATGAATTGATGGGCCAGCCCGAACAGGTTCGAATGACCAACACTCTGGAGCGGTTCTTCACCAGCAAGATGAAGGACGCCAACGCCTGGATCAACATAGCCTCATGAATAGGCCGAGATCAAGCGGAGCAGAGAAGTACAATCTCTGGTGAATGTACCGTCATGTGACTTGCTGACTCCATTTCGTACCCACCAATCAACAATGTCTCGTTTGAAACTTGTCAACTGTATATTTAGTGACAATTTAATTGCACTAATCATCTTCAATAATTTTACAATTGATCCAATAATCTACATGTCACCATGTGTATTAGAGTGATATTAATGCATTACAATAATGCAATAACAGTATACTGTACAGCTGTCACAGTAGAGTGGATAGAACCATGAAAAATTCACAATTTCATAATCATTGGAATGCAGAAAATCAAGCATACTACAAAGCATACAGGTATAAAAAGGCTATAAATTGCTATTAAATTGCTATTAAATTTAATTTTTAACATTAAAAGAGCTTATAACATTGATTGCTAGGCAATAAATGAGTGTTGCTATGGTAACAACATGTACAAGTATAATTGAATACTGAGAACACGACGGTCTCCAGGTGATAGGGGGATTTTGGCCCGGAATCTTGGAATTATAAAACGTATGGCAACACATCAGAGCTCCCCATATCAGACTAGCCGACACCGAATAGCCAAGAACTGAAGAACAATATAATATACCTGCAGGATTGAAATTGATCAAATAATATCAAATGAATCTGCAGTCATCTAATAATGACAAACAGTGAAATGCACCACAGCACACTGTACATCAGACATAACAAACACACAGCACACTGTACATCAGACATAACAAACACACAGCACACTGTACATCGGACATGACAATGACACTTTACACTGTACATAGGACATGATAAACACACAGCGCACTGTACATAGGACATGACAATGACACTGTACACAGTACACTGTACATCAGACATCACAAACACAGAGCACACTGTACATCGGACATGATACACACAGTGCACTGTACATCAGACATGACAATGACACTGTGCACAGTACACTGTACATGACAATGACACTACACTGTACATAGGACATGACAAACACACAGCGCACTGTACGTCGGACATGACAATGACACTGTACACAGTACACTGTACATGCGCACAGTATGGCGTATCACCAAAATTGTACACAACTCCGAGAGGGCGCGTACCTGTATGATTCTGTCCATAGAAACAAGTCAACAAGACCAAAGACACACACAATGCCAACGCTAACACGTGAAACATTAGCCAGGAACACGAACGCGTCCCATTTCGTGCCGAGTTCCTTCCTGGGTTCATTGGTCGCCACTCAACAGCCACATATCGATCAACGCCTTAGGTAGGAATGTATAATGGATACGGAACGAAACGCGAAAAAGCGAAGTCTACGTTTGCTAGTCTAGCTGGCTAGCCTATACGTTAGCCTGGGCACACGCGTAGAACAAACCGTAACTTGAAATGACCTTTCCTGAAGACTTCGTTGCCATTTGCTATTGCATTGAAGCTGGTATGTTACCATTGAATAGTAATTGTAGATCCTGTTCTTCATATGACGTGTTTGGTATAGTCTAAACTGGAGTGTGCTACACTTGTGGTTAGGTAATACATCACATGATGCCTGTCTGCTGACTGTGGGAGAGACTGATAACGAGTCTCGTGATATGACCAGAGGTAAATATGCATACATACAAGGCACTACATCAGGGATTGACAGCAGGGGATACCTAACTCGTGAGTGCGATTAGTGTCACATGTACACCCCTCACACTGCCCAAATCGAGCATACTTCCCTTGCGATGACATCACAGTCAACCTAGCAGAGTGTGCACTGCTTCAGACCAACATTGGGCAGTGAGTACGTCCACATGTATGCTAGGCTAACCTACCATGTCACATGTGTATGATCTGTATGTGCAGAAATGTGCAGTATCAAGGAGTTGTCCATAGATAACAGTATTAGCTGTTCTGTGAGGAAGTCTTGCTAGCCATATTATGTATGTTTGCTTCATCACTGTTTACTAGTGTACATATCTTCACATTTCTACGGTAGTATGTGTCATCTATTTTTAGATAATATTACTCATGTCTTTAGGATATAAATAGAACACAATGTTATTATATTCATAGCTTTCCTTATGCTAGTCACTGTATAATATTATCATACTGGGTTGAACAAGCTGTGTCATGTCACTGATGTGATGAGTGGTGGGGACTACATGCACCCTTCCCTACCAGCTGTTGGGTATCTACTGGTTACTAATGTACTCCTCCAGTACATCCCCAGGTGTTGTACTGAAATGTGTTTACTTCCTCTTTAATTCCTTTTAATATACTACTTCCTGTTTCATAATCCCCCATATCCAAGCACTGTGTCTACTTTTGTTCAACAATTCCTGGTAGTATTTCCTATTGTTTGATGGGGAACTTTTGTTACATCAAAAGTTCATTGCTTTTTACTTCTCCCCTCTCCTCAGTACATGCATAAAGAAACTTATTTACTAAACAAATGTGGTTGACCTCTGAAGAAGGTGATAGTCCTTGTTTATTGCAACACTTCCTCCACAAACTGGAGATCTGCAACATACACCTTGTTACTTGTTCTTGTACCTCAATGGCAGTATTGATGGTGTTGTGAATATTTACATATGTAGAATGATGCAATGATCTGTCATTCTTCATTTTGATACCAGAGACAGTTTGACTATAGGATGGTTGCATGTGGCTAGGGACAGACATAACTTGACGTCCCAACCTTGTTGATCAGCACTTCACTAGTGCACGTGACCACTCCAGTCGTACTGTGTGGTACACTCCACATGTGTACCATGTGGCAATAATTGGTACTCTTGAGTCAGAGTACAGCGGTAGTTTATACAGTACAGACGGTGGTATTTGCTGATTGAGATGTATTTCTGTATCACCATACTGTGTAATCATAGGGTCTATTGTGCAACAGTTGATTTGAAATAATATTTATTTAATGCTTGTGTATTATGACATCATGACCCTAATTACATCATCCCAGTATCCTCTGTAGTGTACACCATCCTGGTATCCTCTGTAGTGTACACCATCCCAGTATCCTCTGTAGTGTACACCATCCCAGTATCCTCTGTACTGTACACCATCCCAGTATCCTCTGTAGTGTACACCATCCCAGTATCCTCTGTAGTGTACACCATCCCAGTATCCTCTGTACTGTACACCATCCCAGTATCCTCTGTACTGTACACCATCCCAGTATCCTCTGTACTGTACACTAGTAGACACTGTACAGGTGGATGTACACTGGTAGACAGTGATGAAGCAATCATTTGTCTTAGAGTGCCTAGTAAGAATGCCTCACGTAACAGTTGATTATATTGATGCAAACACAGTCATCTCGAACAACTTGGTGTATACCTTGTTAGCGATATTGTATCCAATAGCTAATATCTATAAATTTGGCCTCCTTCAATACTGTACATCTTTGCATGTTCAGAGCATGTACATGTGTCCGGGTTGACCCGGTATGCCTGTGTTGTGTGTGCTCACTGTCCACAGAGGAGACAGTGGAGGATAACAATGACTCCAATGTTGGTCTACACCACAATTGGCGTGCATGGTTAAGTGACTGCACTGTCATTGTTGATGTAGCATGTCTGGTTTGTGTAGTGTGATAGCAGCCTGATGGCAGTGTGATGGCAGTGTGATGGCAGTGTGATGGCAGTGTGATGGCAGCCTGATGGCAGTGTGATGGCAGTGTGATGGCAGCCTGATGGCAGTGTGATGGCAGCCTGATGGCAGTGTGATGGCAGTGTGATGACAGCCTGATGGCAGTGTGATGGCAGTGTGATGGCAGTGTGATGGCAGTGTGATGGCAGTGTGATGGCAGTGTGATGGCAGCCTGATGTTAGTGTGATGGCAGTGTGATGACAGCCTGATGGTAGTGTGATGGCAGTGTGATGGCAGCCTGATGGCAGTGTGATGGCAGTGTGATAATGGTGATTGCCATAAGTTATAATTATAATTTCTGACTCAGTTTGTCTTGTACACCCATGACTGTACTGTACAGACGGTACATCCTCAATAATCTGGGATTCGATCCTCATCTATGAACACACCTCACTCTCCACTCCTCCACTCATCACTCCCTGTCAGCCTACATCATCACTATCTGATTAATATGTTAACTACATTCATATGATAATCATAATAAGAAAGACCTTCATACCATGTGATGGCTCTGGGGTCAACAAATTCTAGTGTTCCTGTTTACTCTTCTGTGTATTACCTCAATATTAATGATGATTACATCATCACGTGCTGTCAGGAGAGGAAGGAGACCAGTCGGCAGAAGCACTGACTGCACCTCATCATGTGTCCTGGATGGGGAGAGGGTGGCACCCAGCCCATGGAGGTACACACCCCTCACTGGATGGGGAGAGGGCGGTACCCAGCCCATGGAGGTACACACCCCTTACTGGATGGGGAGAGGGCGGCACCCAGCCCATGGAGGTACACACCCCTCACTGGATGGGGAGAGGGCGGCACCCAGCCCATGGAGGTACACACCCCTCACTGGATGGGGAGAGGGCGGCACCCAGCCCATGGAGGTACACACCCTCACTGGATGGGGAGAGGGCGGTACCCAGCCCATGGAGGTACACACCCCTCACTGGATGGGGAGAGGGCGGCACCCAGCCCATGGAGGTACACACCCCTCACTGGATGGGGAGAGGGCGGCACCCAGCCCATGGAGGTACACACCCCTCACTGGATGGGGAGAGGGCGGCACCCAGCCCATGGAGGTACACACCCCTCACTGGATGGGGAGAGGGCGGCACCCAGCCCATGAAGGTACACACCCCTCACTGGATGGGGAGAGGGCGGCACCCAGCCCATGGAGGTACACACCCCTCACTGGATGGGGAGAGGGCGGTACCCAGCCCATGGAGGTACACACCCCTCACTGGATGGGGAGAGGGCGGTACCCAGCCCATGGAGGTACACACCCCTCACTGGATGGGGAGAGGGTGGCACCCAGCCCATGGAGGTACACACCCCTCACTGGATGGGGAGAGGGCGGCACCCAGCCCATGGAGGTACACACCCCTCACTGGATGGGGAGAGGGGGGCACCCAGCCCATGGAGGTACACACCCCTCACTGTAGTCAGACTGTGGGTGGAGCACACACACCCGACACTGTGGTCCCACCCCCACTGTGTGTGGAGGAGGAGTGTAAATAGTAATTCTGGGTATTAGCAGTAGTTTTGATAACCTTCTCCTTGTGTTCTCCCAAAGTACACTCATTGAAAACTGTCCACTATCAGCTGTGGTGCAATGGGTGGATCAGTGGGTGGTGCAATGGGTGGATCAGTGGGTGGTGCAGTGGGTGGTGCAATAGGAATAGTGTGTCATGGTTTTCCCACGTGCAGCGCATGCATGCCCATATATGAACTGAAGGGTACGTGTAGTTTACATACGAAGTGTCATGTGGAAATGATATTGGAAGTGATGAACCTAATTATAGCGATGACATCATTCAGTTATGTAAACACTCTTTTGATGTGTTTATATTGTGTGTGTTCTGGAACTAACAGGTTGGTACCAATATGTGACCTCTGGTCTGGTGGTAGACCTTTGGTTTGTTCAGTATCTAGTGCTAACCACACCCATGTGGTGCTAACCACACCCATGTAGCGCTATCCACACCCATGTAGCGCTATCCACACCCATGTAGCGCTATCCACACCCATGTAGCCCTATCCACACCTGTGTAGATTCCTGCTTGACATTACACCAGTTATTGTATGGAGTATTCTGCAATAAAATGAAGAAATCTTTCAAAGGCAATATTATTACTGTGCTTTGTAATGGTTATGCAATCAAATTATTATAGTGATTGATTCGGTTGTTTCAAATTTGACAGTATTATCCCGTCACATTGAATTCCCACTAATATTCATAGATGTACTGTTTACATAATTCATTTTAACGTACTTTTAGATTTACGGAATTGCTTACCTGGCTGTTTGCCCACCTGAGATGCAATTCCTAACAGGCACCCCTAGGGTCCCTCCAGTTCCCAAAGTGTACCTGCCTTATTCCCAACACCCGTGATGTAACAGGTGGAGACTCCCAAAACATAATGACCTCTTGTGAAATAGGTGTGGTATGTACTGGTAGAGATCACTGACTGTTGCCAGGTTGTACAGAACTATAATATAATTTTCAACTGAACTAACTACTCTCAGCTGTGTGGATTGTTTACATACGTAATTGTGGTGTAATTTACTGAAGCCATACTTCTATTCCACAGAAGCCATACAAGGTATGTACTACTACCAGTACAGCTGCGTCTACACACAGTGAGGGTTGAGTGCTCCAACACTCAATGTACATTCACATGGTCGTGTGACCTCAAGACAAGTTCATACATGTAGTCCATGTACACAGCTATAGTGGAGCATTGATGTAGACTTGATGCAGTGGAATAGAGCATTGTGTGATGACAGGGAGAATGTGACAGGAAGAGCATTACACAAATATTTGAAGCATGAATACATGACATGAGGAGGTGTAGACTAATGTTATATGGTAAAAGAATTACCATGTAAGGCAGTACTCATCATGTCCGATAGAATTATGAATATCGAGTATTCACTAAAGAGGAAATAACATGTTGCCTGTGTGCATGAGAGGTGTACTATGTGTGAGCTATATATGGTGTGCATGTGATGGATGGCATGTGCACGTCAGGTTGCCTCTCCTGTTATACTTTGTACTGAATTGTGAAGGACACTTGAGTACACTTCAGTCATTGCCAATGTTTCAACGCGAAGGCTATATGTCATTCCTGTATCACTTGGTGATAGACCATGTCAACGATGACTCGTGTGTGATCCTATTGTCTGCAGTATGACTCACTGCTGTTACAGAGGCTGCTCCATGCTGACTCACTCAGGTATGACAGTACAGACCAGTACATGCCTTGCTGGTATTGATATGCTGGTCATTCACCATAAGCATACATATAACCTTATAGATTCTGTGAACATTATTTAGGTGGTATGACACACTTGTTTGCAATAGTGAATGCCTTATCAATATTGTTTGTTTAGTACCCCATGTTATATGGGTTCTCTTGAATGACTCATGCTAACATCGTACTACATGTCACAAAAGTTCACATTTCAACTTAGTGACCTGATACCTACTGACCTGATACCTACTGACCTGATACCTACTGACCTGGTACTTAGTGACCTCATATATACCTAGTGACCTGTTAACCAGACCTGGTAGGTATGTGGGCTGACCTTCCACTGTCGTGATGTTTTTTTGCACCACATGACCCTGAGGTGAGAATGGTGTGGAGATCTATGAGGTTATTTATCAAATTATGTCAGAATAATTATGTTGTATGTATCTATGTATGGTAAAGTAAACAGTGAATGGAGGTCATCATCATCTCCTATGATGTGACACATTGTGGCTAGTAAGGCCACACAAAAGATTGTGGTCAGCATTTTTGTCACTTCATTAGGCATCCTATAACAACATCCAGCACTATGAATGTCGTTAAAGACAACAAATGTAAATGTTGGCTTTAATGGCCAATTTTCTGCTTCTCACTATATTTAGCAGTGAGGGCTGTGATGAGGTCACCATGTTTATGGTCCATCCAGGATGTTTCCATAGCAATGCATGATATTTGTAAGTAAATAATATATATCATGTACATGACATCATCCCTGTACACTGATTATGTCACCAACGACCTCACACTGGGGGCATGCAAGAGTGCATGGGGAATTGCAGGATAACCAATGATCAAAGGGGACTTTCCACATGTAAGCATGTAATGTAGAGGTCACTCAAGGTCGGAAAGGTCACTTTGTTTAGGTCATCCTGTGAGGTCACAGGTGAGATCAGGGGGTGTGGTGACATGTACAGAATGGCCAGAGGTCACTGGTTGGGACAGTCCCTATTGTCACACTATGTACATGTACACTGTTCTGTACAGTCATGATGTACATGATTGGGAGTGCTCCGGAGCCAGCTTCAGCCTTCAGAACAAGCATAGCTACATCTCTACATACAGGTGTGGTATACATACAGGTTTGGATACATGCAGCTACAGTGTACACACAGCCATGAAAAAACATAATTGTACTTTAGTACTCGTTTTGAGAGACCCCATGGTGAATGACTGAATGTGTAGTGCGTCCTCTCTCACATCACATCCTTCATTGCACTCTGCAGTCGGTCCACACACATTGATTGGTCCTGAGTGATACCAGCAATGACGAGGTAAGGGGTAGTTGGGAGGCTGTGGTAATAGCTCGCAGTTCCTTGATCTGCTGGTATCAACCTGCTCTCCTTTAGAGCTAGACACATTGACTAGACACTGATGAGTGGGTGGGTGGACTGACCTTTCCACATGGTATTCATGTGACAGGATATTCATCACATGACTCTTGGATCAGGGCATGGAGCATAGTAGTCATGTGACAGAATATTCATTGACTCTTATAGGAGATCATGGTGAGGTTGTGGTATGTTGCTTTATAAGGTCACAACTTTGACTGCAGTCCATTGTTGTTATAATATCATATACAGTATCTATGTATATACACACTAGTAAGATGTGACTATAAATAGTGTTTAGACAACAAATGTGAACTTTTTATTCTTGAATGGTGAGATCATGCACTGGCCATATTGGTGGTCAATTTATTTTGATTTCCTAGCAACACTTGTAAGTGTAAGTACATATTTGTACATGATATCATTAGTCTGAGGTAATTGGGCATCATCATTCTGCATCTGTTGTCAATCCTTGTTGATGGGTGTTTTCCTTGGCAATGTTTGTGACAAGCACATCACCATAAAGGCATGTGTAATCCATGTACAAGTGATTGTGTCAGCAATGATTTCATGCACACCTGGGGGATTAAGAGTGGGGAATAGCTGGTGTGACCAGTGACCAGAGGTGACATTCCACACCTAAAAGGGTCACAAGATGTCACTGAGGTCACTGAGGTCATGATGTCACCTCATGTTAGCTCACTCTACATGAGGTCAGAGGTGAGGTCAGGGGATGGGAGGACATGCACAGGGGACAGTCCCTATTGTCACACTATGTACATGTACACTGTTCTGTACAGTCATAATGTGCATGATTGGGAGTGCTCCAGAGCCAGCATCAACCTTCAGAACAAGCATAGCTACATCTCTGCATACAGGAGTGGTCTACATGTTAGGTGTGGTCTACATGCAGGTGACGATATTCGTCTTTTGTGATGCTTTTGAGCTCTGAGGTTCTTCCAATGCTTCAACTGTATGCTTTGAGCACGATTCATTGTTTATGAGAAAACTTATGAATCATAAAAGATAGGAAATTGTATGTATAAGACTGTAAAAGTGTGTGCCAGGCCCTATATATAGACATCCACACATGTAGTTA
>OZ026569.1:80000-130000 GCA_964020155.1 Chondrilla cf. caribensis
AGATTGATGTGAGTAGCAGAGTGTTGAGCTGCAGTGTGTGTGTGTGTGTGTGTGTGTGTGTGTGTGTGTGTGTGTGTGTGTGTGTGTGTGTGTGTGTGCATGTGTGTGTGTGTGTGTGTGTGTGTGTGTGTGTGTGTGTGTGTGTGTGTGTGTGTGTGTGTGTGTGTGTTTGTGTACACCAGCCCTATACTCTGATCTTGGAGACACTTATTCTGGAGATACTCATAACGAACTAATCACAGTTGTTAGAACTACAAACTTAATGTATACACATTAAGGTTGATCTATATTGTGTTGTGTGTACACATACTGTACATTGATATGTAGTGTATACATTCGTCCACACATAGTGTACACATACGTACATATACAGCCTGTACTTACATCCATATGTAGTGTGTGTGTGCACTATATTATGAATAGTAGGGATTGTTTAAAGGTAATTTCATCTTAATATTTGAATTTGAATTGAAAATGCCAATAATAGGAACATTGTAATTGGGAAATATATGTCATGTCAAGTATTTCCCTTCTGTTTTCAGGAACATTATGAAATGTGTGACCATTTCCCAATAAAGTGCACTGAAGGATGTGGAGAGGAGATCCCCAGGGGATCGGTGAGTGGGGATGTTGTTGGCGATAACATTGTTCATCATTTGGAACTACTGACTGCAAACCTGTCGGTCTACAATAGCTAGCTGGGGACACACACATGCATGAATGTACTATGTGTGTATGGGTGGGTAGACAACCTTGATACCTTAAGAGTGTGTATCATAGGCTTTGTCACGCTCATGCACACTACATCCGTAGTCTACAGGTTATTGTCTTGATACACTCTTCCTGTCATGAAGCACTAGATTACTATAGACAACACTGAGAGAATCCAGTAAAGTAACATCCTGTACGGTCCACACCCACCACTATGCATTATTCCCACACCACAAATCATTGAAGTGTGAACTACCTCATTAATTTTGGTTGAAGCCTGTTAAGAAGCTATTTTAACCTCAAACCACCAAAGTAATGTATTGTTATAGGTTCAATGATTTCGGTTGTGGTTTTCTGGACCTGATAGGTAATAAAAGAAATCTAATTTCATTGATCTAAATTGTTCCTTCACCTTCAGATGAAGTCACACATCATTGATGACTGTCTCAAGATAAAGAGAGCTTGTCGCTACAGTCCAGTTGGATGCAAGTTTGAGGTGAGTACTGCATGGGATCATTTATACACGTATACTAGGGTATGTAATCATGTTTAATGTACAAATACACTATATTATATATATATTTATACATATACATTAGTGTGTGTTATAATGTAGATAATATGTGTCTTATGTGTTTATACACATACACTAGGATGTGTTATGGTGTACATATCCAACATGTGCCCATGAGCTTTGTGTGCTTTGAAATGTCATTGAAGAGTTGAATGAGGCCTTGAGTCCATTATGTAGTGAAAGAATACCATATTAGGGGTATCAATTGTATTGGTTATAGGCTATGCTAATTGTCCAGTGTGGGAAGTGTGTGTTTTGTTGATGTTCGCATGCTCACTTGCTACTTCAAATACTTCCTCTCCATGTGTGTCCACAGGGTAGTGGGGATGACATGATTATGCATGAGGAGAAGTACGTCCAGTATCACCTGAGGATGATCTGGAAGAGGCTGCAGGAGGCGATGAAGGGACCCAACGGCTTGACACCGCACAACTCCAACCATCCAGTGAGCATTGAAGCCTCCCTCAACCATGTGGACCACCGAATATCGGAGCTGACCAGGCAATTGGGAGACAACATGACCGAGGTGCAGAGAATGAAGACTGAGTCCCATGCCAGAGCTGTAGCCACGGAAGATGCCATTGTTAAAATCCAGCGATCCATCAAAGAACTCCAGGACTACTACAGCGACATAGCCCTGAACATCCAGACCATCCAAGCCTCCAGCCACGGGCCAGTCTACATTTGGAAGATCCCCGATTTGTCCAGGAGGAGGAGAGAGGCTGTGTTGGGTATGACTGTGTCCTTGTACAGTGCCCCGTTCTACACCTCCAGACACGGGTACAAGATCTGTCTCAGGGTCTACCTGAACGGGGACGGTGCTGGTAGAGGAACTCACCTCTCCTTCTTTCTGACCATGATGAAAGGAGACTTTGACCCTCTTCTTCCTTGGCCCTTCAAGCAGACAACAACTCTGATCATGTTGTCTCAAGACGGCATCTCCAAAGACATCTCTCAAAGCTTCAAACCAGACAACGTTAGCAATAGCTTCAAACGTCCAAAGACAGAGATGAACGTTGCATCGGGATGTCCCACGTTTTGTCCCCTGTCAGTCCTGGATAATCCCTCTTATGTACAGAACGACACACTTTACCTGAAGTGTGTGGTGAACACCAGAGGAATAGAACACATAACGTGATGCATTAATTTATTATTTATGGTATATTTTTATTTTATATATTTATAAAATTGCATTATTTATTTTTTGATCCAATCTCTGTTCATTTAAAGCCAATTTTGTTTTATTGATCTCCACAGAAATGTTGTAACTCACTCATCATAATCCTCAATCAATATAGCCTCACACCACATCCTATCTATCCTACCTGCTATACTGGCAGTTCGGAGTATCATAATTCCTTGTTACAAGGATAAACTGTGCATTCATAGCAGAAGCTACAAGCCAGTAGTTAGCAGTAGCTACTTATACATAATATAGCTATAATACAGTATATATTATGTTGTCTCCACTGTATATATCTATTAAGTATTATTGTATGGTATTAATTTGTGAATAGCTACATAATTACATTAATTGCATCAATGACATTGATCTCGTAATTTGTGCAAAGAGAAATATGCAGGCTATTCAACCATCAAGCCATTCGCTGCATGTAACATTCACATGACAGACCACATAATAACACTATCATGTTAT
The DNA here is from genome assembly GCA_964020155.1 of Chondrilla cf. caribensis. Lineage (NCBI taxonomy): Eukaryota > Metazoa > Porifera > Demospongiae > Chondrillida > Chondrillidae > Chondrilla > Chondrilla cf. caribensis. The sequence goes on from OZ026569.1 coordinate 82,943, forward strand.
GTGACATATGACATAACATATACAATAAAAATATAACATAATTAATAAAATAATACAACACTATCACGTTATGTGTTCTATTCCTCTGGTGTTCACCACACACTTCAGGTAAAGTGTGTCGTTCTGTACATAAGAGGGATTATCCAGGACTGACAGGGGACAAAACGTGGGACATCCTGATGCAACGTTCATCTCTGTCTTTGGACGTTTGAAGCTATTGCTAACATTGTCTGGTTTGAAGCTTTGAGAGATGTCTTTGGAGATGCCGTCTTGAGACAACATGATCAGAGTTGTTGTCTGCTTGAAGGGCCAAGGAAGAAGAGGATCGAAGTCTCCTTTCATCATGGTCAGAAAGAAGGAGAGGTGAGTTCCTCTACCAGCACCATCCCCATTCAGGTAGACCCTGAGACAGATCTTGTACCCATGTCTGGAGGTGTAGAACGGGGCACTGTACACACAACAAACAATTAAATGAATGTGAACTAAAATAAAAAGAGAAAGGAAAATGTACATGAGCAAAACAAAACAATCCAAACTGCACTATACATATGTATACACTGAGATGAAGCACACACAACACATAATGGAGAAAAATTTACTGTCCAGCAACTCTTTCATGACCTGATTCCAAGGGATCATGAGGAGTCTCCTCAACAGAAGGGGACAGAAATGGCTCTGGAGGAGGAGCTTGGTTCAGAACAGGTACCACCTGAGAGAGGAGTTGGTGAACCGTATTTTCCAGTGGACCTGATTGCCTCACTATAAAAATCAAAATCAGTGGCCTCTTCGAGCAGTTCGCTTCATGCTCCACTACAGCAGCTCTCAAACCCTTTGAAGTCAGAGAGGGCAATATGTGACAGAGAACATTCAACAAAGTGTAAAGGCTATAGAGTGCTTCACCTCAAACTGACATCCATCAGATGCATAGCAACAGGATTTTGTGACATTAGAACAAACATTTTGGATGTGGGCATTTAACTGCGAAAAAATATCGGATTGTTATGGGGAATATATACATACATACTAACACATACACATACAAACAATAATGTTGATTTTAAGTGTGTGTGTGTGTGTGTGTGTGTGTGTGTGTGTGTGTGTGTGTGTGTGTGTGTGTGTGTGTGTGTGTGTGTGTGTGTGTGTGTATGTGTGTGTGTGTGTGTGTGTGTGTGTGTGTGTGTGTGTGTGTGTGTGTGTGTGTGTGGAACAACTGACGTAACAAACCATGCCTATTATCAATGGTTCTGAATGCTAAATTATTCATAACATACACACAAACAAGGTTCCTCACCAACAAATCTCACACATGTACACAAACTAGTATACAAGACTAACGTTAAGCCACAAACCACTCACCGATCCCCTGGGTATCTCCTCTCCACATCCTTCAGTGCACTTTATTGGGAAATGGTCACACATTTCGTAATGTTCCTATATTTATACAGTGTCAAATGAAATAAATCAACATATATCACTGATAAGCAAGTCACCTATACCTCAGTACTCCCTCACATTGAGGTACATTGATATTAACAGTTACTAAATAAACTAGAATATGGAGGAAGTAACATCAAGTGACATGACCAAGTAAAACACTCCATTGAAAGAAAGTGGAAAATAGAAACACAAATACTTTAACACTTGTTCAAGTAAAATTCACCCCCACTCCACCCACACACCCACACCCACACCCACCCACACACACACACACACTACAGTACAAGGTCCTGCTACTCACATCAATCTGATTGGCTCTGCAGTCTCTTCCACAGAACTGACATCGTTCGGGTCTGAAACCACATTTCTTGATGTGACGGTCGAGGTTCTTACGAATGACATGTTCTGTACACATGTCATACGGACATTTTATCCTCGCTTGAGGACACACCCCCAGGTGTGTCTCAAAGTACTCTTTGTAGAGCCCCTCCCACTGACAGCCTTCATTTGGACAAGAAACAGACAGAGCGTTTAACTCTCTGGTAGCTGCTTTGTCCGGGAAGAACTGGATGAGACGGAAGAGAGGAAGTGAGTTGAAACATGACTCATGCAATGTTAACCATGGATATGTCATCGGAGAAGTATATTCACGGTCACAAGGCTTCCTACAATCAACTGGTTGTACTTCTGTAACACTACTCAACTGTAGAACACACTTCTAATTAGTACTGTTGGATGTCATAGGATGTGATCTACACTCCCACCACATACACACCTCACCTCAGTGCACCAGTATGGCTAGGGAGGGACTACCTTTGGGTAAGATGTGACGGTAGTGACAAACAATGTACTACCAAAAAACAAAAATCACTACCAACAAACAACACACACTACCAACAAACAACACACACTACCAACAACAACAAACAACACACACTACCAACAAACAACACACACTACCAACCTGTTCATGAGATATCTGGTCTCCACAACCAGGACAACGAGTTGAAGACAAACCGCTGTAGAGAGACAATTTATACTGATTACATAGGCTATTCACCAATGTACATTTATATAGTCTATAATTATAGTTTACACAATTCGAACAGCTGACGGTGTTGCAAAGTTGACTTACTTGTCTTTTATTTTCTTCGCGAGGTCTTTTAAACACGAGTAGCAAGCTCTATCTCCACAGATCGACTGATAGGGTTCGTACAGCAGGGACTTACAGAACACGCAGAGATAGGGCTGTCGAGATTCGCTGTCCAGCAGCTTCGGTCTTTGACGTACAACGTCGTTGGAAGTGACCGCTTTGAGTGCGGTCATTTGAATTGCTTTAATTTTATCTAAAAGAATAAAATTGGCAATCACAGACTGATCGGGCGTGTTCACTTTGCTCTTATATACCCGCAGTTGTGCACTTTTTATGGTGCATGACCTAATGACGTCATACCTAATTTATAAAATTATATACATTACTACGCGTTCAAATACAATGTCAATTATATTCGATGCAAATATTATATATCAGTACATTCCCGTTTATACTGAAATACGCTATATAAATGTCCAAAGGTCTCTCCATACACGAGGTCAACGTCTGTCCTTGTTTATGGATTGTTCATGACTGCCTCAACTGGTGGAGAGGAGAAATATGTCAACATCAACTAAATGAGGTTCTTGGACTGTGACCACGTAGTCTCACATTGCCAGACTTTATCCCTCCTTCTCAGAGGTGTGGTGGCACAAGGATAGCTCCAATGAGTTAGTCACAGTCTAATTTGTGCAATTAATTAGTTGATTCAAACACTGCCATCATTCCATTCTCTCCTGAAACCTTAATAAGTTCTACAAGGAAATGCACCACATCCAACATAAATGGTGATGTATTTGTAACAAATGTTGCTAAGGCAAAACCCCATCAACAAGGATTGACCATAGAGACAGATGTTGCCCAATTATCTCAGACTAATGATGTCATGTACAAATATGTACTTACGTACATGTATCAAGTGTTGCTACGAAAACAAAACATATTAATTGATCAGCAATATGGCCTAGTCTATCACCATGTGATACGGGATAACCACAACAAGTTGCAATGTATTTAGACTATGGTCAATGTTGTGACCTTATAAAGCCACATACCACAACATCTCTATCCAAGCACCTCATCCAAGAGTAATGTGATGAATAGTCTTCCACGTGCATGTGACTACCATGTGGAAAGGTCTGCCTAGAACTATAGTAGTTGGGCAGAATATTCCCCGCAATAACTGATGTAATATCCAACAAGAATCTACATGGTCGTGGTTAGCACCACATGGGTGTGGTTAGCACTACATGGGTGTGGTTAGCACTAGATAATACTGAACTAACCCAAGGTCTACCACCAGATCAGAGGTCACATATTGGTAATAACCTGTTAGTTCCAGAACACACACAATATAAACACATCAAAAGAGTGTTTACATAGCTGAATGAGGAGGGATGGTGTACAGAGGATACCGGGATGGTGTACACTACAGAGGATACTGGGATGGTGTACACTACAGAGGATACTGGGATGGTGTACACTACAGAGGATACTGGGGGATGGTGTACACTACAGAGGATACCGGGATGGTGTACACTACAGAGGATACTGGGGGATGGTGTACACTACAGAGGATACTGGGATGGTGTACACTACAGAGGATACTGGGGGATGGTGTAGAGTACAGAGGATACTGGGATGGTGTACACTACGGAGGATACTGGGATGGTGTAGAGTACAGAGGATACTGGGATGGTGTACACTACAGAGGATACTGGTATGGTGTACACTACAGAGGATACTGGTATGGTGTACACTACAGAGGATACTGGTATGGTGTACACTACAGAGGATACTGGGATGGTGTACAGTACAGAGGATACTGGGATGGTGTACACTACAGAGGATACTGGGATGGTGTACACTACAGAGGATACTGGGATGGTGTACACTACAGAGGTTACTGGGGGATGGTGTACACTACAGAGGTTACGGGGGAGGGGGGTGGGTGGTGTACAGTACAGAGGATACTGGGATGGTGTGATTAGGGTTAATCCCCAACCTTCCGAATCTCTGCTGGGGGTGGCGTGACTTCATAGGAATGGAATGTGTGTGTCTGCGGTGTAGGAATAATGCTATAGCTGAGTCATCATTTTCACCAATCAGTATTGTAGGATCAAGCAATCTGACTAGCTATGTACTGATCATGAGCAATGAACAAGTTACAATGGATGATCAAGATATAAGAGAGAATTAGATGTAATAAACGAATGATGTCAACAATGGCAGGAAAGATGAAAAAGCCATGACAAAAATATAGCTTTCAGTGTTGCAGTAATAATTCCTCCCTATTCGACATGGTTTTAACAATTTGTAATGGATATACCACGTAATGTCACTAGTAATTGTAGTACTACATTGTTTGAATTTGAAGTTACTAAGTTAACGAAGGAGATTCAGCGCAAACTACCCAAAAAGGCGAAAAAAGTTGAAATGGATTTAAAACAACGTGATGATTTCCTCTCCGGAAGGCACCCTCCACCCCCGCCATGCCCCGATAGCGCCAACGTCTATCGCTGTGTCCTGTGCGTGTCTCTACTCGACGATCCCGTGCAGTCAACTTGTGGGGATCGAATGTGCAGGAGTTGTGTTGAGTTTCTGGATCAAAGTCTAAGACAAAGGTAAGTGGTCAGCTCCAATCATCATCGTTGTTGTGTGAGAAGGAGAATAGGATATTCTTACCTTCACTCCCCTTCCCTCTCTTTCCTCTACAGAGATAATTCCTCCATACGATGTCCAGGGTGTGGAGAGGTGCTCACTCCATCACAAGTAATGACACATGCCTTGGTAGACAACATGAGATTGACACACACTAATCAATAGGTGTGATGCATCTTAACTGACACTCCCACTGTATGGACCCTCCCACTGATACTCCCACTGACACGCCCACTCATATTTGTACAAATCCAGACACTATAATTCATTGATCCCTTTCTGTTGTCCATGAGCATGTGTAGTGTGTGCCCTCAAGATTGTCAATGCCTCTCTCCACCCAGTGTTTCCCGGACCGAGCTGCCTCCAGGGATCTCTCTGTGTTGATTGTGAGATGTCCCAACAACTGCTTGTGGGAGGGACGGTATCAAGAGTACTCCACCCATTATAGGGTGTGTCCACGGCAACCACAAAGGTGTCCCCACCCCTCTTGCACGATGACACTCCCTCCTGATGAGATGGAACAGCATGTGGTCAACTGTCGGTACAAACCAGTTCAGTGTAGGTACTGCCACCAGGAGTTCCTGAGTGAGGAAGTGGAGGTGAGGGTGATGGGTGGAGGTGAGGGTGATGGGTGGAGGTGGAGGGATGAGCTGAACAGCAGTGATTGTTCATGAGCTGAAATTGTGTTATTGATGGGCTCTCATTGTGGTTAGTTCATTCGGGTACTTTCCCTGGGAAAGTACCTATGTACAAGTAGTACCTGTCTATGCATAGTACATGTACTTATATGGACTTCACACATGATATGCATAGAGAATGGCTAGGATGTTATAATGGGCATCACTGAGAGGCAGTGGGTGGTTTGGGACTGGTGATTGTGGAATTATCTACATTCACAAGTCCATCCAACTCTTTTCATGGGCACCATGGGTAGTTGGAGCATGTACATGATAATAATAGCTTAGTAGCAGGTGAAACCTTCATTGATAGTTCTGCATGTAGTGATTGTATCCCTTGCTGATTTTAGTATAAATATGGTACACTGTCATCTCAACCTCTACCTGCACTTCAATGGTGACCTCACAACCACAATAACGTTATTCATTGGTTGTTGTTTATTCCATTTTTAGTTGCAGGAGCACCTGACTGAGGAGTGTCCCAAAGTATGCACAATCAAAAGACATCTCTCAAAGCTTCAAACCGGACAGTGTTAGCAATAGCTTCCAACGTCCAAAGACAGAGATGAACGTTGCATCAGGATGTCCCACGTTTTGTCCCCTGTCAGTCCTGGATAATCCCTCTTATGTACAGAACGACACACTTTACCTAAAGTGTATGGTGAACACCAGAGGAATAGAACACATAACGTGATAGCGTTGTATGTGAGTGGTTAGATCTGAAATGTTTTGGGCATCATTTTGCCCATATTTATTGTAAAACTCACCAGAATTGGTTTTTATCTTAGATTTTTGTCATTTTCATCTTTTTAATGCTTGATTTGTTTATGTATTTCCAATTGCGTGGCTCATTGAGCATTCGTGTGATAAACACCAGCGGAATGGATCACATAACATGATAGTGTTGTACAGTAGTGTATGAGTTGGTTTTGGTTGGATTATTTTACCAAATATTATTCTCTCCAATCTTTCCTACTTCATGGCATAATGGACTCTAACTAAATATAACACTACAGCATGCAAGTGTATCTTCAACCTACACTGGCCAATTCATGTAACCCTACTTGGGTTTTTTTTCCGCCTGGCGAGGCCCGCCATCCACCTACGGGACGGAGCTTAATGACGTCATAATCCACTCGTGATAGATAATACCCGGTCGGCGCCGACCCCCTGTGTGCTGTCATATGTGCATTCGACCGGAGTCCACCAGTCACACCACATCCTATTTAAGACTGCTGTACTGGCAGTTCAGAGCACCTTTCTTCTTTACAAGTGTTGGACTAAGTCAGTGAGTTACGGCTAAAGTTACTTTAAATTCCGTTAGTGCCGGGAGACCTAAGGTAGCGGAGGAGGAGTCTCTACAGCCCTATCTCTGCGTGTTCTGTAAGTCACTGCTGTACGAACCCTATCAGTCGATCTGTGGAGATAGAGCTTGCTACTCGTGTTTAAAAGACCTCGCGAAGAAGTTCAAAGACAAGTAAGTCAACGTTACCCTTAAACTAAGGTAAATGGGGGTAATTCCGTAATTGGGGTAATCTCGTAATTTTCGATTTCAACTCACTTTACTGAAGCGAAGGTACGGAGCGATGTCCTACAATATACCTACTAGTCAACTTTAACTAGTGCGCTGTTAGCCCAGCGCCTACCGATTGCCGGTCTCCTCTACGTACAAAACAATGCCGAAGTCGTTACACTATTGTGCTCACAGTCTAAATGAGATGATTGACAACGCGGTAGAATTCAGGCACTATATAGTACTTTTAAACTGCTTGTAACCTCAATTGTAACTCGTTTTTTTACTACTCGCCGTTGTACAATGCTTTAAAATGACGCGCTCCGGAAATTACGGAATTCCCCCAATTCGAATCGGCAGCATACTTCAAAACCATGTTCATTAACGACGAAGAGTAACTGGCTCAGATCAGGTACGCTGACTCTACACATGTAGGTGCGCTGCCCGTTTAAGTTTACCACTTGTAGTTTCTAGCGTCGTTGGTATATACAGTGTTAAAGTCAATTTATTACGGAATTACCCCCTTTTACCTTACGTTTGCTTATGGAAACTATAATGTTTGTCAGTAGCTATAACAGTCTATATTGAATCGAGTGACTATTTTATCTCTCTCCCTTTCTACAGTGGACTGTCGTCAACTCGTTGTCCTGGTTGTGGAGACCAGATATCTCATGAACAGGTTAGTAGTGTGTGTTGTTTGTTGGTAGTGTGTGTTGTTTGTTGGTAGTGTGTGTTGTTTGTTGGTAGTGTGTGTTGTTTGTTGTTAGTGTGTGTTGTTTGTTGGTAGTGTGTGTTGTTTGTTGGTAGTGTGTGTTGTTTGTTGTTAGTGTGTGTTGTTTGTTGGTAATGTGTGTTGTTTGTTGGTAGTGTGTGTTGTTTGTTGGTAACGTGTGTTGTTTGTTGGTAACGTGTGTTGTTTGTTGGTAGTGTGTGTTGTTTGTTGGTAGTGTGTGTTGAGTATTGTGTGTATTGTGGTCACTCTACTACCTATTCACTCCAGGAAATTCCCTCTCGTTCCATCCAAATGCCATATCTAGTTCTTCCCGGACAAAGCAGCCACCAGAGAGTTGAACTCTCTGTCTGTTTCTTGTCCAAATGAAGGCTGTCAGTGGGAGGGGCTCTACAAAGAGTACTTTGAGACACACCTGGGGGTGTGTCCTCAAGCGAGGATAAAATGTCCGTATGACATGTGTACAGAACATGTCACTCGTAAGAACCTCGACCGTCACATCAAGAAATGTGGTTTCAGACCCGAACGATGTCAGTTCTGTGGAAGAGACTGCAGAACCAATCAGATTGATGTGAGTAGCAGAATGTTGAGCTGCAGTGTGTGTGTGTGTGTGTGTGTGTGTGTGTGTGTGTGTGTGTGTTGTGTGTGTGTGTGTTGTGTGTGTGTGTGTGTGTGTGTGTGTGTTTGTGTGTGTGTGTGTGTGTGTGTGTGTGTCAGTATTTGATGTTTGTGTGGGAGAGTGGATGAATCTACATCCCATATTTGAAACCACCCATCAAACTTGACATGTTGTAGATGATTGAAATATGGTAAGTTTAGTCAGATGTAAAATGATGGATGGCTTTGTCTATCAATTAATACATTATACCGATATCTTGTGATGTTCTTGATTAATGGTTGGAATATTCTGGACATTTGTTCCTTATCAAAAGTACCAGGTGGTATCACTTTATTGAAATTGATATATTTATATATATATCTTTTTTATTAGAGTCACAATCCAGTATCCATGCAGGGGACTGAAGTGTTGATAATTCTCTTTAACAAATAGAACTGGAGTTCACTTGTAGGAGTAACAGTCCTTTTTGCCCTTAAAATAACCCAAATTGGACCAATAACTATTAGCAGTGACCTAGATACTAAGCACCCCCCTCACATGTAGCTCTGGCAGTGAATGCATCATGTGGTAGAAGCTAGGTAGTACCTAGTGCTTATTCCCTTGTTATTTAGGAACATCACAAGGAAATCCAACCAGTTCCCTGCTGAGTGTCTTTATGACTGAAACACAATCACTCCACCTTATTATGGAATATTGGACCTTGTACCAGCAGACCATCGACATTGGATGTTTGGAAGAAATGCTTCGTGTACATGTTCCCTACATCCCATATTTGAACCCGTTTATCAACATGTACACATGTTGTGGGTGACTTGGAGTATGGTAAATATATTATGGTACCATATATGGTGGACGGCTGTGTTGATCAAATTGTTGTTCTGATTTATTGTGATGTTTGTCAATGGTTACGTTACACCCCTGATGTACACTGTGTATGGATGTTCTGTTGATGACATGTCGTAAATATCTCACATTTCCCGTCCAATGTCAGGAACATAACGAAATGTGTGACCAGTTCCCAATAAAGTGTACTGAAGGATGTGGAGAGGAGATACCCAGGGGATCGGTGAGTGGGGATGTTGTTGGCAATAACATTGTTCATCATTTGGAACCATTGACTGCAAAGTGCAAACCTTGTGCACATCCATACATTGCTACAGTACACATCCATACATTGCTACAGTACACCTCCATACAGTACTACAGTACACCTCCATACAGTGCTACAGTACGCCTCCATACAGTGCTACAGTACACCTCCATACAGTACACCTCCATACAGTGCTACAGTACACCTCCATACAGTACTACAGTACACCTCCATACAGTGCTACAGTACACCTCCATACAGTACACCTCCATACAGTGCTACAGTACACATCCATACATTGCTACAGTACACATCCATACATTGCTACAGTACACCTCCATACAGTACTACAGTACACCTCCATACAGTGCTACAGTACACCTCCATACAGTGCTACAGTACACCTCCATACAGTGCTACAGTACACATCCATACAGTGCTACAGTACACCTCCATACAGTGCTGCAGTACACCTCCATACAGTGCTACAGTACACCTTCATACAGTGCTGCAGTACACCTCCGTACAGTGCTACAGTACACCTCCATACAGTGCTACAATACACCTCTATTAAGTGCACCTTTGTGGTCATGGAAGAGGTTTGACCCCACTAGTGGTTACTTGCTAGGTATACCTTCCCACAGTGATACTTGTGAATGGAATTGTTCCTTCAACTTCAGATGAAGTCACACATCATCGATGACTGTCTCAAGATAAAGAGAGCTTGTCGCTACAGTCCATTTGGATGCAAGTTTGAGGTGAGTACTGCATGGGATCATTTATACATGTATACTAGGGTATGTTATGATATTATAATGCATTTCATACCTTTATGCACAATTAGTAATAATTTCCCAGCCGTGTTACTTCAGATACTTCCTCTCCATGCCTGTCCACAGGGTAGTGGGGATGACATGATTATGCATGAGGAGAAGTACGTCCAGTATCACCTGAGGATGATCTGGAAGAGGCTGCAGGAGGCCATGAAGGGACCCAACGGCTTGACACCACACAACTCCAACCATCCAGTGAGCATCGAAGCCTCCCTGAACCACGTGGACCACCGAATATCGGAGCTGACCAGGCAATTGGGAGACATCATGACCGAGGTGCAGAGAATGAAGACGGAGTCCCATGCCAGAGCTGTAGCCACGAATGATGCCATTGTTAAAATCCAGCGATCCATCAAAGAACTCCAGGACTACTACAGCGACATAGCCCTGAACATCCAGACCATCCAAGCCTCCAGCCACGGGCCAGTCTACATTTGGAAGATCCCCGATTTGTCCAGGAGGAGGAGAGAGGCTGTGTTGGGTATGACTGTGTCCTTGTACAGTGCCCCGTTCTACACCTCCAGACATGGGTACAAGATCTGTCTCAGGGTCTACCTGAATGGGGATGGTGCTGGTAGAGGAACTCACCTCTCCTTCTTCCTGACCATGATGAAAGGAGACTTCGATCCTCTTCTTCCTTGGCCCTTCAAGCAGACAACAACTCTGATCATGTTGTCTCAAGACGGCATCTCCAAAGACATCTCCCAAAGCTTCAAACCAGACAACGTTAGCAATAGCTTCAAACGTCCAAAGACAGAGATGAACGTTGCATCAGGATGTCCCACGTTTTGTCCCCTGTCAGTCCTGGATAATCCCTCTTATGTACAGAACGACACACTTTACCTGAAGTGTGTGGTGAACACCAGAGGAATAGAACACATAACCTAACACCCTCCAAGCACCTGTTACTGCAAGTTCAAGCATGGCTGCCAGTACTGTTACTATTAAGGAACAGCAGATAGATTTTAAAACCTGTTAATTCCACTTCTCAATGCATGCTTTATTTTCTACTATTTACTCTGATTGCATGTCTGTTATGTGCATGGTTGCTAAGATTCAGTTGTAATGTATGTGTATACTAATCATCTGTTAATGATGACGGAGGGGGGGGGTAAGGAGCATGCATGCCATCCACAGTGGCTAAAGATATATATATATATATATATATAGCATCTGTTACCATAGAAACAGTACTATTATACAGCAATTTTATAATGTATAAAACGCTAGCAACGGATGCTATAATGGTTAAGACATGGACACTCGGCATTATGACATAAAATACACTCGCCCTCGGGACTCGGTATTTTATATGTCATAATACCCTCGTGCCCATGTCTTAACCACGAAATAGATGCCTGTAATGTGGCTGGACAAGAGTCATTAGAATATTATTATGATGCACATCCTCTAATGCCACTAATCTGCACCATATGGGAGGTGCACCGATATGGGATTTAACCAATATTTCAATAACCAATAAAATAGGGCAAATTAGACTTGACACTCAAGTAATATAATTATAAGAAAAATTATCAACACATTACATGTGGAAATCACCATTGGATAATCAATAACAATACAGTTGATACCAATATGAAAGAATATTGACTGATAAGCCGATAACCAATAGCACAATACCGTATTGGTATATACTACCCTAGTACACAATGATAATAAGCAAACATGTTCAGTGCATGACATTATCTCTTCTAACGAGGCACGAACTCCTCACTGTCACCATTAGGACAGTCTTCACAAGCTGTTGCCCTCTGCACCCCTGTGTTTCCAAAATGACAGTGTTGGCAGGGCCTGTTGTTCTGTACACAACAGGGGTTTTGCAGGGCAAACAGGGGGCAAAACATGGGACATCCCGATGCAACATTCATCTCTGTCTTTGGACGTTGGAAGCTATTGCTAATGTTCATCTCTGTCAAGGTGGGACTGAACAGCAACTCAGGATGGCAGTACACGCAGCGAGCTGGCCCATGCCAACAATCAACTCCTGGATGGCAGTACACACAGCGAACTGGCCCAGGCCAGCTGTGGTAGTACTGGAATGTTTTACAAAGACAAATCTTGTACCCATGTCTGGAGGTGTAGAACGGGGTACTGTACAAGGACACAGTCATACCCAACACAGCCTCTCTCCTCCTCCTGGACAAATCGGGGATCTTCCAAATGTAGACTGGCCCGTGGCTGGAGGCTTGGATGGTCTGGATGTTCAGGGCTATGTCGCTGTAGTAGTCCTGGAGTTCTTTGATGGATTGTTGGATTTTAACAATGGCATCTTCCGTGGCTACAGCTCTGGCATGGGACTCCGTCTTCATTCTCTGCACCTCGGTCATGTTGTCTCCCAATTGCCTGGTCAGCTCCGATATTCGGTGGTCCACATGGTTGAGGGAGGCTTCAATGCTCACTGGATGGTTGGAGTTGTGCGGTGTCAAGCCGTTGGGTCCCTTCACCTCCTGCAGCCTCTTCCAGATCATCCTCAGGTGATACTGGACGTACTTCTCCTCATGCATAATCATGTCATCCCCACTACCCTGTGGACAGGCACAGAGAGGAAGTATCTGAAGTAGACCAAGTAGAGTAAATTGAACACTAAATTACATATTGGTACAGCCCTGTATGTAATATATGGAGAGAAAACCTTTGAAGTAGTACAACTGGAAGACTACCAGCAAATGTGTATGAAAACCAAATATACTATTCAACATAGCATACCCTAGTATACGTGTATAAATGATCCCCTGCAGTATTCACCTCAAACTTGCATCCAACTGGACTGTAGCGACAAGCTCTCTTTATCTTGAGACAGTTATCGATGATGTGTGACTTCATCTGAAGTTGAAGGAACAATTTTGACATTCTTCAGTACTGTTCACTGTGGAAATGTCCCCAGCAATACCCACTAGTGGTGTCACACCTCATCCACTACTGCAAGTACTGTAGCAGTGTATGGAGGTGTACTGTAGCACTGTACGGAGATGTACTGTAGCAATGTATGGAGGTGTACTGTAGCACTGTATGGAGTAACACTGTAGCACTGTACGGAGGTGTACTGTAGCACTGTATGGAGGTGTACTGTAGCACTGTACGGAGGTGTACTGTAGCACTGTACGGAGGTGTACTGTAGCAGTGTATGGAGGTGTACTGTAGCACTGTATGGAGGTGTACTGTAGCACTGTATGGAGATGTACTGTAGCACTGTATGGAGTAGCACTGTAGCACTGTATGGAGTAACACTGTAGCACTGTACGGAGGTGTACTGTAGCACTGTATGGAGGTGTACTGTAGCACTGTACGGAGGTGTACTGTAGCACTGTATGGAGGTGTACTGTAGCACTGTATGGAGTAACACTGTAGCAATGTATGGAGGTGTACTGTAGCACTGTATGGAGGTGTACTGTAGCACTGTACGGAGGTGTACTGTAGCACTGTATGGAGGTGTACTGTAGCACTGTATGGAGTAGCACTGTAGCACTGTATGGAGGTGTACTGTAGCACTGTATGGAGGTGTACTGTAGCACTGTACGGAGGTGTACTGTAGCACTGTATGGAGGTGTACTGTAGCACTGTATGGAGGTGTACTGTAGCACTGTATGGAGGTGTACTGTAGCACTGTACGGAGGTGTACTGTAGCACTGTACGGAGGTGTACTGTAGCACTGTACGGAGGTGTACTGTAGCACTGTATGGAGGTGTACTGTAGCACTGTACGGAGGTGTACTGTAGCACTGTACGGAGGTGTACTGTAGCACTGTACGGAGGTGTACTGTAGCACTGTACGGAGGTGTACTGTAGCACTGTATGGAGGTGTACTGTAGCACTGTATGGAGGTGTACTGTAGCACTGTATGGAGGTGTACTGTAGCACTGTATGGAGTAGCACTGTAGCACTGTATGGAGGTGTACTGTAGCACTGTATGGAGGTGTACTGTAACACTGTACGGAGGTGTACTGTAGCACTGTATGGAGGTGTACTGTAGCACTGTATGGAGTAGCACTGTAGCACTGTATGGAGGTGTACTGTAGCACTGTACGGAGGTGTACTGTAGCACTGTATGGAGTAGCACTGTAGCACTGTATGGAGGTGTACTGTAGCACTGTATGGAGGTGTACTGTAGCACTGTATGGAGGTGTACTATAGCACTGTATGGAGGTGTACTGTAGCACTGTATGGAGGTGTACTGTAGCACTGTATGGAGGTGTACTGTAGCACTGTATGGAGGTGTACTGTAGCACTGTATGGAGTAGCACAAGGTTTGCAATCAGTAGTTCCAAATGATGAACAATGTTATTGCCAACAACATCCCCACTCACCGATCCCCTGGGTATCTCCTCTCCACATCCTTCAGTGCACTTAATTGGGAACTGGTCACACATTTCATAATGTTCCTGTAATTAGAAGGGAAATAAAAATAAAAATACGGACATTTTATCCTTGCTTGAGGACACACCCCCAGGTGTGTCTCAAAGTACTCTTTGTAGAGCCCCTCCCACTGACAGCCTTCATTCGGACAAGAAACAGACAGAGCGTTCAACTCTCTGGTAGCTGCTTTGTCCGGGAAGAACTGGATGAGACGGAAGAGAGGAAGTGGGTTGAAACATGACTCATGCAATGTTAACCATGAATAAGTACTGGATATGCACGGTCACAAGGGCTTCCTACAATCACACTAGCAACATGACTACCAACAAACAAAACACACTACCAACAACAACACAAACAACAAACAACACACTCTACCAATAACACACACACACACACACACACACACACACACACACACACACAAACAACAAACAACACACACTACCAACAAACAACACACACTACCAACAACAACACACACTACCAACAACAACACACACTACCAACAAACAACACACACTACCAACCTGTTCATGAGATATCTGGTCTCCACAACCGGGACAACGAGTTGAAGACAAACCGCTGTAGAGAGAGACAATTTATACTGATTACATAGAATATTATGTACACATCCAACTATAGTTGACACAATTTAAACAGCTGACGGTGTTGTAAAGTTGACTTACTTGTCTTTTATTTTCTTCGCGAGGTCTTTTAAACACGAGTAGCAAGCTCTATCTCCACAGATCGACTGATAGGGTTCGTACAGCAGTGACTTACAGAACACGCAGAGATAGGGTTGTAGAGATTCGCTGTCCAGCAGCTTCGGTCTTCGACGTACAACGTCGTTGGAAGTGATCGCCTTGGGTGAGGCCATTTGATTTGTTTTAATTAATTTCTATTAAAAAGGAAAACTGGGTAATCACAGACTGATCTCTGGGTCCACTTCGCTCTTATATACCATCAGTTGTGCACCTATTATGGTGCATGACCTAATGACGTCATACTATTTTATATAATTATATTATACATTACTACGCGTTCAAATACAGTGCCAGCCAAAAGAAACGGAACGATTGTCACGTGTCGCGAAAATGGCATGAAACGGTCAGCAAGGCTCTTCCTTTCGATAAAGCGGCTTTCCCTCGGTGAAAGCAGCTTTGGTCTTCACGATTTAGCCCTGTCAGCAGTTGTACCGGTCTCTAAATATCGCTGGCATGTGCGTTGAGCAGTTGACTTCGAACATTGCAGCTCTTCTGCAATTTTTCCATAACTCCACCCGAGCTGTCTTAATGTCACCACTTTCGCACGATCGAATTCACTTAGTCTAGGCATCGCTAAAGAGCT
The DNA here is from genome assembly GCA_964020155.1 of Chondrilla cf. caribensis. Classification (NCBI taxonomy): domain Eukaryota; kingdom Metazoa; phylum Porifera; class Demospongiae; order Chondrillida; family Chondrillidae; genus Chondrilla; species Chondrilla cf. caribensis. Next base: position 99,319 of record OZ026569.1, read on the forward strand.
CTAAATAGACAATAAACCCTTATATTCTCATAAACGGCATTTATTTACATGTCTCCGAAGCGTAACTAAGGTCAAAACGTTCTTAGTAACGATTCGTTGACGTTCTTTTCACCCTCCTATTCGGCGCCATTTTTGCAACACGTGATAATCGTTCCGTTTCTTTTGGCTGGCACTGTACAATGGCAATTATATTCAATGCAAATATTACATAACAGTACATTGTATTGTATGGTATTGTATTGTATTGTATAATCTTATTTATCCTGGGTAAGAGGCCTTTAGTCAGAAGACTACTTTACAAGGTACCCAGCAAATACACATAACATACAGAAAGAAAAACAACAAAAAATGGGTGAGTAATGATTCAAAATTGATGTTTAAGGGATTGAAAGTTATGGTTATAGTTGAGGTGATAAATTTTAATAAATAGAAATAGAAATAACTTCTAATACAGAAGATACATTCCCGTTTATACTGAAATACGCTATGTCCAAAGGCCTCTCCATACACGAGGTCAACGGTTGTCCTTGTTCATGGATTGTTCTTGATCGCCTCAACTGGTGGAGAGGAGAAATGTTTCAAACATCAACTGAATGAGGTTCTTGGGCTGTGACCATGTAGTCTCACATTGCCAGACTTTATCCCTCCTTCACAGAGGTCTGGTGGCACAAGGCCAATGAGTTATTCACAGTCTAATTTATGCACTCGATTGTGTAGTTGATTGTAGTTGATGTAGTTGATTCAAACACTGCCATCATGGTTGATATGCTTCAACAGAAAAGATATTCAATGTAACTGCATATGTTTTTGATTGTTCTCTCCTGAAAGTTTACAAGGGAGCACACACACACACACACACACACACACACACACACACACACAGATACAAGTAAGCTGTTAGATCTCAGGGTAGAAGGTATCAGACACAGACCTACTGTAGCTCCAACTGGAGACAGCTCCCAGCACTACCTGCAAACCTGCCTATCTACCTCACAATACTACCACTGGAACTACCCAACATACCCCCCCCCCCCCATGACCCCACAACTCCCTAAGGATTGATGGTAACAACTGCCAGTCAGCAGTGGTGCTGATGAATAACCCATGAAGCCACATAAGTCATAATGAGATTCATTGTCACTTCCTGTTACCTGTCATTATTCGTACCAGCATGCATACATGTAGCTGGTCATGATTTGGAACATGGCAAACATAGCACCCACCACACAGGGCATATTGATAAATAGTTTCCTAATGGAAGTTTCTAGAATATTCCAGGTGGACTTGGGGTTACTAATTATTAGAATAATAACTCACTTATCTTATGACTTGAGGGAATCTAGAGGTTCACGGTACATGACCAGGTAATGAGTGCCAACCTAAGGGGAAATACCTACGTAGGGTAACTGTAAACAGCCTACACACACACACACACACACACACACACACGCACACACACACACACACACACACACACACACACAGTGTTACGTATGACATGGTAACACCTGGCAGGACTATGTTATGTCCAAAACAACAATCTCCAGTGCATCCCATGCAATGAGGGATTCCCCATCACATCACAGAAATCCCCTTCTCCACTCACTACTTTCCCTGGTGGTAATCTCTACCAGACAAGGAAGAGAATGAACACAGGATGTATACTACATCTGCAGTGTACATCTGTTGGGAGAGATCAGTCACTTCAGTGATACAGTAGTACCCTTTTGTGAGATCACCCTAATTAGCTAGTTGAAAGTGGTCTCTCAAAATAATTATGTCATGGACTATCATCAGTCTAGTAATATCCTAAGGATCAGTATCCTCTACTTCAGTACTTGGAGGAATATGTAATCCTCATCAGTATACAGTACATGCATGTATGTATGTGTATTGTAGGTATTTGTGATGTGTTGTGAAGTGTCCATCAATACATCACTGCTTTAACAGTTGGATAGCATATTATGTGTAATGTATTGTGATTGGTGTGGGGTTGGGGTGATCTCGAGGTTTCTGCTTGTCTTGTGTGGTTAGTTAATTCATTGTAACACCCACTTGTGACACACCTCTTTACCTCACATTCTGCTCTTAATTATTTCTCCATCTCATGCTTAATGTTCTCATCATTAGTTCATTTCATCAAAGTACATCGTAGACAAAATTTTAAGTATTTTCACTTACGTTCAGACTTTAACATTTCGTACCACTCTTTTATTGTTAGAGGTTGTCATGCGGCAGTAATCAGATTGAGTTGTAATAAGTGATTTAATCGAGTCATGTTCAATTTACAAGAAAAGCAGGAGTAGCATAGGAGAGAGGCGTTAACCACACATGGCTTTGATACCAGCTCATAGGGCCTGGCACACACTTGTACATTCTTATACATGCAATTGCCAATCTTTTATGATTCATGGAGGTTTTTCATTGTAAAACAATAAATAGTGGGGTACAGGCAGGACTGAGGATGTGTAATGTATTGTGATTGGTGTGGGGTGGGGGTGAGGCTTCTGCTTGTTGTGTGGTTAGTTAGCTGATTGTAACTCCCACTCGTGACCTGTGTCATGCGTAGGTTTGCTATAAATATAGCCTCACTTGGCAGTAGATTGAGCTGTAATAAGTGATTTAATCAAGTCAAATTCGATTTATGAGAAACGCAGGAGTAGCATAGGAGAGAGGTGTTAGAGGTGTGTGGATGTCTTTAATATCAGCCCATAGGGTCTGGCACACACTTTTACATTCTTATACATGCAATTTCCTATCTTTTATGATTTATAAAGTTTTTCTCATAAAGAATGAATCGTGCTCAAAGCATACAGTTGAAGCATTGGAAGAACCTCAAAGAGCTCAAAGGTATCACAAAAGACAAATATAAATAGTATTGCTGGTAGAATGTATGGGTCACTTTTCTAAGGATTAACATTTTCATAGGAGGAGTGGGCCTTTACCAGGGGGTCTCTCAAAAGGAGTATTAAAGAACAATTATGGTTGTTCATGGCTGTGTGTACACTGTAGCTGTATGTAGACCACGCCTACATGTATACCACACCTACATGTATACCACACCTAACATGTATACCACACCTGTACGTAGAGATGTAGATGAAGGTTGAGGCTGGCTCCGGAGCACTTCCAATCATGCACATCATGACAGTACAGAACAGTGTACATGTACAATGTGTGACAATAGGGACTGTCCCTTGTGCATGTCACCTCATCCCCTAACCTCACCTCTGACCTCATGTAGAGTGAGCTAACATGAGGTGACCTCATGACCTGTGCATGTCTCTACTCAACGATCCCGTACAGTCAACTTGTGGGGATCGAATGTGCAGGAGTTGTGTTGAGTTTCTGGATCAAAGTCTAAGACAAAGGTAAGTGGACAGCTCCATCCATGATCGTTGTTGTGTGATGAGAGTAGAATATTCTTACCTTCACTTCTCTTCCCTCTCTCCTCTGCAGAGGTATTTCCTCCATACAATGTCCAGGGTGTGGAGAGGTGCTCACTCCATCACAAGTAATGACACATGCCTTGGTAGACAGCATGAGATTGTACATACACATGCACATTAATCAATAGGTGTGATTCATCTCAACTGGCACTCCCACTACATGGACCCTCCCACTGACACACCCACTGACATACCCACTGACATGCCCACTCATATTTGTACAAATCCAGACACTTCATAATTCATTGATCCCTTTCTGTTGTCCATGAGCATGTGTAGTGTGTGCCCTCAAGATTGTCAATGCCTCTCTCCACCCAGTGTTTCCCGGACCGAGCTGCCTCCAGGGATCTCTCTGTGTTGATTGTGAGATGTCCCAACAACTGCTCATGGGAGGGACGGTATCAAGAGTACTCTGCCCATTATAGTGTGTGTCCATGGCAACCACAGAGGTGTCCCCACCCCTCTTGCACGATGACACTCCCACCTGATGAGATGGAACAGCATATGGTCAACTGTCGGTACAAACCAGTTAAGTGTAGGTACTGCCATCAGGAGCTCCTGAGTGAGGAAGTGGAGGTGAGAGTGATGGGTGGAGGTGAGAGTGATGAGTGGAGATGAGGGTGAGCTGAGCAGCAATGACTGTTCATGAGCTGAAATTGTGTACATTGGTGCGACATCCTTTGTGGTCAGTTCATTTAGGTACTTTCCCAGGGGAAGTACCTAGTACCTGTCTATTTATAGTATGTCTGTACTTATATGGACTTCACATATGATGTGCAGGGAGTATGGTTAGGATGTTACAATGGCCATCACTGAGAGGCAGTGGGTGGTTTCACCCTCAAACACACCATCATGTATGTACGCAATACCAGACTAGCATCATGCATCTCTTCACTGACCACACAGAGTCATGAGAGGCAGTGCACCACACAGCCCTGTCCTAACTGTGGACAGCGTGTCTCCTCCAGTCTGGTGAGTCTCCACACACAACATGTACTGTATGTGTGAGATGATATAGTTGTATGGAAGGGAGTGGTGATTGTGAAGGGAGTGGTGGTTGTGAAGGGAGTGGTGATTGTGAAGGGAGTGGTGATTGTGAAGGGAGTGGTGGTTGTGAAGGGAGTGGTGATTGTGAAGGGAGTGGTGATTGTGAAGGGAGTGGTGGTTGTGAAGGGAGTGGTGATTGTGAAGGGAGTGGTGATTGTGAAGGGAGTGGTGATTGTGAAGGGAGTAGTGATTGTGAAGGGAGTGGTGATTGTGAAGGGAGTGGTGGTTGTGAAGGGAGTGGTGGTTGTGAAGGGAGTGGTGGTTGTGAAGGGAGTGGTGGTTGTGAAGGGAGTGGTGGTTGTGAAGGGAGTGGTGATTGTGAAGGGAGTGGTGGTTGTGAAGGGAGTGGTGGTTGTGAAGGGAGTGGTGATTGTGAAGGGAGTGGTGGCTGTGAAGGGAGTGGTGATTGTGAAGGGAGTGGTGGTTGTGAAGGGAGTGGTGGTTGTGAAGGGAGTGGTGGTTGTGAAGGGAGTGGTGATTGTGAAGGGAGTGGTGATTGTGAAGGGAGTGGTGATTGTGAAGGGAGTGGTGGTTGTGAAGGGAGTGGTGATTGTGAAGGGAGTGGTGATTGTGAAGGGAGTGGTGGTTGTGAAGGGAGTGGTGGTTGTGAAGGGAATGGTGGTTGTGAAGGGAGTGGTGGTTGTGAAGGGAGTGGTGGTTGTGAAGGGAGTGGTGATTGTGAAGGGAGTGGTGATTGTGAAGGGAGTGGTGATTGTGAAGGGAGTGGTGGTTGTGAAGGGAGTGGTGGTTGTGAAGGGAGTGGTGGTTGTGAAGGGAATGGTGGTTGTGAAGGGAGTGGTGGTTGTGAAGGGAATGGTGGTTGTGAAGGGAGTGGTGGTTGTGAAGGGAGTGGTGGTTGTGAAGGGAGTGGTGATTGTGAAGGGAGTGGTGGTTGTGAAGGGAGTGGTGATTGTGAAGGGAGTGGTGGTTGTGAAGGGAGTGGTGGTTGTGAAGGGAGTGGTGATTGTGAAGGGAGTGGTGGTTGTGAAGGGAGTGGTGGTTGTGAAGTGCAACGTTCATCTCTGTCTTTGGACGTTGGAAGCTATTGTTAACGTTGTCTGGTTTGAAGCTTTGAGAGATGTCTTTGGAGATGCCGTCTTGAGACAACATGATCAGAGTTGTTGTCTGCTTGAAGGGCCAAGGAAGAAGAGGGTCGAAGTCTCCTTTCATCATGGTCAGGAAGAAGGAGAGGTGAGTTCCTCTACCAGCACCGTCCCCATTCCCTTCATGTGGATTTAAGTGAGAATTATGCTTTTTGTCCATTATGATAATATTATTATGCCTGCAAAGTGGCTGAACAAGAGTCATTAGAATAATATTATTATGGTGCACATCCCCTAAAGCCACTAATCTGCACCATAGAAGTGAACTGATACGGGATTTAACCAATATTTCAATAACCGATGAAGTAGGGCAAATTAGACTGGACTTTCACATAACACAGTGAGCTGAAAGGAAAATTATCAACACAACAATAAATTGATTATGTGCATGTGGAATTCACTAGTGGATAATAGTACACAATAATAATAAGCAAACATGTTCAGTGCATGACATTATCTCTGTTAATGAAGCACAAACTCTTCGTTATCACCAGTAGGACAGTCTTCACAAGCTATTGCCATCTGCACCTCTGTGTTTCCAAAATGACAGTGTTGGCAGGGTCTGTCGTTCTGTACACAACAGGGGTTTTGTGGGACCGACAGGGGACAAAATGTGGGACATCCCGATGCAACGTTCATCTCCGTCAACGTGGGGCTGAACAGGAACTCAGGATGGCAGTACACACAGCAAGCTGGCCCGTGCCAACAATCAACTCCTGGATGGCAGTACACACAGCGAACTGGCCCGTGCCAACAATCAACTCCTGGATGGCAGTACACACAGCGAACTGGCCCGTGCCAACAATCAACTCCTGGATGGCAGTACACACAGCGAACTGGCCCAGGCCAGCTGTGGTAGTACTGGAATGTTTCGCAAAGACAGAGGGGGTCGAAGTCTCCTTTCATCATGGTCAAGAAGAAGGAGAGGTGAGTTCCTCTACCAGCACCATCCCCGTTCAGGTAGACCCTGAGACAGATCTTGTACCCATGTCTGGAGGTGTAGGACGGGGCACTGTACAAGGGTACAGTCATACCCATCGTAGCCTCTCTCCTCCTCCTGGACAAATTCGGGATCTTCCAAATGTAGACTGGCCCGTGGCTGGAGGCTTGGATGGTCTGGATGTTCAGGGCTATGTCGCCGTAGTAGTCCTGGAGTTCTTTGATGGATCGCTGCTGTTTGCTGATGGCATCTTCCGTGGCTACAGCTCTGGCATGGGACTCAGTCTTCATTCTCTGTACCTCGCTCAGCAGGTCTCCAACCTGTCGTGTCAGCTCTGTGATCCTCCCCTCCATGTGGTCAATAGCAGTCTGAATATGGCGGTCCACGTGTTGTGGGGGTCTCTCCTGGTGGAGGACAACAGCTTGGGTGACCTGCTGGGAGTTGGTGGTGACCACTTTGGACATCAACCTCATGTGAAGGGAAACCTGGTCCCTCTCATGCTCTGTCACCTTATGGCCGAGCCCCTGTGAGGAAGAAGTGAACTGTGACACGGATACACTGTGAGGGTAGGGATGGATACATTTTCTTCTAATCTTTTTATCCCCGAGCTTGCGGTTAACAATCATTGCAAGTTCATTCAGTTCATGACTAATATAAAATAATTCACAGGGAATTTCCACACACATGATCATGGTGACAATTACCATGGCAACTGTCCCCTAAGGCAAGGTGCCTGGTGGATGGGACTTTTGTAGCTTGTGGACAGTTGCCATGGCGATTATCCCATGATAACATCAAGCCCTCACACACACCACTCACACTAAAGGAGCAGCCAAATTGTGCAAATGAACACTTCCTGAATACTTTGGGACACTCCTCAGTCAGGTGCTCCTGCAACTAAAAATGGAATAAACAACCACCAATGAATAACGTCATTGTGGTTGTGAGGTCACCATTGATGAAGTGCAGGTACAGGTTGAGATGACAGTGTACCAGTGTGCAGCTATCAGTGAGGGGTGCCATCACAACAAGGACTATCAATGAAGGTTTCATATGGTACAAAGCTATTATTATCACATACATGATCCAACCACCCATGGCGACCATGAAAAGAGTTGTATAATTCCACAATCACTAGTCCTTCCATATGACTATATCATCTCACACATACAGTACATGTTGTGTGTGGAGACTCACCAGACTGGAGGAGACACGCTGTCCACAGTTAGGACAGGGCTGTGTGGTGCACTGCCTCTCATGACTCTGTGTGGTCAGTGAAGAGATGCATGATGCTAGTCTGGTATTACGTACATACATGATGGTGTGTTTGAGGGTGAAAGCACCCACTGCCTCTCAGTGACGGCCATTGTAACATTCTCACCATACTCTGTGCATCAATGAAGGTTTCATCTGGTACAAAGCTATTATTAATTTTGTAAAACATACAGGAATTTCCCTTGTGAACCTATCGGAATTTCCCTTAGGATTTTATCTTTTTAATTTATGCATGATCCATGTTTTAGCCCAAGTAAACCTCTTTATTGTGAACCATCTTGTATCCACAGGTACTGTGTAGCCGAATCACGTGCAATATATTATTGTGAAATGATACATTTTTGGAGCTAATTCTGATTGGTTCGGGTACCGTTCGAAGCTCGTCCGTCATGTAGACTATGCACCAGATGTACTTGAGCACATGCACAGGGTTGGTAAAGACATGAAGGAAGTCAGTGCACTCTGTAAAAGAAGGCACCCTCCACCCCCGCCCTGCCCCGATGGTGCCAACATCTATCTCTGTGTCCTATGTGTGTCTCTACTCAATGATCCCGTACAGTCAACTTGTGGGGACCCAATGTGCAGGAGTTGTGTTGATATAAATAATGATTTGAAGTGAACAGGAAGGTGGAGTTGCTGATCGAGAAATAATATTTATAATTCCATTCAATTTATTGCCAAGTTTGATGTAATCTTTTGACTCTTATGAGCATTCAAAAATGCTGGTCGATTCATTGTTATAATTCGGCATGTCACAACAGGTGAGAGATAGCAATCATTATCAGCAGCATATACTCCTGCTCTTGTAGTGCTGCTGGGTACTGTAGTCCCCTCAGGAGCTTCCTATGTGTATATAACACTGACTAACAAAGATAGTCTGTGAATTCAATTAGCTTGGTAGTGTACATCTCCCAGTTTATCATTGTCCACATACTTACATCAACAAACATGCGTAGTCATACAGTGTTACAGCTCTTGACATGCCTAGCTCCAATGCCATTACAGTACAACTCATTAAACCTTCACATCCACCTGTCACTCATCCTCATCTCCACCCATCACTGTTACTCTTATATCCACCTGTTACCCTCACCCTCATCATGGCCCATCACTCTCACCCTTATGAATAACGTTATTGTGGTTGTGAGGTCACCATTGATGAAGTGCAGGTACAGGTTGAGATGACAGTGTACCAGTATGCAGCTATCAGCAAGGGGTACCATCACTACAAGGCTATCAATGAAGGTTTCATCTGGTACAAATGTATTATTATCACATACATGCTCCAACCACCCATGGTGACCATGAAAAGAGTTGTATAATTCCACAATCATAAGACAGGTCCTACGTGGTAGGTACTTTCCCAGGGAAAGTACCCAAATGAACTAACCACAAAGAGAGCCCACCAATGTACACAATTTCAGCTCATGAACAGTCATTGCTGCTCAGCTCATCCCTCATCTCCACCCATCACCCTCACCTCCACCCATCACTCTCACCTCCACTTCCTCACTCAGGAGCTCCTGATGGCAGTACCTACACTGAACTGGTTTGTACCGGCAGTTGACCACATGCTGTTCCATCTCATCAGGTGGGAGTGTCACCGTGCAAGAGGGGTGGGGACACCTTTGTGGTTGCCGTGGACACACCCTATAATGGGCGGAGTACTCTTGATACCGTCCCTCCCATGAGCAGTTGTTGGGACATCTCACAATCAACACAGAGAGATCCCTGGAGGCAGCTCGGTCCGGGAAACACTGGGTGGAGAGAAGCATTGACAATCTTGAGGGCACACACTACACATGCTCATGGACAACAGAAAGGGATCAATGAATTATAAAGAGTCAGGATTTGTACAAATTTGAGTGGACAGGTCCATTAAGGGGGAGTGATAGTTGAGATGAATCACACCTCTTCATTAATGTGCATGTGTATGTACAATTTCATGCTGTCTACGAAGGCATGTGTCATTACTTGTGATGGAGTGAGCACCTCTCCACACCCTGGACATTGTATGGAGGAAATACCTCTGTAGAGGAAAGAGAGGGAAGAGAAGTGAAGGTAAGAATATTCTACTCTCATCACACAACAACGATCATGGATGGAGCTGACCAATTACCTTTGTCTTAGACTTTGATCCAGAAACTCAACACAACTCCTGCACATTCGATCCCCACAAGTTGACTGTACGGGATCGTTGAGTAGAGACGCGCACAGGACACAGAGATAGACGTTGGCGCTTTCGGGACAGGACGGAGGTGGAGGTTGCTTTCTGGTGAGGAATTCACGTTGTTCCAAATCCATTTCAACTTTCTTCCCCTTTTGGGTAGTTTGCGCTAATGATTTTGCTGCAGTTGTTTCCCTCTCAAATTCAAACGATGCGTTCGCGTGTTACCTTGGTGCTAGATTCTAGTTTAGTGTTACAATTAGTATCGACATTACGTGGTGTATCCATAGAATAGGAAGGAATTATTATTACTGCAACAAAGCCGCTATTATACAAATTTGGTATGATAATGACGTCATATGTCACTATATAATTTTATACGTTACTATGCGTTCAAATATTATATATCAATTATGTACAATGCCTGTATAATACAGTACATTATATTCGAATCAAAATCAAGTACGTATAATACGTGATCAAATAATATAGCCTTATTATTGCATTCGTATTTACTGCAACAATATTGGTGTTGGTTTCAGCCCTCAAATTGTGAAATGAAGATCCTCTTATGTTCATGATCAATGATTGCAGGAGAGAGAAACTTAATTTACATCTGATCCAATCGTTTATACCTATTAGAATACGCGAGGTCAATGTTTGTTCTTGTTCATGGATTGTTTTTGACTGCCTCAACTGGTGGAGAGGAGAAATATATCAACATCAACTGAATGAGGTTCTTGGACTGTGACCATGTAGTCTCACATTGCCAGACTTTATCCCTCCTTCACAGAGGTCTGGTGAGACAAGGATAGCTCCAATGAGTTATTCACAGTTAAATTTGTTTGATTGATTAGTTGATTCAAACACTGCCATCATGGTCGATATGCTCCAACAGAAAAGACATTCAATGTAACTGTGTTTTTGATTGTTCTCTCTTCTAAAAGTTTACAAGGGAAAACACACACACACACACACACACACACACACACACACAGTGTAGTAGTATAAGCCTATAAGCTACAACCTGGGAACAAGAGCCACGTACATCCAACCACATTCAGACCCACTCTAACTGGGTCCTCCACACAGTTCAACTAAGCTGTTGATATTATAGTGATTAATAAATTACTATGAACAAAAAATTGTGGCAACAAGACTCGGAGTGACATACATAAGTCTTTGCATTTTATGAAAATTGATTGACTCAGTCTGCACAGTAGTTGACAGTAATAATAAGACAGGAAAACAAAGAAAGCTCAATATGTGGCTACTTATAGTGATGCTGTAGACTTGGTTTGAGTTATGTTAATAGGACGAATGTGATTACTAATAATAAAAATGCATGTTTACATGCTCTTTGCCAGAGTTGGTAGCTAGGTGTAATATACACAGTGGTGTCACAGCCTAGCACTGCCCGTCCACTGATATGAAGACATCCTGGATGTTCATGTTATAGACCAGTAGGAGAGTCATGAGTGGTTAGACCTTATCTGATCTGGTTCAATCCTTCTGAATCTCTTCTGGGGGTGATGTGACTTCATAGGAATGGAATGTTGTGTGTGCCTGCGGTGTATTAATGACCCATGTTAAAGCTGAATCAGCATTCAGTGGAAGTTCCACCTATCAACAGTACAACAGTGAATACTACTGTAGGATCAAGCAATCTATGAGTGGACCATGTAATGAGCAATGCACAAGTCATAATGGATGACCAAGATACAAGAGAGAATTGGATGTAATCAACGAATGTCATGCACCAACAATCGTAAGGAAGATTGACAAGCAGTGCCGGACAAAAATAATTATGTATGGCTTTGTTGCAATAATAATTTGCAATGGATATACCGCGTAGGAATGTAGTACTATATACTAGAACCCAGCACCAAGGTAACACGCGAACGCATCGTTTGAATTTGAAGTTGTAACTTATTTGTTTGACGAAGGAAACTCGCAACTAACAGCTCGAAAAGTTGAAATGGATTTAGAGCGACATGATTTCCTCTCCAGAAGGCATCCTCTACCCCCGACCTGCCCCGATGGCGCCAACGTCTATCGCTGTGTCCTGTGTGTGGAGCTACTCAACGATCCCGTGCAGTCAACTTGTGGGGATCGAATGTGCAGGAGTTGTGTTGAGTTTCTGGATCAAAGTCTAAGACAAAGGTAAGTGGTCAGCTCCATCCATGATCGTTGTTGTGTGAGAAGGAGAATAGGGTATTCTTACCTTCACTCCCCTTCCCTCTCTTTCCACTGCAGAGGTATTTCCTCCATACAATGTCCAGGGTGTGGAGAGGTGCTCACTCCATCACAAGTAATGACACATACCTTCGTAGACAACATGAGATTGTACATACACATGCACACTAATGAAGAGGTGTGATGCATCTCAACTGGCACTCCCACTACATGGACCCTCCCACTGACACACCCACTGACATTCCCACTGATACGCCCACTCATTTGTACAAATCCAGACACTTTATAATTCACTGATCCCTTTCTGTTGTCCATGAGCATGTGTAGTGTGTGCCCTCAAGATTGTCAATGCCTCTCTCCACACAGTGTTTCCCGGACCGAGCTGCCTCCAGGGATCTCTCTGTGTTGATTGTGAGATGTCCCAACAACTGCTCATGGGAGGGACAGTATCAAGAGTACTCCGCCCATTATAGTGTGTGTCCACGGCAACCACAAAGGTGTCCCCACCCCTCTTGCACGATGACACTCCCTCCTGATGAGATGGAACAGCATGTGGTCAACTGCCGGTACAAACCAGTTCAGTGTAGGTACTGCCATCAGGAGTTCCTGAGTGAGGAAGTGGAGGTGAGGATGATGGGGGGGAGGTGAGGGTGATGGGTGGAGGTGGGGGATGAGCAGAGCAGCAATGACTGTTCATGAGCTGAAATTGTGTACATTGGTGCGGTCAATTCATTTGGGTACTTTCCCAGGGGAAGTACCTGTCTATTTATAGTATGTTCTTTATATGGACTTCACTGCACACATGATATACACAGAGTATGGTTAGGATGTTACAATGGGCATCACTGAGATGCGGAGGGTGGTTTCACCCTCCAATACACCAGCATGTATGTACGTAATACCGGACTAGCATCATGCATCTCTTCACTCACCACACAGAGTCATGAGAGGCAGTGCATCACACAGCCCTGTCCTAAGTGTGGACAGCGTGTCTCCTCCAGTCTGGTGAGCCTCCACACACATCATGTACTGTATGTGTGAGATGATATAGTCGTATGGAAGGGAGTGGTGATTGTGAAGGGACTGGTGATTGTGAAGGGAGTGGTGGTTGTGGAATTATCCAACTCTTTTCATGGTCACCATGGGTGGTTGGAGCATGTACATATGTGATGATAATAGGTTTGTACCAGATGAAACCTTCATTGATAGCCTTGTAGTGATGGCATCCCTCACTGATAGCTGCACACTGGTACACTGTCATCTCAACCTCTACCTGCACTTCATCAATGGTGATCTCACAACCACAATAACATTATTCATTGGTTGTTGTTTATTCCATTTTTAGTTGCAGGAGCACCTGACTGAGGAGTGTCCCAAAGTATTCAGGAAGTGTTCATTTGCACAATTTGGATGCACCTTTAGTGTGAGTGGTGTGTGGTGTGTGTGGGCTGGGTGTTATCATGGGATAATCACCATGGCAACTGACCACAAGCCACATAAGTCCCATTGACCAGGCACCTTGCCTTAGGGACAGTTGCCATGGTATTTGTCACCATGATCATGTGTGCAGGACTCCCCTGTGAATTATATAACTTAGTCATGAACTGAATGAACTTACAATGTTTGTTAACCTCAAGTTGGTAATAAAGTTGAGAATATATTGTATCCATCCCTGCCCTCACAGTGTACCTGTGTCACAGTTCACTTCTTTCCCACAGGGGCTTGGCCATAAGGTGACAGAGCATGAGAGGGACCAGGTGGCCCTTCACATGAGGTTGATGTCCAAAGAGGTCACCACCAACTCCCAGCAGGTCACCCAAGCTGTTGTCCTCCACCAGGAGAGACCCCCACAACACGTGGACCGCCATATTCAGACTGCTATTGACCACATGGAGGGGAGGATCACAGAGCTGACACGACAGGTTGGAGACCTGCTGAGCGAGGTACAGAGAATGAAGACTGAGTCCCATGCCAGAGCTGTAGCCACGGAAGATGCCATCAGCAAACAGCAGCGATCCATCAAAGAACTCCAGGACTACTACGGCGACATAGCCCTGAACATCCAGACCATCCAAGCCTCCAGCCACGGGCCAGTCTACATTTGGAAGATCCCCGATTTGTCCAGGAGGAGGAGAGAGGCTGTGTTGGGTATGACTGTGTCCTTGTACAGTGCCCCGTTCTACACCTCCAGACATGGGTACAAGATCTGTCTCAGGGTCTACCTGAACGGGGATGGTGCTGGTAGAGGAACTCACCTCTCCTTCTTCCTGACCATGATGAAAGGAGACTTCGACCCTCTTCTTCCTTGGCCCTTCAAGCAGACAACAACTCTGATCATGTTGTCTCAAGACGGCATCTCCAAAGACATCTCTCAAAGCTTCAAACCAGACAACGTTAGCAATAGCTTCCAACGTCCAAAGACAGAGATGAACGTTGCATCAGGATGTCCCACGTTTTGTCCCCTGTCAGTCCTGGATAATCCCTCTTATGTACAGAACGACACACTTTACCTGAAGTGTGTGGTGAACACCAGAGGAATAGAACACATAACGTGATAGTGTTACATGTAAGTGGTTAGATATGAAGTGATATTTTTCAACCCCCTTTTTATTAAAACCTACCGAAATTTCCCTTCAGATTTTATCTTTTTACTCAATGTATGATCCATGTTTTAACCCAATCCTCTTTTATTGTAAGCCCATCTTGTGTCCACAGGTACTGTGTAACCGAATCACGTGCAATATATTATTGTGAAATAATACAATTTGGGAGCTAATTCTGATTGGTTCGGGTACCGTTCGAAGCTGGTCCATCATGTAGACGACGCAGCCGGCCGCGGAGCAACAAGGTACCACCAGATGCACTTGAGCGTATGTCCCTCCACGCAGCCAGGGTCGATAGAGACATGAAGGTCGTCAGTAGCGGACGAAGAAAGACGTCCTCCGTATCGAGAGAGACAGCGACACCCCGGCGGTACTCGACGGGAACGGAAGTACACTCAGTGCACTCTGTAAAGGAGGGCTCGAGGTATTGGCGGGCTGTGAGCTCGGATATATACTCTGTTTGTATTTAACATTTTTTCTGTATTTCACGAAACTGGGTATTTCTGTATATTCCACAGATCCAGGAAGACCGCCTGCGAAGGGTCTTTGCCGCCAATAGTGTTCGAGCGTAGCCCTCAACAAGGAACTAAACGTGAGCAAAGACTTTCTAAGATATTCTAGATCAAAGGTCGTTGAGCTAAGCAATCCAGTGGTCCATGGTATCCTCAACGTGTGCTGATTTCAGCCGCAGCATGACATGCTACATAGTGCACAGCACAGCATACTTCATGTAAATGCATGCTTCATCTGTAAGCCCACATTGGACATATGAAACCATGGTTACCATGAATGTACTTGATAGGTGACTTTTCCGCTTTGCTCAGCTCAAGATGCAAAAACAGTTGGTCTGAAAAAGTTTCGCAGGATGGCTCGAATAGTAGCTAGCCAGCTGAACTGGACAAAGGACCTCGGAAGAGAAGCAGAGGAGCACATGAAAATGTTTGTGATACCCGGTGCAAGCCAGGAAGGAGAAGCACTGTCCTTCAACGTAGCCGCGTTCAAGAGGGATGTCCAACCATCCACAGGGATCTCCAGCAGGGTGAAGACCTTACTGAGGAAGAACACCTGGGCTAGGACCAGAGTGGACCTGATGGACATCTACAGAGTCATCAACCACCTCAAGTGCTTCTCCAGGTACTCGACGTACGTGAAGAAAGAACTGGCAAAGATCGTAATGTTTGAGTCCTTTGATGCCGGTCGTGTGGTGGTGAGACAAGGTGACGTCGGATTCAGTTTCTATTTCATCATCGAAGGAAACGTCTACGTGGAGGTACAGGAGGTGGACCCCGTCACCAGGGAGAAGGCCAATCAGATCATAGGTGAGCTCGGGCCGGGAGACTCCTTTGGAGAGTTGGCTCTGCTGAATGAGGATTCGAGGAGGAGAGCGACCATCGTGTGCAAGGGCAACGTGGAGTTCTTACGTGTGGACAAGCCCGATTTTGATTCCATATTGCGTCACAACCACGAGAATGAGTGGACGGTCAGGACTGAATTCTTCAAGCAACTTGACTTCTTTGATGGTTGGACTCCATCACAGCTCAATCACGTCACAGACACCAGCGTGATTGAAGAATACAACCCGGGATCAGTGATCCTGGTGGGGTTGGAGGAACCCAGTGACTGTGTATACTTTATACTGAAGGGCCGCTGCAAAGTGGTGCAGGCAGTTAAGCTGAACCACGGTCTAACTTTCCCAGACATTAGCCAAGATGCTAACAAAATGGCTGCCCCACCTCTGACACATTCTCCGAGGACAACTCGCACAAGATGGTGGCATTTACGCACGCTGACAGCTGGGGACTACTTTGGTGTTGGTGAGGGGGGCGCTGCAATGTCTGTCATTTCAGACAAAATCAAAGTGGAGGTCATCAAAGTTCGACGTTTTATTCTCATGAAGTATGACCGCGGTAAGCTCCTCTCTGTCCTGAGGGAGAGGGCTTCCAAGCTGTACCCCAACTTGGAGGAGAGCTACTCCAAGTACCTGGAATCTGTTCAGTGGAGACGGTACAAGAAGGAGGTCGTCAAACAGGCAGCAAAGACGAACAAGAAGGCACATTCGACAACACTGGAGGATGTACCCAAGATACTGCTGTTGGAATCCCCTCGCCTATACAGCAGGTAGGACCTCAAGGCCATAGGGGACATTGTGGATGCTGCTGGAGCTAAATAGTATACACATTGTAACTATTAGGTATACCTTACATGACCTTACATTACCTTATATGATCTTACATTACCTTACATGACCTTACATGATTACGTAATTTGACGACTGTGCATTTGTCTTAATTGGCATGTTGTAAGTTAGAACAAATAGTCAACAGAGGTTCTTTCTGAACTTTGCAATAAAGAATCCGATGGTGTCAGTGCAAATCTCCTCCAGTGCTCCTCCGACAGGAAGAGTCCTTGGCTTACATTCTGATAGTGGTTCTCCCTCCACTGAAGGGCTCAGAGATGGGCCAAATCTCTGTACTTTATGGATGTCATGGAGATTGTAACCATGCCAACCAGATCTTCCCAAATATGGCTCCTGGATATAACCAAGTCATGTAACAATCACATGTTCATTACTGAACCTCTACATATAAGCTGACCTGTGTAACAAGCTCCATGACAGTGTAGTTGCTTAGCAACCACTCAACCTGACACTCATTCTCCTGTGGAGTGAATGTACATGTCGAGTACACCAGTACTCCTCCAGGCTTCAGCAGGGAGACCGCCTGAGGGGGAGGGGGGAGTACATGGACCACAGATGTGTGGACAAGTGGGTGTGTCATGAAAATGGTAGTGGTGGGTGTGTCCGGGTTAGGGTAGTGGTTGGTGTGTCACAACTAGGGTAGGGTGGGTGTGTCAGGGTTAAGGTAGTAGTGGGCGTGTCACAACTAGGGTAGTGGTGGGTGTGTCAGGGCTAAGGTAGTAGTGGGCGTGTCACAACTAGGGTAGTGGTGGGTGTGTCATTGGAGAGAGGTACACATCACCAGCACAACCTCTCCATCATGTGACAACAGAATACACTCAATAGTGAACAACAAACTCGATCATTACTTGTGAGATAAATTTTCTCTGGAACCCCTGAAAGGACTTGAGTTCTACGAGAGACAGAGGACATTTCATCTGAGGACGCTGACCGAGGGCCGAACATGGACCATCTAGGAGGATGCGGTCAAAGGTCTCAGGAAGAAAGGGCGGAGCATGTGGGAGTGGCTTACCTAATGGGAAATGCAACATCAATAGCAGACATCACTCAAGACAGACATGACTTGAGTACAATAATATTATACTGTATATGCACACAACCTGTACACCCAGAGACAACCAGTACACCCAGAGACAACCACTACACCCAGACACAACCTGTATACCCAGACACAAACTGTACACCCAGACACAACCTGTACACCCAGACACAACTACGCACTATCGTCACTGGTTACATCTTTGGATAAACACTTTGTAGAGTTGTACTGGTAACAGTGAACATTGGAGAGACCAAATCTTAGGACATTTTCTGTTAATTTGGAGATTTTTGGAGGAGATTTGTCGAGGGCAATGACACACCCCTGAATGGTGAGATGAAGAGTGATAAAAATTTAAACAAATACAGTCATGCACATGCATGCATGCACACATGCACACACACCTTGTTCTTCATGAGAGTGGCAATGTGTGTAGTCTTACCACCTGTAGTGAGAATCACAAAACATAGAATAATGAGCTGCACACACACAATGGTCCCCGTTACTCATCAACCACACCCTTGCCCCTCCCCCTCCTCACCAGGAGCAGCACACATGTCCAGTACAACCTCCCCAGGCTGTGGGTCCAGCACGTGACTAGTCACTATGGACGGTATGTTCTGGAGCAGACCGAGGTCCTGGAGGTCCTCGGCACTGAGGGAAGGACAGTCCACCAGGGGGTGGGTCATCTCCACGGCTACTCCTCTGGGGAAGGAAGCCATCAATGAGGAGGAAGTGGATAAGAAATGTCCATCAGTGATGATGAACTCCTTACCAGAACCAATTGACGTGAAACTGACAGACACACCCACACACCTGACAGACACACCCACACACCTGACAGACACACCCACACACTGGATAGACACACCCACACACCTGACAGACACACCCACACACCGGATAGACACACCCACACACCTGACAGACACACCCACACACCTGACAGACACACCCACACACCTGACAGACACACCCACACACCTGACAGACACACCCACATACCTGATAGTCGAGGGATCTCTCTTGAAAACCTCCAGTCTTTCCATGACAAATCTCCCATTACCAACGAACACCCTCTCTCCTTCAAACCTGTCACACTTTCCCTTGCAGCACTCTCCATTGACATCAGCAAACACAGCTACTGAGTCACCTACTCTGATATCTACAGCCAGCAGAGTGATGACATCATTTGACATCACACTACATCTGAGATGTCATACAAGCAACCCATACTGTACAAGTGCTACAGAACGGATAGTGGTCACTTGTGAGAGGCAAAACTTGAACATACATCATATACTGTACTGAAACGATTGGCAACTTACACACACTCACACTTGCACACACACACACACACACACACACACACACACACACACACACACACACACACTACACTACACTACACTACACTATAATATGGGCTATACCTTTAGGTGTTGCCATGACGCCCGGAGCAAACACATCGGCTCCTCTCAGCACAGCCTCGGCACACTGCACACCCACAATCACCTCCTTGTGGGCGGGGCTGACTCCACCAACTGAGAACTGGGTGGGGATTACTAAGACATCATTCAATACAGGATGAGAGAGGATGGGCGGGGCAGGACACGCCCTGTGTTGATATTTCTATAGACGTAAGAAATACCTTCATGAGACGAGGTCCATACAATAGGAGAGCAGCTATAAGACTAGCCAACCTCCTTGAGAACCCTTGTCAGTTTGTCCACGACATCACTGGTGGAGTACTTCAAGGTGTTGATGCGGACACTGGTCACTGGTGGGGGAGTGGCCAGGGAGGACAGGAGATCGTGGAGGAACATGCTACTTTGAATAGTGTGATCTGATTGGTTGGTTTTGGAAGTCTGTTTATGAACCAACAGAGGTAGTTGTCACTGCCAATCCAGCTGAGTACATACACACAGCATACATGCACACACACATACACGAACACACGCACACACACACACACATACACACACACACACACATACACACACACACACACACACACACACACACACACACACACACACACACACACACACACACACACACACACACATACATACACACACACATGTACACACTCACGAACATGCTTGTACATTCACATACATGCTTACTAGCATTGGTTCCAGTACATCTTGTATGTGCTGTTTCACTTTGATGTCCATTTTAACAGGAGGAATCTGAAGCCGAAGTGGAACTCCAGATTTGAGATGCTGAAGGATACCCAGCTGTGGCCCGTTGCCTACGGCCATGGATGTTCGTTTAGTATGCGATTAATGTAATTACAAAATAGAGTTATTTACACAAATACCCGTCCACCTACAGAGATGAAGAACAAACTGTTCAGGAGTAGTTCTCTTAATCCAGCAAGCTAGGGACAGCGGTTGCTAACACAAGCCAACTCACATGCACTATGTCTGGTTATGTGTTTGACTCAGTCTTCTTTCTTGAAAGGGGGCACGTTGGACTTGTTGGGTTGTCTAGGAAACACCAGGGGGCCGTGTCCGCTGGCTATTCTCTGTTCTCTTCTTCGGTCGAGATACGGTCTCGAGACGAGAAACGCTCCAGCCGAAAGAAGGATAAATCCGAACCAGACTCCTGCTATGATGGACACGCGCCTTATCCTCAGTCGTAGCTCAGGGTCGAGGTTCTCGGCCATCTCATCGAAGTGGAAAGTTGGTATTGCGGATCCGTATAGCGGTGGTTCACGTGACTACATATGTATTATAATATGAGATTGCTATACAGAATGATATGTATGATACAGAAAAAAAAATCACATCAGATTCTACTAAGATAAGGAGTGATGAGACTTTGCTCAGTAATAAAGTTCTTGAACATAAAGCAGTACATCACGAGGTTATGATGGAGCAGCTTGTGTGACAAAAGCAGTGAAGGATGTGGGGTCTAATTGTATGCAAAAAGTGTGGGAGGGGAGATTAAGGGGGTAATGGCTATCAAAAGGGGAGGGAAAGCCCCCATGTCATGAACACTGCAACAGTGACCACTCCAAACAGCTTGATCAGAATAGTAGAGAGCGGAGAATCTGAAGAGAGAGATGGGACAAAGAATGAGATTAGGACAGATACACGTACACACACACACACACAGATACACACACACACACACACACACACACACACACACACACACACACACACACACACACACACACACACACACACACACACACACACACTACTTACAGGTCTTCATAGCACTACCACAGCAATAAGCATTTGGTGCATTACTTTGTGTAGCTGGTACTGATGCTGGGTTAGAAAATAAGACACCTTCATTGACAACAGAATCATCACCATTGTTATCAACAGGACGGCTATCATTAGAAGAGTTGCCAGCCTGTACAACGATGAGGGAGGTCAGCTCTGTGACAAAGTTGTACCTCAATGACAGCTCAAGAGCTTCCTGCTCAACGACGGTCTTGTTGGTACCCTCAAGATAGCGAGATTCCAGAAGTTCCAGAATACATTGGTAGGCCACGAGTCTCTCTACGGGGAATTCCCTTGTTGCCGTGGTATCCACTGTCCCTCTGAAGGTCAATTGGGAAGAGGTGCCGTAAGCAATAATGGACACAGGAACTAACACATTAGACAAATCCTCCTTGAACTTGCCGACAACCACAATCTCTCCTCCAGCGAACAAGAAAGGGAAGGAGAGCTGAGAAGAGAACTCCACCTCATTGGAAAAGTCAAACACTAAATCAGAGAGGATGGGAGACGTGATTTGGTTGTAGAAACCCTCCAGTTGTTCGGCAGCATCTGTTCCAGTGTAGATACGACGAACAACACCATTGTTGTTCAAAGCAAGACGCTCTAACAAGTTGTAATCCAAGTTCTCTCCGAACCCAAGACAGTTCACGGACACTCCAGAATCACCAACAGCACTGATGGTGTTGGAAACGATTGAATCTGTATCAGTCACACCAGATGTAGGGTGGCCATCGGTCAGGAGGACAAGGATACGTCCATGACCACTCCCACTGGAGGTCTTTAGTAAGGACACGCCCCTCAACATACCACCATTGAGGTTAGTCCCACCTCCGGCTGACAGGCCCCCGGCATAGCTGATGGCTTCATTGCGAAACTCCCTCACTGACACAAGTGAAGTCTTCCACGGTTGGATGGTACTCTGGAACAACACTATACCGATGTGGTCGTCGTCGTGCAGCTGGCGGAGGACTGCCTCCAGAGATTCCCTAGCTTGTTCAATCTTCCTACCTCCCATGGACCCGGAGACGTCGATCACAAACACAATGCTGATCTGGAGTGTGGGCAGGCCGGCTGGGGAGAAGAACTGGACAAAGTACTTGTCCCTTGTGATCACCAACCCGATACCGTTGTCTGTTGGGTGGACTATGTCATACTCAAAGAAGATATCCTTGGCGAGGCCAGAGGTGCCACCGGACAGCTGGTCCTCTCGACTTGGACTGTACTCCACTGTTACCTCGCTAAGAGATCTCTGCTTGTCGGAAATCTCATCAGACTTATCAATAGAAGAGGCGACTATTCCCTGGGTCTCCTTCGCCGTGATGGTGACATTGAGGCTATCAACGACCCTCCCCGGGTTGATGTTAAGATCCAAGCGATACTTGGACTGGTATCGGGTCAGGAGCTGTTGGTACTCCAGCACAAAAGAAGCTTGTTGCAAAGGACCAGCATTGAGACTGACCTGAAAGAGCTCTTTACCCCTTACCAAATGAGATAGGAGATGAAATTAAGATAAGATTAACGTAATATTGATTAATCCATTTTTAATGACATTAATGATAGATATACATTATTACAAACCACAGGACAGGACATATCCAATGTTATCCAACCACAGACACTGTACAGTAGAGTGTCCATGATCCAACCACAGACACTGTACAGTAGAGTGTCCATGATCCAACCACAGACATTGTACAGTAGAGTGTCGGTGATCCAACCACAGACACTGTACAGTAGAGTGTCCATGATCCAACCACAGACACTGTACAGTAGAGTGTCCATGATCCACCCACAGACACTGTACAGTAGAGTGTCCATGATCCACCCACAGACACTGTACAGTAGAGTGTCCATGATCCACCCACAGACACTGTACAGTAGAGTGTCCATGATCCAACCACAGACACTGTACAGTAGAGTGTCCATGATCCACCCACAGACACTGTACAGTAGAGTGTCCATGATCCAACCACAGACACTGTACAGTAGAGTGTCCATGATCCACCCACAGACACTGTACAGTAGAGTGTCCATGATCCACCCACAGACACTGTACAGTAGAGTGTCCATGATCCAACCACAGACACTGTACAGTAGAGTGTCCGTGATCCAACCATAGACACTGTACAGTAGAGTGTCCGTGATCCACCCACAGACACTGTACAGTAGAGTGTCCGTGATCCACCCACAGACAATGAACTCTGAATATTTCAAGCCACTATTATGTAAAGTGAGTGGGCGTTGACACAGATAATAGCGATAAGAAGATATCGTGTACATTCACATGTATAAAACTATGTGGAACAAGACTAGTATACTACTAGATTACTAAACTAGTATATTCCCAGTATACCTGCTCTCAACAAGTCCAACGTTCTCCCCACTGTTGACTCTATCCTCGTACTCTTCTCGAGCGGCGGCCTTCTCCTTGGCCACACCATAGTACTCCTGCCCGCCCACTCTCCTATCAGATAAGAAGTAAACATACACATCCATTATTGACGGCCTACAAAGAGCACACTCCATCATTGAGGCTTTTCCAGCTATCTCAGTTGATCATACCATCATTGTATTTGATGACGTTCATCTCCGTATCACTCCACAGCTGTAGTGATTCTCTGCAGTGTGTACAGAGAGCTCCCCTGCAGGTCATCACAGAAGTGGCTCAGTGGAGGCCGGAGAGACCATAATATGACACAGGACACCACACACATCAGTGAGTAGTGTTGGGAGAACAGTGACAGCAGTAAAGCTAGCGAGTACCTAATTGTGGGTTGGGACACCTTGTGTGGGAGGACCATATGGACAACAGCGAAGCTACCTGATAAAGGTGATCTATATAATACAGATGCTCAGAAACTTTGTGAGCATATTATGTAGACACTTTATCACACCATGGCATATATATAACGGGGGGAGGGACACACTCGTTATTACTCAATTGCAAATGGTATATTAAATACGATATTTTCTATGATCAGGCATAGCATCTATGTATTATGATGGTAGAGGCGGCCCATTGCACACAGTCAACACAGACTAACGAATCGAACATACACTTACCATAGACACTCTAAACTACGTAGTTTAGTGTCTATGCACTTACATTGTTAACTTGGAGATGAAGGCGCCTTCTTTTGGGAGCTGAAAGTTGAATACAATTTCCTTGGACTCGTTCCCAAGGTTGGATAGGACGCTGGTCACTCGAGTGGTCGAGAACCTCTCGGATATCTCCGAGAAGACCTTAAGGCTGTCATGACGGATGGTGTCCGTGGAGGGCTGGGCGCCTGAGGACGAAAACAGAGAGAAAACGGACAAGACGAGAGCGATATACTCGACCCAAACCATCCTTGGCTTTCACGGCTCAATCGAAGGAAATTAAACTGATACCATAGTTTACATTCCCTGAGGCGGAACTTTACACGAGTGGGCGGAGTCAAGTGCCGCCGGTGCCGGTTATTATAGTGTATATATGGGATAGGTTAGGGACGTAAGTACAAGTAGCACGTGATACATCTCCTGATCAGATATAAGTCTCTGTAAAACTGACCATGGGTGTGTTCAACCCGGGGGAGTGGCCTTTTTAATTCCCCCCCCCCTCGCTAATAATACTCCGGGAACATGGCTACCAACAGCAGTGCTCGGTATACACAGTCTCATATAGCCATGGATCACCATGGATCACCATGGATCACCATGGATTTCATCATTCTGATGAGCGTTTTCTGTAAATACAATAGCCAACATGCTCCATTCTGATCTTCATCTTTTTAGATTCCTACCTACCTGTAATATCAATTTTATTTAATTGTACCAGATACTGTACTTTGATTACATGAAACATTATTGTTAAAACAAGATACCCACAATACGGATTATATGTGTGTTACCTGTAATGTACCCCACAATCCACATAATAACCATAATAGATAGAAGTGATTCAAAGTGACACAACGAGGCCAGCACCCCACAGGGTCTAGGTACACACATGATGGTTTACATGTTTAGCCCTTTGATGAGAGGAGAGAAGCACTGGAGCATTTCAGAGGATAGTAAAGTAGAAGTCTGAAGAGGAGAGAGAGGAGAGATGGAGGTATGAGTGTGTGTGTGTGTGTGTGTGTGTGTGTGTGTGTGTGTGTGTGTGTGTGTGTGTGTGTGTGTGTGTGTGTGTGTGTGTGTGTGTGTGTGTGTGTGTGTGTGTGTGTGTGTGTGTGTGTGTGTGTGTGTGTGTGTGTGTGTGTGTGTGTGTGTGTGTGTGTGTGTGTTTGTCTACATACCTCACTATCACACCATATTCTTTCCAAATCTTGAAGGATCCTTTCAACTTCCTTGACGGGACAATGTGGAAATGACGATAATATTATGTCCTTACTGCACCACACACACACACACACACACACACACACACACACACACACACACACACACACACACACACACACACACACACACACACACACACACACACACACACACACACACACACACACACACACACACACACTTCACTGCCTTCTCGGTCACTAAGGAATTCAGTGACTTCGTTGTCTGACAGATTCAGAGCTACTCTCGCCAGTTCTCTTGCTCTAGAGGTCAAGTCCCTCTCTTCCTCAGTTCTGACTTTGGTTCTTTGGCTCATACGAGAATGAAGTTTGTGTAAGAGATGCTACGGAGTCAGAGGGGACTGTGTACATATAGGTATGGATGTGTGTACAGGTATTGAGGGTGTACATGATAGCAAGGTATTGTACATAATAGCAAGGTATTGTATATGATAGCAAGGTATTGTATATGATAGCAAGGTATTATAGATGATCTTTGCATACATTTCATGTGGCTAGTACACACAGCCACAGGTGTACGTGGCCATGTCACCTTTGTGAACAGCTGATGCTCTGCTACAATAGCGGTGAGTTGTTCACACTTGGCCTCGTACACTGCCACTTTCTTGTTAGCATCTCTGACAGTGTTCTCCAACTGTTGTAGGTTGTCCTTCAAGAGCAGAGATGAGCCTGTCTCTTGTTGGAGGAGTAATTTAGACTGTGATAATCTCTGCACCTGATGGTAGTGTGGTACACCACGTCAGATACACCACCCACATGAACTGGGTCAGATACACCACCCACATGAACTGGGTCAGATACACCACCCACATGAACTGGGTTAGGGTCAGTAGTACCAGGACCACTCACCGAGGATGCTAGGTCCTTAGTCAGTTGATCTACTTTCGATGAGAGCTTTCTCTTATCTTCGCTCTCCACCTCCAGCTGTGCACGCAGTCCTTGTACCTGTCCCGTAGCAGCAGGGTTGAGGAAAGCAAACAGTACAGCACTCTAATTAATGCTCACCCTTGTCCTGTACTGTTCATTGGAGCCCGACAGTCCTCGCAGTTCAGCCACCAGCGAATCCTGGACGGGAGACACCAGGTGTGACAGGATGGATGTACAGTGTGTACAGTGTGTGGTGTGTACAGTGTGTGGTGTGTACAGTGTGTGGTGTGTACAGTGTGTGGTGTGTACAGAGTGATGTGTACAGTGTGTGGTGTATACAGAGTGATGTGTACAGTGTGTGGTGTATACAGAGTGATGTGTACAGTGTGTGGTGTGTACAGTGTGTGGTGTGTACAGAGTGATGTGTACAGTGTGTGGTGCATACAGTGTGTGGTGTGTACAGTGTGTGTGGAGTGCACGCTATCAGGGATGAGTGTACATGTACTGTATGTATTTAACTGTGGATGCCCCCAAGATGATACTTTGGTAAAGAGTTTGGAAATTTCCCTTCCCGGTCACCAGATGGCCTGTGGCAGTACGTACCATCTTCCCTTGACACTCGTCCATGAACGCTGCTCTACTGCGATCCTTCTCCTTGAGCCCATTCACCAGGGATCGCTTCTGCTTGAGGTCTCGCTCCAAACAACTCACTCTAAGTGGAAGGAGGTATGCCACGTGTACATGCATAGGATATAATACTGCACCTCATGATCGGAGCAATTTGAGGTCCTATACAGAATTGAGTGTGTATGCATCACACCACACACCACACACACACACACACACACACACACACACACACGCACACACACACACACACACACATGCACGCACGCACACACACACACACACACACACACACACACACACACACACACACACACACACACACACACCTCACTCACTCACCGGTGTTCAAGGTCCTTACATTCTTCTGTTTTCCTTTCAAGGGCCTCTTCCACAGAACGTACAGACTGCTTCTCCTCTTTGGACTTCTGAAGACAAGACTGCACTCACAACAGAGAACAGGAGAGATGACACGAACAACCAAGAGTCCACACAAGTCAGAAAGGATCAAACCTTCAACCTCTCTTCTGCTCTTTTCTTTTCAGCTACCAATCTCCCAATCTTCTCTGCATTGTCACTGACTTCTTTGCTTTTGATAGATTCCAACAGTTCATACTTTGATCTAGTTTCACTGTATGCTTCCCTCCATTTTGTTGCATCGCGTGACAGTTGCTATAGCAACACAAATTATTTACACTTGATAAAATTAATCAATTTTCAACTGATATCTAAAATAAAAAGCAATGTAAACCAGGAGTGTGTGCTAAACAGGAGTGTGTGCTAACCAGTAGCGTGTGCTAACCAGGAGTGTGCGCTAACCAGGAGTGTGTACTAACCAGGAGTGTGTACCAACCAGGAGTGTGTGCTAACCAGGAGTGTGTACTAACCAGGAGTGTGTACTAACCAGGAGTGCGTACTAACCAGGAGTGTGTACTAACCAGGAGTGTGTACTAACCAGGAGTGTGTACTAACCAGGAGTGTGTACTAACCAGGAGTATGTACTAACCGGGAGTGTGTGCTAACCAGGAGTGTGTACTAATCATGCAGTTCCTACACCTGTAGCACCCTACACAGATGCACATACCTCATTGAGTCCTTTCAAGTTGGATATTTGACTGTTTAAGGAACTACATTCCTTCTCTTGCTCCAAGCAGCGTCTCTTCTCCACAGAGAGCGAGTGCTTCAAGGTCTGCTTATCGGCTATCAAACTGGACACCTGAGTCAGGAGAGGGGGAGGAGTCAGGACCAGCAACCACCAACCCCAAGGTACACACCTCGGACTGCAATTCTCAGACAAGTGTAGTGAGTAGGGTAGTAGATGGAGTACAACTCTCAGAGAACTGCAGTTGTCCATGTGACAAAATTACTGATAATTTTAAGTGATATTTATACAGTGGGACCCTCTTTATACAGTGGGACCCTCTTTATACAGTGGGACCCTCTTTACATGAATTCCGGTTAACACAGGAGACATGCTAGCTCCCACCACCATGTGCAGTGATGTGGTCTGTTGAGATGATCTCCAATTAGCACGAAATAGAGGTCACTCTGCAGTGTGTGCAGAGAGCTCCCCTGCAGGTCATCACAGAAGTGGCTCAGTGGAGGCTGGAGTGACCAGTGACACAGGACACCACACACACCAGTGAGTAGTGTTGGGAGAGCACACAATAATTTGAAAACTTATTGTTTGGGAGGACCATATCTCACTATCAATGGGGAGGACACACACACCAGTCATCACGAGCACTCCTGTACCTGCTTCTCCAATTCCTTGCACTTTAACTTGAAAGTTTTGATCTCCTCTTTCAATTTGACAAGTCTAAAAGAGTCCTCCAGGCACTTGTGCAGTCCACAGACGCACTGGGGTGTCTTTGAGGTGGTGCTTCCACTGTCCACCAACTTGACCTTCCTCTGGGAGTGAGTGTGCACTTCCTCCAGTGGCTGGTGGGAGTGAGTGTGGGCTTCCTCCAGTGGCTGGTGATGTGAGCTGCCTTCTGATAAGGTTCTGAAGTGGTGTCTCTTCTGAGGTGTACCTCCAGAGGGACATGCATCTGGTGGGTGGGAGGAGGAGTGGGAGGAGTGGGAGGAGGAGTGGGAGGAGAGGTGGGAGGAGGAGTGGGAGGGGAGGTGGGAGGAGGAGTGGGAGGAGAGGTGGGAGGAGGAGTGGGAGGGGAGGTGGAAGGGGAGGTGGGAGGAGGAGTGGGAGGAGGGGTGGGAGGAGCCAGAGAAGGTGGGTTGTGCCGTACTCGTCTGAGTGGATGCATGGGTGAATTGGTGTCGGCCATCTTGTTCATTAGGATGACTCCTCCCACTGGTGGAGGTGGGGTCAGTTTGGGTGCCTCTATCACTCATCCTATGACAGGCTGGTGGCAGCTGTGCTGGTGAAGTGGTGCTGGTGGACCTGTCAGCAGTTGACTTCCTGGTCTTCATGACTGCCATCCTCCTCCGCTCATGTTGGAGGTCTCTCCTGACCACTTCTAGTTTGGTCTGCAGTTCCACACACAGCTGCTTACACTCTCTGTGATTGTAGGGAGGAGACCAGCTCATGTTGACAGCAAACACAACATATGTACGTACGTACCAGTGTGCGCGCCAATATGGGCAATATTGCATCAGTACAGTGTGTGTCCATGTAAGCAGCGATTGATGGACTCACTTGAGCTGCTGCTGGAGATCTCCTTTGTCCTTCTGTAACTTTAGTACCATTCTACTGAAGTGAGAAGAGGGTGTGGCAGAGGGTGTGGCACTCTGTAGAGGTGGAAATCAGAATAAAGAACACCCGTACATACACCCTGACCCCCCACACATACATCCTAACCCCCCACCCACATACACCCCGACAGAGAACACCCCCACCCATATATTATATATATATTATTATTATATATTACCCATATATTATATAGAATATTTACTTTTGGCTTGTCATCCTTCCTTTGTTGATTGTCTGTGCCAGAAACTGATTCCAATTCCAAATCTGCTATTGCTGAGAATTTCTTAAACAGGTCTGCAAAACAGAAGTCTACTCATGCAACTTCCCAAAGACCAAACTTCACCAAAAGCCTACACACCCACACCTCACCATCAGACTACACACCCACTGACACACCCACACCTCACCATCAGACTACACTCCCACTGACACACCCACACCTCACCATCAGACTACACTCCCACTGACACACCTACACCTTACCATCAGACTACACACCCACTGACACACCCACACCTCACCATCAGACTACACACCCACTGACACACCCACACCTCACCATCATGCTTCTCTGCGGTCTGTGATTGCAGCTGACCTAGCTTCACCTTGTCAGCAATACTGGTGGCTTTGAGCACGTCACACTCTTCAGACAACTGGACACTGAACAGCCAAGACACGCACATGGACAGGAGGACACACGTACACACATCAGTGGATGTACACGAGTACAATATCATAGTTTAATATGGAGCAGTACTACATGGATTACTGGTCCTTCAGACACGGCCATGAGCACTCCCAGACCACAAACCAGCTCACAGGCAGTGTCACTCACAGCTTCTGGTTGAGGTGAATGCAGTGCTTCTTGTAA
>OZ026569.1:135000-212500 GCA_964020155.1 Chondrilla cf. caribensis
TGTGAGGAGGGTCCACAGTGATTTAGGAACACCTTCAGTACCAGAGCTCCAAAGGACCAGACATCCCCTTTCTTCCACTCCTGAGGCTTAGTGTTGTCAAACTCAGGAGACTGGAGGTATCGCTAAGAGAAGAGAATGCAATATAGAGAGAGTGAGGATGGTGTATATGTACACAACACATGGTGTGCAGAATGCATAATATAATATTGAGGAAGTGACCCATCACTCAGTTGTTGATCTGAAAATGGGTACCATCTGCTAATAATTAGTGGAATATTTCACTAATTATAACAGACTTTACATGCCACATTCCAGCAACCCCATCCCTCACCTCTGGGGTCCTGTAACCCGCTGTCCCCACTACGGACCACCCCTCACCTCTGGGGTCCTGTAACCCTCTGTCCCCACTACGGACCACCCCTCACCTCTGGGGTCCTGTAACCCGCTGTCCCCACTACGGACCACCCCTCACCTCTGGGGTCCTGTAACCCGCTGTCCCCACAACGGACCACCCCTCACCTCTGGGGTCCTGTAACCCGCTGTCCCCACTACGGACCACCCCTCACCTCTGGGGTCCTGTAACCTGCTGTCCCCACTACGGACCACTTTTTCTTGCTTTTCTCTGGGTCCCTCACATCAATGGCCGAATCAAAGTCAGTCAACACGACATCAAACATCTGCTGACAAGAGCACTCCACAGGTGA
This sequence comes from Chondrilla cf. caribensis, assembly GCA_964020155.1. Lineage (NCBI taxonomy): Eukaryota > Metazoa > Porifera > Demospongiae > Chondrillida > Chondrillidae > Chondrilla > Chondrilla cf. caribensis. The sequence continues at coordinate 135,705 of OZ026569.1, forward strand.
GGCACAGGAGCAATGGGTGGGCAGGTTCACCAGGACATTGCTGGCTGTGGAACAGATCAGGGATGAAAAGTCATACTACGTATATGTTACAAAGGATAAGATGTACACAACATCTGTGCATGTAGTAACATATACTAACATGCGTACTGTACTGCACTGTACTGTACAATACTGTACTGTACTGTGCTGTACTGTACTGTACATGGTATTCATTGGAACTCACGTTTGATGTCATTGTGTACAATATCGTTGCTATGGAGATAACGTATCCCCTTCAGCACACACCTCAGGATGTGCTTCACATTGTCCACTATTAGTTGGAGCATGGAGGGACTGTCCTTGTGCTTCATCAGAACATTGGAGAGAGCTCCTTGACCCAGTCTGTTCAGGTAGGTCTGAACGTCCCCACTCATTCGAGGGTAGAAATGGTAGCAGTAGTAGCGGTGAGGGCGTAGGGGGTCCTCCTCACCTATCATGACCGCAAACAGCTTCACAATGTTGTTGTGGTTCATTTTACATAAAATATCAATTTCTCCTAATCTGAAGTGAGTCTGAGTTGAAGAAGAAGTACATACGTAAAATAATGGATCAAGTGTACATGTATGCATACGTATGTACATACGTATGTACAGTACATACATATGTACAGTACATACATCTATGTACATACTTAGACAGCAACACTACCCTCTCACTCCCCCCACTCCCCCATCCACATGTGTCATTTCAACATATCAGACTGACATCAAAGATATTAAATCATGTTACCATAGCAACGTACTACAACCTACCACTGGTCAAAGCTCAATATCACTTTCATTCACAAAAACTATCAAATGACACACACGAAAAGAAGCACTATTGAGAAGTTGTAGTTAAGGATCTTCTGATATGTGTCATGTGAGGGTTGATATACGTACATCTGTCTACTAATACAGGCCACACCACACAGGCCAAATGTGAGAGGTATGGACAGACCTACAGGTACCTACACACACTACACTTTGATCTCATTTCAAAGAATTGCAAACATTAATACTTCTCAACCAGCTTGGTAAAGAAATCCACATGCCACACTGAGTCAGCAATGTACTAATCTCAACTGAGCTAATGGTGTGCTAGGTCACTGTCAACCTTGTGTGATCACATGAAATGTTATCAATTCTCACTGCACAAAAAGTCATGTTATCGTCACACTGGTAGTTACATAAATTCTATTATTAGCAACATTAATGATCACATCACATATTACTTCACACACATGAAACTGAACTGTAATGATCTGTAACTGCTTCTCTATTACTCATACATACTGTACATACCAAATGCATGTGAACACACACACACACACACACACACACACACACACACACACACACACACACATACACACACACACACACACACACACACACACACACACACACACACACACACACACACACACACACACACACACACACACACACACACACACTTCCCTGACCTTCTTCACAGCAAACTCTCTCCTCTTGTGGTAGATGTAGGTCACAGTCCCATTCCCTCCCTTCCCGATGCTGTCCTGCAGAGCTTCTTTGGAAGGCACAGGAAGAACCAGGTTCACAGGGAACACCGAAGGATCCGTCTACAGTGAGGGACGAGGCAGAACAGGTAGAGACTCCCCCTCACATGGGGCCATGTATACACCACACTGCATATGGTGCACTGGAGAAATAGTGGAGGCACTGACCATCCTTATCATGTACTGAACTAGCACTGGTACCCTCATTATGACACACAAAATAGATACAATACACATGAACATTAGGAGTGCTACCATGGGAATGGTCGCATATAATGGGTGTGTACTATGGGCATGTACAGGGATTGTACTGTACAATACATGGTTCACCACAGGGATTGTACTGTACAATACATGGTTCACCACAGGGATTGTACTGTACAATACATGGTTCACCACAGGGTTGTACTGTACAATACATGGTTCACCACAGGGTTGTACACACATCACAGGTGTGTGTAGTCTAGCTGGCTAGGATGTCAGTTCCACCATTATCATCGACACATGACCAGTGACAGGACGTGATGCAATGTACACATGCATTGTAGGGTGTCATGAGTACAATACCCCATTCGTCAGGTGTGTACGGGGTTGTAGGAAGTCTAGTGTAACAATGCTATACAATTACTGTACAATGTACATGGTAATAATAGTAATAATAATAACAGGTACTACAATGTATACAGTAATACTCCTGACCACAGAGTACCGATGACCACATGACCTCATTATAAATTGATTTTTAAGGTTTCTGGTTTAGATCTATTATCACTAGAGACATCAAAGTGTATAGGGAGGTAGCTACTGGGACACTAGTGAGATAGTAAAGGAAGTTAACCATTCTGGCTGCTGTGTGAGGGAAGATGGTGCTGGTAATAGGGTTAAATGTAAAACTGAGTGTATACAAGTACACACAGAACACACAGTACACACAGTACACACAGTACACACAGTATACACAGTACACACAGTATACAAGGTACAAACAGTATACAGTATACACAGTATACACAGTACACACAGCACACACAGTACACACAGTATACACAGTACACACAGCACACACAGTACACACAGTACACACAGTACACACAGCACACACAGTACACACAGCACACATACGTAGTACACTCAGCACACATAGCACACATAGTACACTCAGCACACATAGTACATACAGCACACATAGCACACACATAACACACAGTACACACAGCACAAGCACACACAGTACACACAGCAGTGCTTACAGATCGTACTATCCTTCCTGGCTTTTTGGAATCATCGACAGGTTTCTTCTTAACAACCAGTGCAGGTTGTGGGGGTCCGGCTTGTTGAGGTGGAGGCCGATCTTGACGGGTGGTCATCGCCTGAGGATCAGCTGTGTCGCTGGCTCTTGGTTTGAGACGATCTCTAAAAGTTCCACTGTTAAAAGAACAATGAGTTGAAGAATGTTGTAGTAGAGAAGGCATAAACACATCTGTTCTGTGTTGATATGTACATCAGTGAATCACACACACATGGACGCATGCGTATACACAAATGAACACACACACACACACACACACACACACACACACACACACACACACACACACACTTATGCAAACACATGCAGTCTTATCTCCAGTGAGGATGTAAAAGCCAATAACCTATTTCAAGACAATATTAATGTGGTTCATGTTGGGTGACAGGTAAAATGTTTGCAAATATCCAAAACTTGATTACAACAAATAGCTGATTGTACCACACAGTCTGTCAGTCTACACAGTTAGTCTGGTTTATGCTAGAGGAGACCAAGTGCTGAGTAGTGCTTGAATAATTGATAGGGTCAACACGTGCTTCAACCTCAAGTGTGGTGCAACTGGGTCTGCTTGACCCACACACACACACACACACACACACACACACACACACACACACACACACACACACACTCTCACACACACACGCACACACACACACACACACACACACACACACACACACGCACTCACACACACTCACACACACACACACACACACACACACACGCACACACACACGCACGCACGCACACACACACACACCGTCCTACCTCTGGTGAGAGCAAAACGAAACCAGTGAATTCCTGGGAAGAACCAAACTGAATCCGGAGACCAACATCCCACTCCCTCTCTCACTGCTAGTACTCTCCTGCTCACAAGGGACTACATCTGATGATGGCTGTGACTTGCATACACTGGATAGCGAATTACGTGTAGACTGCTTAGCTCTTTGTTCACTTATGGATTCTTTTACTGTTTCTCTGCCGACAGGCTCCAACGAATCCTCTAACGGTTCACCTTCACGGGCACCACTCACATCTTGCAGGTCATTTGAGAGAACGCAGCTCTTCGTGGTTCGCTCCGTTTGCTGGGATGTTGTCTGACTGCAGCTGCCGGTTCCGAGACCCGATGTATCATTGCAGCAAGCTCCCTCCTGATGCTGGGAGGACAAGCTTCCATTACTGTTTTTGGAGTGACCCAATACGACTTCTGTGGTAGTTTCTTTGGTCAACTGACGTTCCTGTTGAGACGAATGGTCCTGCTCCTCACACTCTTCTGGTAGAGTCAGATCTTTGTCATTGTAGGCTTCAATTGACGCTCGCTTGTCCAGTGAACTCGTAAAAACTTCGCTTTCTTCCGAAGACATTTCTTCAGAAGCTCCATCTGTAACTGTGCTCAAATGTACATCCTCTGCCATGACGTTAACTTGTACGTACTTGGCTAAGCGCTCAGTAAGGTCAGTCTTGCATTAGCGCCTAACAGATCGCGATCATGTGCATGTTGTCATAGCAGCGAGAATTTGCTAAAATTAATATAAAATTTAATGTGATAGATATTCAAATTTAGTAAGTACTTCAACATCACAATATATAATAATAATACATGGGATAATCGCACGAGAAATTAACATGCATGATTAGTAAGGGCCCTTGATTCATTACAGTCACACACTACTACTGAACATCACACATGGAACTGGATTATAATCGAAGACTAATCATTCATGCTGAGTGGATATATACGACCCTCAGCTATGGCCAGATCAATATGTGATTGGTGTTCACTCTTTGCATAGCACTTGTTCTGGATCCTCTTATTGACGATCTTAAAAGGCTAAATGATAATCTACATCGGAGCCATGTCATTACTTGACTATATATATTTCTGGTACATCTCTCTTTTCCGCAAACTTGCCAATCTTTTATATATGCAATGGTAGTGGAGGGGCCCATACCACCCAAGGCTGAGAAAATGAGGGGCATAAAAGACCCGTGTTCAATCTAAAATCACTGTAACATGTAAAATTTTATATACAGTACATGTATTATTGTACGTTGATAAGGTTATATTATTATTATTATTACTATTATTATTATTGCTGCATGTTAAAAACAAAACGTTTCCAGAAAATAAAAGTTATGCCAATATAATATAATTTAAAAGAATTCTATTAATTCATTAATTTGTATAGTGCAACATCAGTAGGATTCAAGTGCCTCATAGAGTTCTAATGTGAACAACAAAGATATTTTTAAAACAACATATTTGAGGTTGAGCTGAGGCTGTATGTGTGTGTGCGTATACATGTGCATGGTTGACTGGTAACAAAATGGCTGCTACTCACGCACACACCAGCACACACACACAATAAAATATTATATAACATTCTACAACTCACTGTCGTCTTTGCTGGAGAAGTTAGTTAGTATAGAGTTCTTCTGCCATATCTCTTCTGATAGTGTTCTGTCTGTACAGAACACACCATGAGCAAGGCCGCAGTACATTAGTGGATTGCAGTAACATACATTCACAAATAATTACCTCTTTCAGTGCAGCGTTTGTATCTTTTTCCACTTTATTAACCTATAATAGCACAATTACAGCTGATGATATCATGCTGTTATCAGTATACCATGTCAACAATATAATATAATATGTTATTATAAGTACTTACAATAGCAAATGCATGCATGTCGGGAACATACCAAGTAAGCTCGATTTTTTGGCTTGTTCTTTCCCTGTGGAATGAACAACAAGTAACATCTACAATTGTGAGCTTTTAACAGTTACTACCATGTAGCTCATTCAGCTACACAGTATAGCCATGTGCTGATTGCCCCCACTGTGTATGCACAAGACACGTAGCTTGCAGTTAGGGACATACAACAGGTTTTCATAGAATACATCCATTCCTGATTTAATAATCATGTTACCATACTCGCACTCATCAGCTATATCAGTGTGGGATCTGTGGAGTGAACATTGAGGAGTAACTATGCTTCAAAATAACTCTCGTAAAGACTGAATTGGGATCGAAAGAGTTAGTGACAACTAGCAACAATTAAATTATAATTATATATTTCTATGTGTGTGTTCCTGCGCGTAACCACCACAATGAATAATTATTTACCGTATAGCCAGAAATATTGGCAGAAAGAATATTTGGCGGTTATTTGAATTTTAGGGTATTGGCGGTTATATTTTGGCAGATGGCAAGCCCAGGTTATAATTATATTCATAGCCACGGTTACTGTGTTACCCAATATAAAAACTTCAACGCTTGAAATGACTTTCGAAAATGGAGTTTTTGATCGACAGCTGTATTCTGTTCCTTTCTCTTGAAGTACCGATACATCGCCATGATTATTTGAGCCACACGGACACGCAACGTCGGTATTACGTCACTTTATTGTGACATAACCCTGATGCTTGGCATGGGTGCTATTATTTTGGCGAATATTATGTTGGCAGTAGTCGGTCAAACACCAAGCTGCCAAAATGAAATGACCGCCAATATTTCTGGTTATACAGTATATTTTAATTTATATTGCGCGAAAAAAGATGGCTGATTTTGAACACCAAGAATTAGAAATTGGGCCAGAATTTGTGCGTTGAAGCTTTGCCAAACATAATAACATTGGCAAAAGTTCTCCTAAAACTAAGGAAGACGCCCAAGTAATTTGAGTGCAGGGGACGGCAGCCCCACGAGTTTTTGAACTTGAATTGTGCTATCCTACAACTCAAAGAGATGACTACATGTGTTCTTGTTGTGTAATCGTATCAACATTTATCATTCCAAGTAAAATGCCAGATTGATATTATGTTAGAGTGCTTTAACATTCTTTATGAGCAGTGGAGCATGTTGTAGGATTATGCAATATAAAGTACTCAAAATTACTATGACCTGCCCAAGTGAGTCACTTCATAGTATAGCAACTCACATGTACATGCACTTCTCCACGGGATCCATCTAGTACCATCTGCAAATAAGTAGGTTAGGAGAAGGTGAGAAGAAGTAGTCCCAAAAGAAATATATGCATACATCTCACATCAGGAGATCTGTCGGTCTGTTTCTCTCTATTGTTACTCTCTTTAGCACTTGTCATACTGCCAGTGGATTTACTCTTGATTTGAGAGAAGATATTTACATTGAAATCACACACCTAAGCACTGTAGAGTGGACACACCTCTACACTTAAGACCTGTAGAATGGACACACCTCTGCACCTAAGCACTGTAGAGTGGACACACCTCTACACCTTAGGACTGTAGAGTGGACACACCTCTACACCTAAGACCTGTAGAGTGGACACACCTCTACACCTAAGACCTGTAGAGTGGACACACCTCTACACCTAAGACCTGTAGAGTGGACACACCTCTACACCTAAGACCTGTAGAATGGACACACCTCTACACCTAAGACCTGTAGAGTGGACACACCTCTACACCTAAGACCTGTAGAGTGGACACACCTCTACACCTAAGACCTGTAGAGTGGACACACCTCTACACCTAAGACCTGTAGAGTGGACACACCTCTACACCTAGGACCTGTAGAGTGGACACACCTCTACATCTAAGACCTGTAGAGTGGACACACCTCTACATAAGATTGAATAGATGCAAAAGTATTGAGTTCAATGCCTCATCAGCCCATACACCCTGCCACACAAACACACGAACCAAAGTTAGCAACGTACTTGTTGTACTAAACCTGGATGGTAGAGTTTAGCATCCTTAACAAAATTAATATTTTTCAGGAAAGCTGTTATTTGCTCACAATCCTAATCAGTAAAAAATAAATTACACAGGAACTCATAACAACAATAACAAATATCACTAAAAAATAGTCTCAACATGCATTACCTCATCAAGTGGTTCTTGTTGGGCTTGTACAGCTAGTGGAGGGGAGGAGTCCTCCACATTACAGCTAAAGGGAGGGGATCCAGGGGGTGGGGTGCTATCACACACACCTCCTGGTGGGCGGAGTGAGAAGAATGAATGTTTCAACAGTTCAGCAGGTGTAGGAATGTCCTCCAAATTGAGCTGTGAACAAACCAAAGATGATTTCAACTCACCAATCAACCATTGTTGTGTGCTGTACTCACCTCAAGACAAGCTGACACTACATCATAAAGTCCTTCCAGTCCGACACACTCCCTCTCCACAGCAGTACACTGTGAGGACAAGAGGACAGGTGAGATGTACACATGTACCAACACAACTACAACCACACACACCTCATCCACTTTGGTGATCCCAAATATTTCCATCAGCAATAGCCCAAAAGAGAACATGTCATCCCATTCAGTAGCTCCTCCTTCACCGATGTGTACAGCTTGATCAAAATCAGATATGTAGACTCTGTACCCACTGTCCCCTTCATGAGGACATTGGAAAATATCTTCACAGTTACAACGAACATCAACCAGGATGTTTTGTACTGGAGGGGGAGGGGACAGGAAGTAGAGGAAGGGTAAATGAATATATAGTAAAGGTTAAAGAAGAGAAACAAATCAACATGGTGGGTGATTAGACAATAATAAAATGTCACATCTGTTGTAGACAAAATGGCTGCCACAAGGGTACACTCACACTCCAGATTTCCATGTATGATCTCAACACTGTGTAAATACTCTAGTCCTTCCAGAATCTCTCTCAGAATGTACTTTACATTCCACAAGATGAGATCAACTCGATCACTGAACAGTGATGACAGACACTCTCTCAGTGATGGGAGATGACATTTTGTGATCAAACACTTCAAGTCACCTGATGAGGGATGAGGATGTGGTGTTGTGGGAGGGGTCAGTTACCATGACAACAAACTCACCAGTGAACACAGGTGTCAGCTGATAACTGGTCTCTGGATGACCATCACAATCTCCGAGTACAGCACTCAACTCCAGCACATTACAATGATGTAGACCAGACCACACCTCCAGCTGGTCCAGGGGAGTGGCAGTCTGATGTGTGATAAGTATGTGATAACAGTGCACAGTTATTGTATAATATTCTGTATAATATTATCAGCACAGTGCATGGAATATAATCTTGCTCATTAGACCATACCAACAAGTTGGTACACAGATAGCTGGGGATGGGTCTGTCATTAAGATAGGAATTCAATGTTTCGTCACATTAAAGGACATAAAGCTGTCTAAATAACATAGTTAACACGTCTTCTTGGTAGAACTTAGACATTGTTCTTCCATTGATCTTGTAGGTTAGTCTGACATATCTGTTGTATCTAAGTAAACAGCCATGATATCTATGCCTGTATCAAAAGCTATAGAATATCTTATTTGAGATTCTAGTTATAAAATCTTCAGTGTCACTAGGACTTGAAATAGCTTCAGGCATACCTGTACACATTAGGACAATCACATGTTATATGTATGTACACACCTCTTCTGCAGTGAAGGCCCTGGTGTTGTGGTAAAGGGGGAATCCCCTCCCATGTCTCACTCTCTGCATACTTCGGACCACTCCTGAAGGACATGGTACACGTTCCCCTTCCGAGAACACTCCAGGTACATTCTGTGGAGAGGGCGTGACTGACAATAGACAACTGTACAGTTGACACCAGAGAGTGTGCAATGAACTCACTGACAACAACACTCTACATCCTTCCTCCCTTGGGGCAGGGGGTGGGGGGATGGACTGGAGGGGTGTGATGTTTGTATCACGACTAGTCTGTATAATACAGAATTAAGGAAAAAATTACCATATATGGAACAGTGGACACTGAACCAAGATGACACAATCCAGTAACTTGAAAGAATTCCCAATGTCAACTGGTGGTCAATGCAGGTCAACTCACTGGATGAACACCACCAGTCACCTCAACCTGATCCTGGTGCTCATCTTGAAATACAGTGGGTACTACCAGGTCCTCTTCTCCTGAACTCACTCCAGTCCTTCCACAGTCCTTGCCATCACTGGGATGTGGTCCTCCAACAAATGGTCCTTCTATTCTCCTGATGTGTGGTGAGTTTGACAATGAAGGAGTTGCCTTCAGTCCACTAGGAGGGTCCTCTACCGAAGGGGTGTGGACACTCTTCTGTTCACTAGGAGAAGGGTCCTCTACTGAAGGGGTGTGGTCACTCTTCTGTTCAATAGGAGGAGGGTCCTCTACTGAAGAGGTGTGGTCACTCTTCTGTTCACTAGGAGGAGGGTCCTCTACTGAAGGGGTGTGGTCACTCTTCTGTCCACTAGGAGGAGGGTCCTCGACTGAAGGGGTGTGGACACTCTTCTGTTCACTAGGAGGAGGATCCTCTATTAAAGGGGTGTGGTCACTCTTCTGTTCACTAGGAGGAGGGTCCTCTACTGAAGGGGCGTGGTCACTCTTCTGTCCACTAGGAGGAGGATCCTCTACTGAAGGGGTGTGGTCACTCTTCTGTTCACTAGGAGAGTCCTCTACTGAAGGGGTGTGGTCACTCTTCTGTTCAATAGGAGGAGGGTCTTTCTGAGGGAATGTTTCATGATTTTGTCTGCTAGGAGAAGTTCCACTTTCAGACTGATTGGAATGAGGATGATTAAAAGGTTTGGTTAAATTGAAACCTAACAAATCAAAATTGGTACCTCAAAACTACTGTTGGATACTTTGAAGAACGGATGGTTCAATATCTCCTCAACTGTTGGTCTTTGTGTTGGGTCAACCTACAGAATATGATGTGATTGTCAACATCAGAACAATACATCAGATGTGGCACAGATAAATGCATGCATGTGATGTGTGTGCATCATGCATTTGTAGGTACACAGTATATCACACCCACACACTCACTCTCATTCATATAATTAATCACACACACATCACACCCCCTACACACACACTCCTCACTTCACCTTGAAACAACATTGTGTTATGTCATGAAGTTCAGTAGCTAATGGAAAGTACTTCTCTAGCAATGAGACCTGGAGGATTGTGAACAAACACAGTAAACAACAATAACGACAACAGTTGTGTAAACAATCACTTTGAGAAATTTCTTCATTTCTTTGTCTCCTACTGTCAGTGAATGTCTAAGAGAGGGCTGAACATGCCAAATAAGGAAATAGTGTAAAGAGTGTGATACCATGGGAACCATGAATGTGAGTACACAATAACCAGCACTACCAGAGACAGACATTTCAGCTGTATGCCTCTCGTGAATGAGACAGTGAAAGAACAATACACACACAGCGTATAGCCATCTGCAATATATCCTACACACACAACTCTGGCATAACACACGCCTACCTGAATACCTGCAACAAAACGAGTTTGTTGTTGTAAACAGTGAGAAAGTTTAACAGATGACAACTGAAGAGAGAGAGAGGATGAATGTACTATCAGTAGCTGAGGACACACCCACCACACTCAAAGAACACACCTCTTTCTGTGTACTGGGTCCACTTGACCCAACAAAGAACTTCATCGCGGTACATCCGAAGGACCAGATGTCTTGAGATGTTGACAGGTAGAATGGTATCACTTTGTTTGAGGAACAATAGTAGCATGCCTGAAGGAGAGTTGATGTACCATTAGCAGCTGGTCTCCATGACGACAAAACCCCTCACCACTCACCTCGGGAGGTCTGTATCCCGGTGTACCATGAACACCATACCTCACTGGAAGTCTCATTTCAGATCTCTTCTCCAATCTCTTTCTTGTCCTCTCCACATCCAAAACACTGTCAAAATCAGATATGTAGACTCTGTACCCACTGTCCCCTTCATGAGGACATTGGAAAATATCTTCACAGTTACAACGAACATCAACCAGGATGTTTTGTACTGGAGGGGGAGGGGACAGGAAGTAGAAATTGTTATTGGAATAAAATGGCTGATTAGGAAAATGAATGATCACACACATACCACCAACACCCACTCACACACCCACACACACCCATACACCCACTCACACACACACACACACACACACACACACACACACACACACACACACTCACACACACCCACACCCATACACCCACTCACACATACACACACGCACACACACACACACACACACACACACACACACACACACACACACACACACACTCACACTCACACACACCCACACCCATACACCCACTCACACACACACACACACACACACACACACACACACACACACACACACACGCACACACACACACACACACACACACACACACGCGCGCACACACACGCACTCACACACACACGCACGCACACACACACACACACACACACACACACACACACACACACACACACCCACATACACGTACACACACACACACACATACACGTACACACACACACACACACACACACACACACACACACACACTCACACTCACACTTCACATCCCGGTGAACTACTCCAATCTTGTGCAAGTACTGAAGACCTGAAAGAGCTTCTCTTAAGATGAACTTGGCATTGCCAAGAACGTAACTTGCTTTATCACTTTCTGTTTTGAATTTGAAGAAGTAATGACACAAAGTGGGCATTCCCCTGTCATTCATCATCTTCTTGACGTCACCTGGAAGGGGGTGAGGGGCATGGTTACTATGACAATGGAGACCTAAGAATTTACACCCATACCAGTAGCTCTAGGCATCAGCTGATAACAAGCTCTTCCTCCATGATAGCGTTCATGACGTTCTCCCTCTATCACTGCACTGATCTCCATCACATTACGATGAGAGAGTTTGGACAAGGTTAGCAGTTCATCCTCACGCAAACAGGTCTATGAGATGTAAACATGAAATAAGTTAGAAGTACATCAATGAAGCAATGAACAACAACAAACCTCTTTGACAGCAAACTCCTTCCCATTGTGGTAGACATAGGATACCACCCCATTTCCTCCTTTGCCAATGAAAGCTGACATTGCCTCTTTTGATGGTAGAGGAGCACTACTACCATGAGGGAAGTCTTCACATTGCTGTAGGGAGGGAGGATATACAGTTGATCTACTGGTTGTCAGTGTGGACACTAGCTCTGGTATTCCAAGACTCCACCATTGCACAATACACACTAACTCACACTAAACACAACAGCACCAGAACGTGATTGTGTAACAATTCCTTTTATAGCTTTCTGCTGTTGAGATGGATAAGATCATTGTCACACTAGCATTCAACATAATATGGTCATTGTTGAACATAAAGTGGGACTATACACAAATTAACTAACCCTAGACTAGGTGAGAGAAACATTCTTAACACCTAGTGTACCGTGAAGTTAATGTGGAAGTAGTTACTAGGTGGAGGGAACAAACAATCCCACAGCTGGGGAAGTTGAGCTGTGAGTACTTCATGGACAAGTTCAAATTGACTGTTTAGCAGGTAGTGCATGTAGATGGTATTGCCTTTGTTTGGTGAGAATTCCCAATAGCATCCAACATGTCACAAGTCACAAGTGATAGGTGATGACATTCTAGTGCATGGTGGTTAGTCAAGATTAAAATAAATAACTTAATATCAGGTTTGATTCTACCTTGTGACTACTAGACATTGATCCTTCACTTTCCACTGGATTTGTAGTGGTACTTTGAGGTGTACTTTGCTTCATCCTTTGTAAACTTGCACACTAATATAACGATATCAATTACGAGAGAAGCATACATGGATGTTGGTTGGTTTGCTCATACATTACAATATCGATATCTGAGTATAGTACAAAATAAGTACCTATAAGTACCTGTCAGTAAATAAGTAAATAAGTAAGGTATTGGTGATCCACTGACCACCAAATATCACTTTACAAAAACAAAAGCACACAGTCTCACATTACTGCTGTTATCCTGCACAGGGAAACGTAGGCTTCTCTCATCACTATTATTAGAAGATACATGGTTGTCGTTTTGATACAAGTCACCACTTTGCTGTGGATCAGAAATATAGTACAGTGTAATAGAACACTAAGTCCCTAACATTGAGTCACTTTGCAAAGAATGAAAACAAGCAAAATACTAACATAAGACAATATCTTATGTTATCATACTTTAAAATTTCCAACACTCAACAATAACTCATCATAGGGTTCATTCAACAATAAATGAACTAACCTTGGCCTGTTGCTGCTGCAGTCCTGCCATCAATGCCTCCCTCTCTTCTGTGGTGTTGTCTGGATACATGTTCATTGTTTGGATGTCATGTTGTGTGGGTCTCACCTAATATGGTACTGATCTTACAGCTGGACACATACAACATCACACACACACACACACACACACACACACACACACACACACACACACACACACACACACACACACATTCATAACACTGTACTCACCCTATCACTGTCCTTGCTACCACTGTCTACACAGGAGACACAGCTGTTATGGTTCAACATGTTGTTGATGTGGTCCTTTGAGTGGACCACCTCAACAACAGCGGAATGACTGATATCGTAAGGAGCAACTGATTGACTGTGTTTACTGGTCAAGAGATGAGCTAGCTTCTCAGGGGTCTTGACACCAAGAACTTGTTTACAACCCTAATCAATTAACAACATAACAACAAATATAACGAGATATCAATAAAATTAATAGTCTCAACATTTATTACCTCATCATGTGTTTCTTGTTGGGCTTGTACAGCTAGTGGAGGGGAGGTGTCCTCCACATTACAGCTAACGGGAGGGGACCGAGGGGGTGGGGTGCTATCACACACACCTCCTGGTGGGTGGAGTGAGAAGAATGAATGTTGCAACAGTTCAGCAGGTGTACGAATGTCCTCCAAATTGATCTGTGAACAAACCAAAGATGATTTCAACTCACTAATCAACCATTGTTGTGTGCTGTACTCACCTCAAGACAAGCTGACACTACATCATAAAGTCCTTCCAGTCCGACACACTCCCTCTCCACAGCAGTACACTGTGAGGACAAGAGGACAGGTGAGATGTACACATGTACCAACACAACTACAACCACACACACCTCATCCACTTTGGTGATCCCAAATATTTCCATCAGCAATAGCCCAAAAGAGAACATGTCATCCCATTCAGTAGCTCCTCCTTCACCGATGTGTACAGCTTGATCAAAATCAGATATGTAGACTCTGTACCCACTGTCCCCTTCATGAGGACATTGGAAAATATCTTCACAGTTACAACGAACATCAACCAGGATGTTTTGTACTGGAGGGGGAGGGGACAAAAAGTAGGGGAAGGGTAAATCAAGTGTACCATGTTAGGTGACTAGACAATAATAAAATGTTGATTTGGGAGACAACATTCGACAATCAAAGCTAAACACTGACACAAACCAAATTGAAATACAAACAAAATTAAGGCCGACTATGGGGAAAACGATCAAATCAATGTTGACAAACAGCATTTCCTGGGTGTAGCACGGGACATTTAATGTAATGTTGACAGAGATAGATTACAATGACACATATGTATGTACTTCTGTGATGGAATAAATGGCGAATTTCAAGCATGGTCAAGTAAGTGTATTACATTTTTGTTCAAATTCTCAAAGCAATGCCAGAATAAAATGACAATCCCTTATGGCAGTCCACAGGTGCCACTAAGGATGATTGATGACAATTGATGTGAAACAACTTCTGATGTGAACTGAAGAAGAATTGTGAGCAACATACAAGGAAACAGAAACTCACTAACATAATATTATTACTAGGTGTGCACTTTGTGCAGAACCTCGCTATGGAAGAAAAGTACATCTAGTCTACATAGACGTATATATATTAACTTAAACAATTGTATTGCAATATTAGGTAACTTTTGAAAAAAACAAACAAACAAAAAACAGCACTTCCATGTCATGCGCATGCCCTCATGCCATGACGTCATATATTATGTGCAAATGGCTGACAAGATGGACGTCATCATGGCCGGCCAATTCTAGGTCCCGAACTTTGAAACTCTCGGCGAAAGAAAGCACAAATGGGACAAAATCTAGAATTTTTAACCCGGAAACTAATCAAATGAGTGGGCGCCAACTCTGGGCACCCTTATGCAACGGAAACAGATAACCTCGCGGTATAAACCGCTCGGTAATAAGAAGAATTGTGTGTGAATAAACAGACACCAAAGATTGGCTAGGAATAATGTAAACAAAATGGCTGCCATGTGGGTACACTCACACTTCAGATTTCCATGTATGATTCTCTCAACACTGTGTAAATACTTCAGTCCTTCCAGAATCTCTCTCAGAATGTACTTTACATTCCACAAGATGAGATCAACTTGATCACTGAACAGTGATGACAGACACTCTCTCAGTGATGGGAGATGACATTTTCCCATCAAATGCTTCAAGTCACCTGATGAGGGATGAGGGTGTATCATTGTGGGAGGGGTCAGTTACCATGACAACAAACTCACCAGTAAACACAGGTGTCAGCTGATAACAAGTTCCTGGATGACCATCACAATCTCCGAGTACAGCACTCAACTCCAGCACATTACGATGATGTAGACCAGACCACACCTCCAGCTGGTCCAGTGGAGTGGCCGTCTGGGGTGTAATAAGCATGTGACATCAGTGTATGGTAATTGTATATGATATTTTACATCATAACTACAGTAGAATGTAATCTGAATATTATTATCAGTACATAGCAGTAATGTAAAGAATCAGCTCACATCAACCAGTTAGCACACAGATAGCTTAACTTGGGGATGGTCCTGTCATTAGTGATGGGAATTCAAATGTCATGTTACATTAAAGGACATTAAGCCATGAAAAGCCTCACTTTTACATAAACAACTTGTTTTATCTGGTGTAAGCAAAGAGCTATAAGACCTCTTTATGTCTGTATCAAAAGTTGTGGAATAATTTATTTGGTGTTCTTGTTATACAAAACTTCTTCAGGGCCACAAGGACTAAAAATGGCTTCAGGTATACCTGTACACATCAAAACAATCATGTATTATTCAGTGGTTAAGACATGGGCCAAGTGTCCATGTCTTAACCAGTATAGCATCCGTTGCTAGCGCTTTATACATTATAAAATTGCTGTATAATAGTACTGTTTCTACGGTAACAGATGCTATATGTATGTACACACCTCTTCTGCAGTGAAGGTGGTAGGGTTGAAATCAGTCTTCCATTTTTGTGAACCTGTGTGTACTACAGTCTGGAAAACTAGCACGTTCTACTTTTACTGTCATCTAGTGTGTTTGTACGGATTATTGGGCAACTCTTCATTTTTATGCATACCAGGCTCTGTTTTTTTGGTAGATACAGTACAAGTGGGCCCTGGCCCTGTAAACTCTAAAATGAAATATATAGCTGTTATGCATTATGGCTGTGGTCTGCACTGCTGGAAAAACTGTGAACCAAGGCATCAGCACCTTTGGCACTTTCATTTGTTTGGTATTCTTGTTATAACTTCTTCAGGGTCACAAGGACTTAAAATGGCTGCAGACATACCTGTACACACTAGGACAATCACATGTTATATGTATGTACACACCTCTTCTGCAGTGAAGGGCCTGGTCTTGCGATAAATGGGAAATCCCCTCCCATGTCTCACTCTCTGCATACTTAGGACCATTCTTGAAGGACATGGTACACGTTCCCCTTCTGAGAACACTCCAAGTATATTCTGTGAAGAGGGTGTGACTGACAATAGACAACAGTACAGTTGACACCAGAGAATGTGCAATGAACTCACTGACAACAACACTCTACATCCTCCCTCCCTTGGGGCAGGGGGTGGGGGGATGGACTGGAGGGGTGTGATGTTTGTATCACTACTAGTCTGTATAACACAGAAGGAGAAATTTACCATATAATATGTTAGGACACTGAACCAAGATGACACGATCCAGAAACTTAACCATAATTTACATATAATATCATAATGTGGTAAGAAAGAATGAGAAAAGTATAATAAACAATAAACAATAAGATAGTGGACAGTTAATCAAAGTGACCCAATCCAGTCACTTGAAAAAATTCACAGCAACTCACTTGATCAACAGTCACCACAACCCGATCCTGGTGCTCATCTCTTGGGACATGCAGTGCTTGAAGGATTACATAGGTTGATGAAATTATAATATTGTTTATCTGTAGAGGAGTAAAAAGTAATCGTTCCTGCTCATGACAAGATTGAATTGGTACAAAGTGAAAATCAGAAACTCTGGTAGCAGAGTGTGATAAAGAAGGACAAGCCTGCTGTTTACTAGCAGGGTCCCCTACTGAAGGGGTGTGGTCACTCTTCTGTTCACTAGGAGGAGGGTCCTCTACTGAAGAGGTGTGGACACTCTTCTGTTCACTAGGAGGAGGGTCCTCTACTGAAGAGGTGTGGTCACTCTTCTGTTCACTAGGAAGATGGTCCTCTACTGAAGGGGTGTGGTCACTCTTCTGTTCACTAGGAGGATGGTCCTCTTCTGAAGGGGTGTGGTCACTCTTCTGTTCACTAAGAGGAGGGTCCTCTACTGAAGGGGTGTGGTCACTCTTCTGTTCACTAGGAGGAGGGTCCTCTACTGAAGGGGTGTGGTCACTCTTCTGTTCACTAGGAGGAGGGTCCTCTACTGAAGAGGTGTGGTCACTCTTCTGTTCACTAGGAGGATGGTCCTCTACTGAAGGGGTGTGGTCACTCTTCTGTTCAATAGGAGGAGGGTCCTCTACTGAAGGGGTGTGGTCACTCTTCTGTTCAATAGGAGGATGGTCCTCTACTGAAGGGGTGTGGTCACTCTTCTGTTCACTAGGAGGAGGGTCCTCTACTGAAGGGGTGTGGTCACTTTTCTGTTCACTAGAAATATGGTCCTCTACTGAAGGGGTGTGGTCACTCTTTTGTTCACTAGAGAGATGGTCCTCTACTGAAGGGGTGTGGTCACTTTTCTGTTCACTAGGAGGAGGGTATTCTACTGAAGGCGTGTGGTCACTCGTCTGTTCACTAGGAGGATGATCCTCTACTGAAGGGGTGTGGTCACTCGTCTGTTCATTAGGAGGAGGGTCCCCTATTGAAGGGGTGTGGTCACTCTTCTGTTCAATAGGAGGAGGGTCCTCGACTAAAGGGATGTGGTCACTCTTCTGTTCACTAGGAGGAGGGTCCTCTACTGAAGGGGTGTGGTCACTCTTCTGTTCACTAGGAGGATGGTCCTCTACTGAAGGGGTGCGGTCACTCTTCTGTTCACTAGGAGGAGGGTCCTCTACTGAAGGGGTGTGGTCACTCTTCTGTTCACTAGGAGGATGGTCCTCTACTGAAGGGGTGTGGTCACTCTTCTGTTCACTAGGAGGATGGTCCCCTACTGAAGGGGTGTGGTCACGCCTATGTTCACTAGAAGGATGGTCCCCTATTGAAGGGGTGTGGTCACGCCTATGTCCACTAGGAGGAGGGTCCTCTACTGAAGGGGTGTGGTCACTCTTCTGTTCACTAGGAGGAGGGTCCTCTACTGAAGGAGTGTGGTCACTCTTCTGTTCAATAGGAGGAGGGTCCTCTACTGAAGGGGTGTGGTCACTCTTCTGTTCACTAGAAGGAGGGTCCTCTACTGAAGGGGTGTGGTCACTCTTTTGTTCACTATAGAAATAAGGCAAGGTACTTCACTTCTGGAGACACTGATAGAGGCAACATGTGGAGAGGTTTAACTACTCCGTCATGACCACACCACCTCTCTCAGGAGGAGGTACACTACGCTTACACTCACAGACTTACAGGTTGTTGTGAATATACTCCAACCCTAGTTGCCTAAGATTAAACCTCCAATTAGATTCCTCTGTTATGTCAAGAACATTATAGCCTTCTGTTGAGGCCATAACTATCTAGTGCACAAGAAGAAAGACATAAGTCAACAGATAAAAGGATCAGAATAAGGTTGGCTGTAATAGTGGGACCAGATGCATGATTAGTCTTGCATTGCCAGACCTATTCTCCAATTGATGCACAGCATCGGAGGTAACAGGTCTGGTGATGTGGAATAACTAGTAAAGCCACACTTGAAGACCACTTTCACAAGAACAGCAAATTTAAAATAGTTGTTGTTATTATTGTTTGTGCAATACACAGTATAGTCTGCAGCATTAACAGCAAAAATAGAACCACCATGCATTACCCTAGTCTTTAATCTCATATATAATAATTATCTCTAGATATTATAACATCTCCAATCAGTCCATATTATATATATATCGTATTATTTCCAACATCATGATCAGAATTAGGACCACCTCACAATTGAGACCACTTCAATTGGTCCCATAGGTGGTCTCAATTGTGAGGTCACACCACGTCCTTTAACACACTGTATAGACGAAGCGGGTGACTGGAATCGATAGCCTTGCTGGGCCACTCTTATAATACAAAGTAGACTAAGTGCATTGTGGAGTAAGATCTTGTGGTATAAGGTAGAGTAGGGTAATTTCGGAAAGAGGGTAATTTCGGAAATCTCACTTTAAAGGGAAACGACTCCAGCTGTGTCTGATAAATGAGCAGTTCGCTTTCGTTCCCCTCTGCGCTAGCACTTTGCGATCGTTTTGATATCTTAAATCGCTTATAAACAACTGGTAGAGCTGAAATTCTTTCATTTTTGTGAACGCTGTAACAATTGTATCATAATGACCTCATGCTTACTTTCTTATCAAGCGCGCCATAATTTAAATTCCATTTTAATCCCACTATAATGCCTAAATGGTCCAATGTGAATTTACAGGCAGCTTTAAACTTCTTATAACTTGCGTTTTCATCCATTCCAAAATGCTGGATACAGCCATTTTACACGGGATTCCGAAATTACCCGGAAATTGACATGTACCGTCCTGGAAGAGAAAATGGGTTGCCACGCCACGAAAGAAATAGGTACTGGTGTGTAATCTTCTGGGACTTAAGGACACATGATAACCTTTCTGCTATATAGCTCACGGGCGATTACTTTCATATCCCTTAACGTAAGAGAGCAATCACTCGAAGTTTTTCCGAAATTACCCTATTTTACCTTAATTCCTATATAAAAATATAAGGCCCCACCTAGCGATTCGACACTTGGCGAGCGCTCGTACCTAGATACTATTAATTTAACCACTGATATATAACCCATTCCAACAATTGGAAGTCAATTGATATCGCAAGTTACCAGCAATAGTTTCAATTTATCTCACTACGTATATAATTGAAGGCCTCCGGTCAAAAAGGGTATTTTAACGTATTCCGTAATTTCTGAGAAAACGGAGTTTAATCGTTTACGGAGTAGTACAGGTAAGTGCCGTAACGAATACGTAATGAAAATGGGCTCCTACCACCCGAATGCTCACTTCTTTCGCATTTACATTTCATTTACTACTTCTTGAGAAGGTAGATGTCGTTTTCAGAACGAAAGTAGATTTTTTCTTCCAAACGTTAAAGTACCCTTTTTGACCGGAGGCCTTCAATTATACACATTTAAGGCTTCTGAAGGTAAACCTTCAAGCTATGTGGAAGTCACCCGTTAGGGGTAACTTATAACTAGAAAAACTAATGAAGAGGTGGCATTTATCGCCAAACATCACCTTAGTATATATTCTTCCAACAATCACGATCTGACAACCGTGAACGCAAGCCGAGAACTGTACATTGAAGGATTTTGCCGTTTGATTGCGTCAACCGCTGATCGTGTGATGGTCACGTTAGCCGATTATAATTATGCATTCTTTGCGACCGCGCCACATCCGATTGGTTGTTACTAAACCTAGCTGGGGATAGGTTATAGTAACGACCCATCAAAACGGCAAAACTCACTTAAAACCCTGTAGGCTGTTCACCAGACCCTATCTCGCCGGCAGGGTGACGTCATAATAAAACTAGTTGTGAACAAAGTTCAGAACCTCGCAAATAGATCTTGCATATCAAGATCTATGATATGACGTAGTTCAGTGACATCATCTAAAAATGTCTTCCAAAATGGACGTCATGATGGCCGACCATTTGGTGTCCCGAAAGACGGATTGGCGAACCCTGCTCTTCGGCGAAGGAAATCGAAAAATCGTTGTGCAAAAAAGTTGACAATTGTTATTCGAATTGTCTTAAGGTACTTGGTAGTGATGCAGTCCGAAATTTGTCGACGGGAGGAATCGAAAAGTAAGTGCTCTTTTAACGGATCGTTTGTGAACCACAGGCAACCTTTGTCTAAGTTTGCCATTTCAATATATGCTGCGACCGTGCCCCATTACCATCGGTGGGACGACTTAGTGCTGAACGCTTCGATCGACGAACGATTTGCGTTCAAAGAAACCAAAAAATGACCTAAATCACACAATATTGGCGGCCACCGCAATTATGTGCGTGGGTGACCTCGATCGGACTCCCCAAACGAACGGAAACAATTACCTCGCTAACGCTCGGTAAATATTAATGATTGAAGGCGAGATTGGGGTCTGTGTTGTATACACCATAGACACAAAACAAACTTGAGTTTATAGTGTCTATAAAATATATGGTTAAACGAGACTATATACCATTTTCACTGTGATCGCCAATTTGTATTTTGTAATGATCATAATGATGATGTAATGCACAATTATACAATATCTGAGTTTTTTGACGTTTTATCCCTCTTTAGTGCCTTTAGCGTTGTTGACAATGGATAATATCAATTAAAATTAATATAGATGACTCGAATATGCTTGATGTTGGGTGTAGGCTGGCAAGCCACTGGTTCACTTCAGACTAGCTACTGCTGGATACTTTGAAGAACGGATGTTTCAATATCTCCTCAACTGTTGGTCTTTGTGTTGGGTCAACCTACAGAATATGATGTGATTGTCAACATCAGAACAACATACACATAAAGTCACACACACATCACACCCCCTACACACCCACTCTTCACTTCACCTTGAGACAACATTGTGTTATGTCATGGAGTTCAGTAGCTAATGGAAAGTACTTCTCTAGCAATGAGACCTGGAGGATTGTGAACAAACACAGTAAACAACAATAACAACAACAGTTGTGTAAACAATTACTTTGAGAAATTTCTTCATTTCTTTGTCTCCTACTGTCAGTGAATGTCTAAGAGAGGGCTGAACATGACAAATAAGGAAATAGCGTAAAGAGTGTGATACCATGGGAACCATGAATGTGAGTACACAATAACCAGCACTACCAGAGACAGGCATTTCAGCTGTATGCCTCTTGTGAAAGAGACAGTGGAAGGTTAATAATACACACACAGCGCATAGCCATCTTCAATATATCCTACACACAACTCTGGCATAACACACACCTACCTGAATACCTGCTACAAAACGAGGTTGTTGATGTAAACAGTGAGAAAGTTTAACAGATGACAACTGAAGAGAGAGAGAGGATGAATGTACTAGCAGTAGCTGAGGACACACCCACCACACTCAAAGAACACACCTCTTTCTGTGTACTGGGTCCACTTGACCCAACAAAGAACTTCATCAAGGTACATCCGAAGGACCAGATGTCTTGAGATGTTGACAGGTAGGATGGTATCACTTCGTTTGAGGAACAATAGTAGCATGCCTGAAGGAGAGTCCACGTACAAATGACAGCTGGTCTCCATGACAACACAGCTCCTCACCCACTTACCTCAAAAGGTCTGTATCCCGGTGTACCATGAACACCATACCTCAATGGAAGTCTCATTTCAGATCTCTTCTCCAATCTCTCCCTTGTCCTCTCCACATCCAAAACACTGTCAAAATCAGATATGTAGACTCTGTACCCACTGTCCCCTTCATGAGAACATTGGAAAATATCTTCACAGTTACAACGAACATCAACCAGGATGTTTTGTACTGGAGGGGGAGGGGACAGGAAGTAACAATTGTTAATGGAACAAAATGGCTGATATTAGGAAGATGAATGAGCACACACATACTACCCACACACACTCAAACACACACCCAGCCACCCACTCGCACACATGCACAAACACACACACACACACACACACACACTCGCACACACAAACACACACACACACACACTCGCACACACAAACACACCCACACACACACACACACAACACACACACACACACGCACACACACACACACACACCACCCACCCACCCACACACACACACACACACACCCACACACACACACACACACACACACACACACTCACACACTCACACACCCACACACACACATACACGTACACACACACACACACACACACATACACGTACACACACACACACACACACATACACACACACACACACACACACACACACACACACACACACACACACACACACACACACACACACACACACCCACATACACGTACACACACACACACACATACACGTACACACACACACACACACACACACACACACACACACACACACACACACACACTCACACTTCACATCCCGGTGAACTACTCCAATCTTGTGCAAGTACTGAAGACCTGAAAGAGCTTCTCTTAAGATGAACTTGGCATTGCCAAGAACGTAACTTGCTTTATCACTTTCTGTTTTGAATTTGAAGAAGTAATGACACAAAGTGGGCATTCCCCTGTCCTCCATCATCTTCTTTATGTCACCTGGAAGGGGTGAGGGGCATGGTTACTATGACAACCAAGAGTATAGAATTTACACCCTTACCAGTAACCCTAGGCATTAGGTGATAACAAGCTCTTCCTCCATGATAGCGTTCATGACGTTCTCCCTCTATCACTGCACTGATCTCCATCACATTACGATGAGAGAGTTTGGACAAGGTTAGCAGTTCATCCTCACGTAAACAAGTCTGTGAGATGTAAACACTAAATACGTCAACAATATACAAAGAGAATAACAACAACAACAAACCTCTTTGACAGCAAACTCCTTCCCATTGTGGTAGACATAGGACACCACCCCATTTCTTCCTTTGCCAATGAAAGCTGACATTGCCTCTTTTGACGGTAGAGGAGCACTACTACCATGAGGGAAGTCTCCACATCGCTGTAGGGAGGGAGGATATACAGTTGATCTGCTGGTTGTCAGTTAGGACACTAGCTCTGGCATTCCATGACTCCACCATTGCACAATACACACTAACTCACACTAAACACAACAGCACCAGAACGTGATTGCGTAACAATTCCCTTTTCAGCTTTTCGCTGTTGAGATGGAATACATCATCACTAAATGGACAAACTACACATTGCACTGTATGTGAATCAACCTTAGCTTTTAGTTCTGCCATCAATGCATCTCTCTCTTCTGTGGTGTTGTTTGGATACTTGTTCATTGTTTGGATGTCATGTTGTGTGGGTCTCACCTAATATGGTACTTATCTTACAACTGGACACACACACACACAAACACATGCTCATAACACTGTACTCACCCTATCACTGTCCTTGCTACCACTATCTACACTGGAGACAGAGCTGCTATGGTTGAGCATAGGGGAGGGGTCCTTTGAGTGGACCACGTCAACAACAGCAGACTGACTGATATTGTAAGGAGGGGAGGTGTCCTCCACAACACAGCTAATGGGAGGGGACTGAGGGGGTGGGGTGCTATCACACACACCTCCTGGTGGGTGGAGTGAGAAGAATGAATGTTTCAACAGTTCAGCAGGTGTGGGAATGTCCTCCAAATTGAGCTGTGAACAAACCAAAGATGATTTCAACTCACCAATCAACCATTGTTGTGTGCTGTACTCACCTCATGACAAGCTGACACTACATCATAAAGTCCTTCCAGTCTGACACACTCCCTCTCTACAGCAGTACACTGTGAGGGCAAAAGGACAGGTGAGATGTACACATGTACCAACACATATACAACCACACACACCTCATCCACTTTGGTGATCCCAAATATTTCCATCAGCAATAGCCCAAAAGAGAACATGTCATCCCATTCTGTAGCTCCTCCTCCACCGATGTGTACAGCTTGATCAAAATCAGATATGTAGACTCTGTACCCACTGTCCCCTTCATGAGGACATTGGAAAATATCTTCACAGTTACAACGAACATCAACCAGGATGTTTTGTACTGGAGGGGGAGGGGACAGGAAGTAGAGGTAGGGTAAATAGTACAGGTTAGTGAACAGAAGCAAATCAACATGATGGTACCATGGTAGGTGAGTCGACAATAATAATATTTGTCTGACATGTACTGTAGACAAAATGGCTGCCACACAGGTACACTCACACTTCAGATTTCCATGTACAATTCTCTTAACACAATGTAAATACTCTAGTCCTTTCAGAATCTCTCTCAGAATGTACTTCACATTCCACAAGATGAGATCAACTCGATCACTGAACAGTGATGACAGACACTCTCTCAGTGATGGGAGATGACATTTTCCCATCAAACGCTTCAAGTCACCTGATGAGGGATGAGGGTGTGTTGTTGTGGGAGGAGTCAGTTACCATGACAACACACTCACCAGTAAACACAGACGTCAGCTGATAACTGGTCTCTGGATGACCATCACAATCTCCGAGTACAGCACTCAACTCCAGTACATTACGATGATGTAGACCAGACCACACCTCCAGCTGGTCCAGGGGAGTGGCAGTCTGGTGTGAGAGAGGTATGTGATAACAGTGCATGGTAATCATATGTGATATTTATATCATAACTACAGTAGAATATAATCTGAATTATATTATCAGTACATAGCAGCGATGTATCAGCTCATTAGGCTACATCAACAAGTCAGTTAGTGTTAGGTAGCTTAACTTGGGGATGGTCCTGTCATTAGTGATCATTAGTGATGGGGATTCAAATGTTACATTAAGCCATGAATAATCTTACACTATTGTAAAAGTACAACTTGCAATTGTTTCCAGCTGGTCCAGGAGAGTGACAGTCTGATGTGAAAGAGGTATGCGATAACAGGGCATGGTAACATAAAGTGTCTAAATAACATAGTTAACATGTCTTCTTGGTTAGACATTGTCCTTCCATTAATCTTGTAGGTTAGTCTGACATATCTGTTGTATCTAAGTAAACAGCTATGATACCTATGCCTGTATCAAAAGCTATACAATATCTTATTTAATATTCTTGTTATAATATCTTCAGTGTCGCTAGGACTTGAAACAGCTTTGGGCATACCTGTAAACATCAAGACAATCACAAATTATATGTATGTACACACCTCTTCTGCAGTGAAGGGCCTGGTCTTGTGTTAAAGGGGAAACCCCTCCCATGTCTCACTCTCTGCATACTTCGGACCACTCTTGAAGGACATGGTACACGTTCCCCTTCCGAGAACACTCCAGGTACATTCTGTGGAGAGGGTGTGACTGACAATAGACAACAGTACAGTTGACACCAGAGAATGTGCAATGAACTCACTGACAACAACACTCTACATCCTCCCTCCCTTGGGGCAGGGGGTGGGGGGATGGACTGGAGGGATGTGATGTTTGTATCACTACTAGTCTGTATAACACAGGAGGAGAAATGTATCATATATGACAAGACAGTGGACACTGAATCAAGGTGACATGATCCAGTAACTTGACGGAATCCCCAATGTCAACTGGTGGTCAATGCAGGTCAACTCACTGGATGAACACCACCAGTCACCACAACCTCATCCTGGTGCTCATCTACTCTCACAGTGTGTGTTGAGTTTGACAATGAAGGAATTGCCTTCAGTCCACTAGGAGGGTCCTCTACTGAAGGGGTGTGGACACTCTTCTGTTCACTGGAAGGATGGTTTTTCTGAGGGAATGTTTCATGATTTTGTCTGCTAGGAGACGATACTTTGAAGAACGGATGCTTCAATATCTCCTCAACTGTTGGTCTTTGTGTTGGGTCAACCTACAGAATATGATGTGATTGTCAACATCAGAACAATACACCAGATGTGACACAAATGAATGTATGTAACACACACACACACACACACACACACACACACACACACACACACACACACACACACACACACACATACACACACACACACACACACACACACACACACACACACACACACACACACACACACGTCATCACACACACACACACACATACACACACACACACACACGTCATCACACACACACACACACACACACACACACACACACACACACACACACACACACACACGTCATCACACACCCTATACACCCACTCTTCACTTCACCTTGAGACAACCTTGTGTTATGTCATGGAGTTCAGTAGCTAACGGATAGTACTTCTCTAGCAATGAGACCTGGAGGATTGTGAATAAAC
Source organism: Chondrilla cf. caribensis (assembly GCA_964020155.1). NCBI lineage: Eukaryota > Metazoa > Porifera > Demospongiae > Chondrillida > Chondrillidae > Chondrilla > Chondrilla cf. caribensis. Next base: position 163,704 of record OZ026569.1, read on the forward strand.
ACAGTAAACAACAATAACAACAACAGTTGTGTAAACAATTATTTTGAGAAATTTCTTCATTTCTTTGTCTCCTACTGTCAGTGAATGTCTAAGAGAGGGCTGAACATGACAAATAAGGAAATAGTGTAAAGAGTGTGATACCATGGGAACCATGAATGTGAGTACACAATAACCAGCACTACCAGAGACAGGCATTTCAGCTGTATGCCTCTTGTGAAAGAGACAGTGGAAGGTCAACAATACACTGACAGTGATACACCTCAAGCTTCTGACAATAGTGATCGTGCAACAACACACACCTACCTGAATACCTGCAGCAAAACGAGGTTGTTGTTGTAAACAGTGAGAAAGTTTAACAGATGACAACTGAAGAGAGAGAGAGGATGAATGTACTAGCAGTAGCTGAGGACACACCCACCACACTCAGGGAACACACCTCTTTCTGTGTACTGGGTCCACTTGACCCAACAAAGAACTTCATCAAGGTACATCCGAAGGACCAGATGTCTTGAGATGTTGACAGGTAGGATGGTATCACTTCATTTGAGGAACAATAGTAGCATGCCTGAAGGAGAGTCCACATACAAATGACAGCTGGTCTCCATGACAACACAGCTCCTCACCCACTTACCTCAGGAGGTCTGTATCCCGGTGTACCATGAACACCATACCTCAATGGAAGTCTCATTTCAGATCTCTTCTCCAATCTCTCCCTTGTCCTCTCCACATCCAAAACACTGTCAAAATCAGATATGTGGACTCTGTACCCACTGTCCCCTTCATGAGGACATTGGAAAATATCTTCACAGTTACAACGAACATCAACCAGGATGTTTTGTACTGGAGGGGGAGGGGACAGGAAGTAGAAATTGTTATTGGAATAAAATGGCTGATATTAGGAAGATGAATGAGCACACACATACTACCCACACACACTCAAACACACACCCAGCCACCCACTCGCACACATGCACAAACACACACACACACACACACTCGCACACACAAACACACACACACACACACACTCGCACACACAAACACACCCACACACACCCACACACAACACACCCACACACACACACACACACACACACACACACACACACACACACACACACACACTCACACCCACACACCCACACACACACACACACACGTACACACACACACACATACACACACACACACACACACACACACACACACACACATACACACACACATACACGTACACACACACACACACATACATGTACACACACACACACACACACACACACACACACACACACCCACACACCCACACACCCACACACACACACACATACACGTACACACACACACACACACACACACACACACACACACACACACACACACACACACACACACTCACACTTCACATCCCGGTGAACTACTCCAATCTTGTGCAAGTACTGAAGACCTGAAAGAGCTTCTCTTAAGATGAACTTGGCATTGCCAAGAACGTAACTTGCTTTATCACTTTCTGTTTTGAATTTGAAGAAGTAATGACACAAAGTGGGCATTCCCCTGTCCTCCATCATCTTCTTGACATCACCTGCAAGGGGGTGAGGGGCATGGTTATTATGACAACCATGAGTATAGAATTATACTCATACCAGTAGCTCTAGGCATTAGCTGATAACAAGCTCTTCCTCCATGATAGCGTTCATGACGTTCTCCCTCTATCACTGCACTGATCTCCATCACATTACGATGAGAGAGTTTGGACAAGGTTAGCAGTTCATCCTCACGTAAACAAGTCTGTGAGATGTAAACACTAAATACGTCAACAATATACAAAGAGAATAACAACAACAACAAACCTCTTTGACAGCAAACTCCTTCCCATTGTGGTAGACATAGGACACCACCCCATTTCTTCCTTTGCCAATGAAAGCTGACATTGCCTCTTTTGACGGTAGAGGAGCACTACTACCATGAGGGAAGTCTCCACATCGCTGTAGGGAGGGAGGATATACAGTTGATCTGCTGGTTGTCAGTTAGGACACTAGCTCTGGCATTCCATGACTCCACCATTGCACAATACACACTAACTCACACTAAACACAACAGCACCAGAACGTGATTGTGTAACAAATCCCTTTTCAGCTTTTCGCTGTTGAGATGGAATACATCATCACTAAATGGACAAACTACACATTGCACTGTATGTGAATCAACCTTAGCTTTTAGTTCTGCCATCAATGCATCCCTCTCTTCTGTGGTGTTGTTTGGATACTTGTTCATTGTTTGGATGTCATGTTGTGTGGGTCTCACCTAATATGGTACATACTTATCTTACAACTGGACACACACACACACACACACACACACACACACACATGTTCATAACACTGTACTCACCCTATCACTGTCCTTGCTACCACTATCTACACTGGAGACAGAGCTGCTATGGTTGAGCATAGGGGAGGGGTCCTTTGAGTGGACCACCTCAACAACAGCGGATTGACTGATATCGTAAGGAGCAACTGATTGGCTGTGTTTACTGGTCAGGAGATGAGCTAGCTTCTCAGGGGTCTTGACACCTAGCACCTTTTTACAACCCTAATCAAGTAACAACATCATACAAAATAACAACAACAACAACAACAACATGTGAATGAAGTACAGACTCGAGGTTACCTCATCATGTGGTTCTTGTTGGGCTTGTACAGCTAGTGGAGGAGAGGTGTCCTCCACAACACAGCTAATGGGAGGGGACTGAGGGGGTGGGGTGCTATCACACACACCTCCTGGTGGGTGGAGTGAGAAGAATGAATGTTTCAACAGTTCAGCAGGTGTACGAATGTCCTCCAAATTGAGCTGTGAACAAACCAAAGATGATTTCAACTCACCAATCAACCACTGTTGTGTGCTGTACTCACCTCATGACAAGCTGACACTACATCATAAAGTCCTTCCAGTCCGACACACTCCCTCTCCACAGCAGTACACTGTGAGGACAAGAGGACAGGTGAGATGTACACATGTACCAACACAACTACAACCACACACACCTCATCCACTTTGGTGATCCCAAATATTTCCATCAGCAATAGCCCAAAAGAGAACATGTCATCCCATTCAGCAGCTCCTCCTTCACCGATGTGTACAGATTGATCAAAATCAGATATGTAGACTCTGTACCCACTGTCCCCTTCATGAGGACATTGGAAAATATCTTCACAGTTACAACGAACATCAACCAGGATGTTTTGTACTGGAGGGGGAGGGGACAGGAAGTAGATGTTGCTATGGAAATAAAATGGCAGACTATGGGGAAAATGAACAAATCAATGTTGACAAACAGCATTTCCTGGGTGTAGCACGGGACAGTCAATGTGATGTTGACAGATTACAATGACATATGTAAATATGTGATGGGAAAAAATGGCATATTTCAAGTATGGTAGAGTAAGTATTTGTTCAAATTCACAAGTGACAAACCCCTTATGGCAGTCCCTGGATGATATGAAGGATATATAATGGCGATTGATGTGAAATAAAGAAGAAATTGTGAATGACATGCAATCAAACAGAAATTTGGCAAATATTATCAATAGATGATTTATATGTGAATAAACAGACACCAAAGATTGGCTTGGAGTAATGTAAACAAAATGGCTGCCACATGGGTACACTCACACTTCAGATTTCCATGTACAATTCTCTCAACACTGTGTAAATACTCCAGTCCTTCCAGAATCTCTCTCAGAATGTACTTTACATTCCACAAGATGAGATCAACTCGATCACTGAACAGTGATGACAGACACTCTCTCAGTGATGGAAGACGACATTTTCCCATCAAACGCTTCAAGTCACCTGATGAGGGAATAAGGTGTGCTGTTGTGGGAGGGGTCAGTTACCATGACAACACACTCACCAGTAAACACAGGTGTCAGCTGATAACTGGTCTCTGGATGACCATCACAATCTCCGAGTACAGCACTCAACTCCAGTACATTACGATGATGTAGACCAGACCACACCTCCAGCTGGTCCAGGGGAGTGGCAGTCTGGTGTGTAATAAGTATGTGATAACAGTGCATGGTAATTGTGTAATATTCTGTATAATATTATCAGTACAGTGCATGGAATATAATCTTGCTCATTAGACCATACCAACAAGTTGGTACACAGATAGCTGGGGATGGGTCTGTCATTAATGATAGGAATTCAATGTTACGTCACATTACAGGACATAAAGCTGTCCAAATAACATATCTAACATGTCTTCTTGGTTAAATGTAGACATTGTCCTTCCATTGATCTTGTAGGTTAGTCTCACATATCTGTTGTATCTAAGTAAACAGCTATGATACCTATGCCTGTATCGAAAGCTATACAATATCTTATTTGATGTTCTTGTTATAATATCTTCAGTGTCATTAGGACTTGAAATAGCTTCAGGCATACCTGTAAACATTAGGACAATCACATGTTACATGAATGTACACACCTCTTCTGCAGTGAAGGCCATGTTCCTGTGGTAAATGGGGAATCCCCTCCCATGTCTCACTCTCTGCATACTTCGGACCACTCCTGAAGGACATGGTACACGTTCCCCTTCTGAGAACACTCCAGGTACATTCTGTGGAGAGGGTGTGACTGACAATAGACAACTGTACAGTTGACACCAGAGAATGTGCAATGAACTCACTGACAACAACACTCTACATCCTCCCTCCCTTGGGGCAGGGGGTGGGGGGATGGACTGGAGGGATGTGATGTTTGTATCACTACTAGTCTGTATAACACAGAAGGAGAAATTTACCATATATGACAAGACAGTGAACACTGAACCAAGATGACACAATCCAGTAACTGGAAGGAATCCCCAACAACTGATGGTCAATGCAGGTCAACTCACTGGATGAACACCACCAGTCACCACAACCTGATCCTGGTGCTCATCTTGACACACAGTGGGCACCACCAGGTCCTCTTCTGATGAATTCACTCCAGTTCTTCCACACTCCTTGCCATCACTTGAATATGGCTCTCCAGGATGAAGTGGATCAGCATCAGTAAGACGATCCTTTGTGGTTGGAGGAGGGTCCTCTATTGAAGGGGTGTGGACACTATTCTGTTCACTAGGAGGAGGGTCCTCAATTTTAGTATATTTCTTTTCACTAGAGGTTTGGTCTTCTAATTTTTGTTTCTTTGATGATCCAAATAAAAGGAAATTCAATATGAGATCCTTCTACATAATAGTATGGGATACAAGGTGAAGATATCATAATATTGAAATGACAGCTGCAGGAATAGGAAGGCTAAGAAGAAGTATAATAATCATTACATTCTCCTTGATATACATATTAATGTACCTTGTTTGTGAGTGCATATATTAGTGTCTTATAATCATCTTTAACATGTGCTATAATCTTTGTCGAACTCTGTTTTTTGCGCTCTTTGTGTGTGGTTGTGACCTTTCAGAACAAATGTATAATTATAAATAAAATAAAATGAACAATGCTAAAGGGAAGAGAGTACAAACTGCTCTGGACTCACTTTGCCAACAATTTCTGGAGATATCCTTTTCCTTTTATTAGTCCTATGAATATTAGGTGTCATTGTGAGACGATTTGCTGTTACCTTCGCTTTTTTTGTAGTTTTCTTCAATTTCAAACCATCACAACTAATCTGGTCATCCTCAAATGACCATTCATCCACAGATTTTGCTGATTCCTTGGATAAAATGTTCTTAGGTGATTCAAAGGAAGCATCCATCATTGAGAAAGCTGTCAGAAAGGCTGATAGACCAATTGAGAGCACAGTCCACTTATCTGGTGACTGCAATGAGTGGATCACAAAGAGGTCTATGTTTCGCTCTTCACACCACCTGCAGTTAAGAATTTCAAATTCAGCATCATACAAACAGTAAGCTTTCTTTCCTGGGGTGATTGTTGTGTACCATGTTTTTGTCAATGATAATTGCCAATTCTCGAAGGCTGCAAGTAAAAGAAAGTACAATATCCATGTCTATAAGTGTGCTTCACGTGATACATATAATTAGTACATGAAATAAATGTACAAATCATGAAATTATAAAATTAAGTTGAAAACAAGCAATTAGAGTGTAAAAACTTGTGGTCCATCTATAACCCTGGGAAACTTGAATTACTTGCTTGTCAGCATTTTTGTTCATAGGGCATCTTCCAGAGAAAGCTTAAACCCCAAATCGCAAACAACATAAACTAACCCTATTTAATTCCGCTATTTCACTATCTTTTGACTGCAAGATCATTTTGAAATTAGCATCTCTTTGCTTCGACTTCTCTTTCTCCCTAGAGAAAGTCAAACACGGAGAGAGCAATCAACGCCAAGACCCTCCATGAGTGACATGGGTCGAGGAGGGATAAACTGAGAGCAGGTTCACCTAGTGACAACGAGGTCCACCACCTTGGTCACGTCCGGCGAGTCCACCTGTAGCTGCTTCCACAGTCTCCACACAAAGTCCTTGTCAGCCTAGAAACGGGTTAACGCGAAATCAACGATTACATGTACACTACGTACGAGAATCGATGCGATTACTCGTCATTTTCAAGCTTGTACCTCGTACCTTGCATTTTGCTAATTTGTGTTGCAATTTGTCGTTCTGTTCGAATAGATCCCCTTCTACGTCCATGGCATACGTACTCAGTAGTACAGCTACAACAAAATTAAATGGCCGCGCTAATGTGATTGCCATAGTAACACTGTATATTATGTGACCGTCTATGGGAATAGTCTAACTAGTTAGACCGCCTCCTGCCCTGATCCGAAACTCTGGAAGGCGTTTACCAGCCACATGTCTAGTTGTCATGGTAACAGTAGAACATGCAATTGTACAGTGAATCATGTGTCTCACAGACCACACCTGCCATGATGAACAGTGGTCCACCATAGTCCCCACCCACCTGCCATGAGGAACAGTGGTCCACCATAGTCCCCACCCACCTGCCATGAGGAACAGTGGTCCACCATAGTCCCCACCCACTTGCCATGAGGAACAGTGGTCCCCCATAGCCCCCACCCACCTGCCATGAGGAACAGTGGTCCACCATAGTCCCCACCCACCTGCCATGAGGAACAGTGGTCCACCATAGTCCCCACACCAATGTCCGTCCTCCGCTTGTAGTTTGGAGTAGAACCTGATCCCATTCAGGAGCGATTCAGACAAGAGAACTGGTTCAGGAAGAGGCGGTGCATCGTCACTCTGTCAAAGGACAAAATAGTAAACTATCCCCAAACAGTCAGTACTGATCGAGGGGCTACCGTGTCAAGACCGAGAGAATGCTTTTCAATAAAATTGGAATCTCTTTCAAAAGAGTTCTCCTCGTCATAAAACCAGGTTTGGCGCCCTCTTTCGTTCACCAAACTCCACCTCTTGAGATCGGTGGCTGCCTTCGTGCGATCTTTAGACATTTCTCGTTGCAGCAAATTCGACTGCAATCGTATCTGGTACATCTGGTGATGGTCACGTGACCTCCAGATCACGCCATGTATCCTCCTGCCCTCACCTGCCATGTTGCGACTGTGCGAGAACGAGGATCGGATGATGCGTTGAACGGACTCGAACCAGATGAAGAACCATAGCTGATCATGTTTTTCACCCAAGCAGTGACGCTTCTCGGAGAATTTTCTAATTTGACACTTTTTCTTTTGTTTACAACTTTGACCCTATCTTGTGTATACTTGTTCAAGACGTTCACACATAGAGAGAAGGTGCTTGTCGTGTACTGTCAGCTGCTGTAATACAATTGGCCTACCATGACGTCCTCGCCCACCCATCCAGGATGCCCCACCCCACATCCCTTCCCTAATCCCGTTTTTGGGACATGCATTGCCTTTTGGACGAGACCCAATAAATTTTCTATTGAGAGCTCAACAGAAGGTGTGTCCAGTGTAGAGGGTGTGTCCTGTTGGCTGTGATGTTGTGGTATATTCTCCTTGAGCGTAGTATGGCGATGTGTTCTCCTTCACAATGGTTGGGAAAACCTTCACCTACCTGGTTGGATCCGATGCCAGTGCCTTGCTCTTCAATTCAAAGAATAATGATTTGAATGCCGAGGATGTCTATCAGAAATTGGTCACACCAGTATTTGGCGAGGGAGTGGCCTATGATGTCCCCCACCACATCTTCCTTGAGCAGAAGAAGATGTTGAAGTCTGGCTTGTCTAAAATGTTAGTGTCTACAGCTACATGTGTGTATAGTATATTTATTTGAGGGTTGTGTGTGTGTGGAGGTGTGTGTGTGTGTGTGTGGAGGTACGTGTGTGTGTGTGCGCGTGCGCACGTGTGTATGTGTGTGTGTGTGTGCACAGGATTCTTTTGTTTACTGAATAACTTGCAAGTAATTTGAGTGTGGGGGCAGCAGCCCCATGAATTTTTTAACTCGAATTACTTGTTTCTAATAACAATGATAGTTGAAAATGGCTGCTTTTATGATGCTATAGTCTCGCGTTGCCTCAGTGGACCAGATTCTCGACCTAATGACGACAGCATGAAGAAATGGAGGTGAGAACCGGGTCCAGGTGACGCGAGACTAGAGTTTCAGTAGTGAAATCATTAGTACAACAGAATGTGAGCATGTACTTTCCAAAGAAGCTCTGCAGGACAGTATCGGGAAGGGAGGGAATGGGACTGTGAGCTACATCTACCACAAGAGGAGAGAGTTCGCAGTGAAGAAGGTCAGGGAAGAGTGTGTGTGTGTGTGTGTGTGTGTGTGCATGTGCATGTGCCAACGAGATTATCACACCCCACTACCACCCCCACAGGTAGCCAACCCAGTGCCAGGGTTTAGTGCTGTGTTCAGAAAACTGGCCCTGACTGTGAATCCTTCCAAGTACACCAACCTAAGAGAGGTTATGAGGATGACTTCTTGTTTCTTGTTCTATCAGAGAATTTATTAATTAAATTCATTTTCAAAGATGAATGGGCTTCAGGCTATTATGTTAATGAGGTGTGTGTGTGTGTGTGTGTGTGTGTGTGTGTGTGTGTGTGTGTGTGTTAGGGGAGGACAAGGGTACATGAGATGAAATTACAATTACAAATAAATTAATTTGGTTTAGTTGGTAAATTGGTGTGAATTTTAATTACAAGACACAATGACAAATGATGTACCAATCATAACTGTTAATTTCATATAAAGAGACTACAGGAGTGGGGGTTAAATTGTGAGATATACTAGTACAATTAATGGAATATTAACTCTTAAGCACACAAGTATAACCATTGATTTGTATATAGACACTGGCTTATATTGTTACAATAATGCAGAGAATAATGAAAAACAAGCAACAGACTGAGGACAAGGGTACATGAGATGAAAATTAATATATATATATATATATATATATATATATATATATATATATATATATATATATAATTGTAAGAGCAATCAGATAACGTGCAGAGTATGCAATGGATACAATAATATAGTTACTGCTTAGACAAATGAATAATTAAGCATGGGCATAGCCTGTGAAATGAGCAAGGATTGTTTGGATTAGAGTTTGTATGATCCCATGCACATGGCATTGCTTATTTACAACTTACAGCACTAGTCATTGTATTACGATGATATAATAATAAGTAAATAATAATCCTTTGATTTAGCTATATATAATATTAGATTAGACATAGTAAAGTGCTTCCGAAAATGAGAGTAAATAATATATTATAAATGTAAACAATCAAAATATTATTAATAAACTGGAACACAGGTTTTAACAGTGCATGTGTAAACAAATCAAAACTGGATAATTATGCAGATATACAAAATTAGTTTAAGTTGAAGCATGGAGTGTAACAGTTGTTGATGAGTGGAATGTTTGCTTGTTTTACTTGCATCACAATTAAAAGTGATCATAATTATGACACAATATTACAATGAGGAAGAAGACATCCTGATTTCCATGGTGATTTGAAATTCTGTAAATCAGGTAGGAGTAATGGAAAGTTGACTGCAGCAATTGAAGACGGGACAATGCTCAGCATGACTTAATCACATGCAGTCGAGTACAAATGAATACCTACATGTAAACGCACACATGCATGCACCACAGAATGGTAAGTGATGATGATTTGAGCTCACCAATTGAATGTTCGATGTTCCCTTGTCACTGAGATGGGAGGATCTGGTAATGGAGGTAGTGTGTCCTTTATGGAAGGAAGAAGTATTTTTGATCCATATTCAATTCCTTTGACTGGAGAGGAGAGTTCAGAGCTAGCAAAGGTTGTTGCACAAGGAGGAGTCTCTCCAACAAAGCAAATTCTGTTAGGTGTTCCTGGTTCATAGTGAGAGTTGGTGGTGGAAGTGGCTTGGTGAGGACGAAGGGACTGCATGTAGAGTGGAGGAGATGCCATGCACCGAGACAACTATTGGCAAAAGTAGAGATATTCTGATGAGAGTGACTGGTTTAGGAGCGATTGCTCACGAGACAATCTGAATCGAAGACTTACAAACAATCCAAATGCAAACAAATCGAAGACAATTCCTGTGCGTTAGCGAACTTCTAGAGATACTGGTCAATTTCCGGACACTAGTAGCTATCTTCCTGATCATGAATGCTGGAGCTACGATCGATTCCTGGATAAGAGATCTTTCTGAATGCTGTAGCTACGATCGATTGCCGGGCAAGAGATCTTACATAGGTCAGAAAATGTAAAGCGTTTGGCTTTAAATGTCTATATAGTCTTTAAATTATATTAAGATGTTATAAAGCTAGCTAGATATCTTATACTTTGAGGAAATCCGAACAAGTTATATCCCGCATATCTACCTCTTATTTTCAGATTTCAAAGTACATATGTATAGCTATTACTTCTGAGATTTTCAGAACGCTTTACAACTTTTGACGCATCTGACCAATCACGGTATTATAGCTAAGATCTCTTGTCCGGTATAATATGGATCGTATATACAAACAATCCAAATGCAAAGAATAAAAACAGAAGATTTACATATAAACCAAATGCAAAGAAATCGAAGACTTACAAACAATCCAAACAATCCAAATGGAAAGAAATCGAAGACTTACAAACAATCCATTGGCAAAGGGAAGGAGTCTGAAATCCAACTCGAGGAATTCCCACTGTGCGTTACGTGGACTATCGCTAATCAATTTGTGAACACTCGCGTGCTTTCTGCATGCGAGGTTATTATATCCGTTTGCAGTCGCAGCAGTATAATATACGTAGTAATGATGGGTTGATTTGATATATCCCTGCAGAAACCCATTTGTGCGGAAACTGGTTAGCGCATGCATAATAATGTAAACTAGGGCGAACTTGAGGTTAACTGTGTACATGCTAATAGTAAGAAGTCTTATGGCGATGTACACACATGTCAGTAACCCCACTCCATTTGGGATTATCTCCCTTGTCACAGGTAAGGTTCTATGCGTTGCATTGCACCTACCACTGTAGACATTCTGTAACGAAAGACATACAAGTCACAGCAAATGACGGAGCATTTGCACCTAAAGTATACACCCATTGTGTGGGCACTAGTACTGTCAATTTAGCACCAGTCAACTCATAGCTACTTCTTCAAAGAACCTGATATCAGCCTTATACACTGGTATGTGCTGTCATGTCTCAAATGATCCCCATATGTTATCCCCCAGGACTATCTAAGCCATTGTAATGCACCAATCTCCCATGCACTATGGGATGTCCCAGTCTCCTCCAACTAGACCTTCCACGGCAATTCTGCTACTTTGCACAGTCCTTCCACACATTGTGGAGAAATTGTTACAGCTGCTGTTGGGAACAGTTTGTGATTTCTTGTTAATAGTAACTCCAAAAACAAATATACAAACAAACAAGAGCAAAGTTACATAATACAAGCATACACTAGTTCAAGTTGAAGCATGGAGTGTTCATGAGAAAGGAGCCATTATTGTTTCCATAGTGAATTCAAAAATCTGTAAGCAGGTGATTTTTAGGTGAAGTGTGAGAATTTGAACTGTTGATCCACTAAAATGAGAGAGAACAGACTTTGGGAGGTTGGCTGGAAATACAACTGAAGATAAGACAGTGTTTGATATTACGTAATCACATATAGCTAAACAACCATAATACGAACACACACGCACACACACACACACACGCACACACATGCACACCTACACACACCCACCCACACACACCCACACCCACACCCACACACCCACACACACCCACGCACACACACACACACACGTACACACACACACACACACACACACACACACACACACACAAACACACACACACACCTCTTGCTGGCTGGACGGACCGCTGTGACTGATGAACATCTTAAGAGTTGAGCATCCAAAGGACCACAGGTCAGCTGATGTCACAACATCCCGTCCCAACTCATCACCACTTCTAGTACCAGCTAGCACATACTGGACAACGGAGGACACCTTGGTGAACAACACTCACTGAAGGCACCTGGTGGGAGATTACTCACTTCAACTGGTCAGTACTCAGGAGTGCCGATGGGGTGTGTTCGGTACAGCTGTCTCACCAGGGAGGGGGACGTCTGGAGCTTAGCAACAGGCATTGCCGAGTCAAAGTCTCCTATCTTGATACCAAAGGTCTGTGAGTGGTTGCATGTGATGGGAGAGTCACACACACAGGGGGAGCTCACCAGGAAGTTACTAGCTGAAGGGAGGAGAGGGGGAGATCTAGAGTGGGGGTGATGGTGAGGGAGAGAAAATGGCCAGCTGTCAACTTCAAATTTGTAGAAAACTCACGTTTGATGTTGTCGTGAATGTATCCCCTTCAGTACACATCTCAGGATGTTTTTCACATATATATGCGTGCATGTGTGTGCACTGACCCTAAAAGTCGACTGAAGAAATGGTCTGGAGTTTGTGAAGTGGTATGTAATTTCAGCACAGGATGCTATTGTACAGGCTTTGGTACTGCGGCGATTCATATTTATAGCCAGGCAAATAAGGAAGCGTTTCGGAAAAGGTGCTGGCAACAGCACTGTGATGGCCATTTTGTACTAAATATTGATGATGTAATGCACAATTATACAATATTTGAGGTTATTGAAAGATAATTTATCCCTTTAGCGCCTTTAGCGTTGTTGACAATGGACAATATCAATTAAATATAGATATAGATGATTTGAATATGCTTGATGTTGCCTTAGGCTGGTAAGCCACTGGTTCACTTCAGACTAGCTACTGTTGGATGCTTTGAAGAATGGATGGTTCAATATCTCCTCAACTGTTGGTCTTTGTGTTGGGTCAACCTACAGAATATGATGTGATTGTCAACATCAGAACAATACACCAGATGTGACACAGTTGAATGTATGTAACACACACACACACACACACACACACACACACACACACACACACACACACACACACACACACACCTACACACACACACACACATCACCCCTACACACCCACTCTTCACTTCACCTTGAGACAACATTGTGTTATGTCATGGAGTTCAGTAGCTAATGGAAAGTACTTCTCTAGCAATGAGACCTGGAGAATTGTGAATAAACACAGTAAACAACAATAACAACAACAGTTGTGTAAACAATCACTTTGAGAAATTTCTTCATTTCTTTGTCTCCTACTGTCAGTGAATGTCTAAGAGAGGGCTGAACATGCCAAATAAGGAAATAGTGTAAAGAGTGTGATACCATGGGAACCATGAATGTGAGTACACAATAACCAGCACTACCAGAGACAGGCATTTCAGCTGTATGCCTCTCGTGAACAAGACAGTGGAAGGTCAACAATACACACAGCCATCTACAATATATCCTACACAAACGACTCTAACATGAAACACACCTACCTGAACACCTGCTACAAAACGAGGTTGTTGTTATAACAGTGAGAAAGTTTAACAGATGACAACTGAAGAGAGATAGAGGATGAATGTACTATCAGTAGCTGAGGACACACCCACTACACTCAGGGAACACACCTCTTTCTGTGTACTGGGTCCACTTGACCCAACAAAGAACTTCATCAAGGTACATCCGAAGGACCAGATGTCTTGAGATGTTGACAGGTAGGATGGTATCACTTTGTTTGAGGAACAATAGTAGCACGCCTGAAGGAGAGTTCAAATACAAATGACAGCTGGTCTCTATGACGACATAACTCCTCGCCAACTTACCTCGGGAGGTCTGTATCCCGGTGTACCATGAACACCGTACCTCAATGGAAGTCTCATTTCAGATCTCTTCTCCAATCTCTTTCTTGTCCTCTCCACATCCAAAACACTGTCAAAATCAGATATGTAGACTCTGTACCCACTGTCCCCTTCATGAGGACATTGGAAAATATCTTCACAGTTACAACGAACATCAACCAGGATGTTTTGTACTGGAGGGGGAGGGGACAGGAAGTAACAATTGTTATGAGGGAAAAAATGGCTGATTAGGAAAATGAATGAGCACACACATACCACCCACACCCACTCAAACACCCACACCCACACACCCACACACACACACACACACACACACACACACACACACACACACACATACACACACACACACTCACACTTCACATCCCGGTGAACTAGTCCAATCTTGTGCAAGTACTGAAGACCTGAAAGAGCTTCTCTTAAGATGAACTTGGCATTGCCAAGAACGTAACTTGCTTTATCACTTTCTGTTTTGAATTTGAAGAAGTAATGACACAAAGTGGGCATTCCCCTGTCCTCCATCATCTTCTTGACGTCACCTGGAAGGGGGTGAGGGGCATGGTTACTATGGCAACCAAGAGCATAGAATTATATTCATACCAGTAGCTCTAGGCATTAGTTGATAACAAGCTCTTCCTCCATGATAGCGTTCATGGCGTTCTCCCTCTATCACTGCACTGATCTCCATCACATTACGATGAGAGAGTTTGGACAAGGTTTGCAGTTCATCCTCACGTAAACAGGTCTATGAGATGTAAACATTCAATAAGTCAACAACACACAAGGAGACCAACAGACAACAACAACAACAAACCTCTTTGACAGCGAACTCATTCCCATTGTGGTAGACATAGGACACCACCCCATTTCCTCCTTTGCCAATAAAAGCTGACATTGCCTCTTTTGACGGTAGAGGAACACTACTACCATAAGGGAAGTCTCCACATCGCTGTAGGGAGGGAGGATTAAGTAATACATGCGTGCAGGCGTGTGCATGTGTTACAATGTGCGTGGGTGCATGTATGTTTGTGTTTGTGTGTGTAATCGATTGTGTTCATGTACATGTGCATGTGTGTGTTATGTGCATGTGTGTTTGTTTGTGCTTGTGTGTGTTGTGTGTTGTTGTGTGCATGTGTATGTACACAGGTATACATCCTCACACTTCACTGAGTTATAGGATAGAACATATACACACAGAAAGGTTTTACTCAAAGGACCAAACAAAACTCACGCTAAACAAAATGGCACCAGAGCGTGATTGTGTAATACTTCCATTTTTAGCTCTTTTCTGTTGAGACGGATGAGATTATTGTCACTCTATCACTCAACATAGGGTCATTGTTGAACACGAATTTGGACTACTTAGTAACTGGCAATTATTGAGTAACTAACCTCCTTACGTAGATGTTCCATCAGCTTATCTCTCCGTGTCTGACAGTGAAGAATGAACATTGATATCAACTGGAACACACACCAACACCAACCAACCACACCAACAACATTGACAATAAATCTCTCACCTTGCGCTTTACTAATAGACAACAGCCATCATTTGGTTGATGGTTCTACAGGTGAGAGAAATATTCCTAATTTAACACCTAGTATATACAATCAAGTTAATGTGGAAGTAGTTACTAGGTGGAGGGAACAAACAATCCCACAGCTGGGGGAGCTGAGCTGTGAGTACTTCATGGCCGAGTTCAAATTGACTGTTTAGCAGGTAGTGCATGTAGATGGTATTGCCTTTGTTTGGTGAGAATTCCCAGTAGCATCCAACATGACACAAGTGATAAGTGATGACATTCTAGTGCATTCTAGTGGTTAGTCAAGAATTGAATGAATAACTTAATATGAGGCTTGATTCTACCTTGTGACTACTAGACACTGATCCTCCACTTTCCACTGGATTTGTAGTGGTGCTTTGACGTCTACTTTGCTTCATACAGTGCAGACTTGTACACTAAATATAACGATATCAATCACAAGAGAGGCATACATGGATGGTGTGAGTTGGTTTACTCAATCATTACAATATCGATTCTGTGTGTAGTGTATAATAAATATGCATTGGTGATCCACTGACCACCAAATATCACTATACAAAAATAAAAGCACACAGTCTCACATTACTGCTGCTATCCTGCACAGGGAATCGTAGGCTTCTCTCATCACTATTATTAAAAGTTGCATGGTTGTTGTTTTGATACAAGTCACCATTTTGCTGTGGATCAGAAATATAGTATTAGAACAATTATAAGTCCCTAACATTGAGTCACTTTGCAAAGAATGAAAACAAACAATATTAAAATAGATTTTACTAAGGAATTAGTTATGAATACTTTAAAAATGCATTACCCTATCATGTGTTTCTTGTTGGGCTGGTACAGGTAGTGGAGAGGAGGAGTCCTCCACAGCACAGCTATCAGGAGGGGACCAAGGGGGTGGGGTGCTATCATACACACCTCCTGGTGGGCGGAGTGAAAAGAATGAATGTTGCAACAGCTTGGCAGCTGTGGGAATGTCCTCCAAATTGATCTGTGAACAAACCAAAGATGATTTCAACTCACCAATCAACCACTGTTGTGTGCTGTACTCACCTCATGACAAGCTGACACTACATCATAAAGTCCTTCCAGTCCGACACACTCCCTCTCCACAGCAGTACACTGTGAGGACAAGAGGACAGGTGAGATGTACACATGTACCAACACAACTACAACCACACACACCTCATCCACTTTGGTGATCCCAAATATTTCCATCAGCAATAGCCCAAAAGATGACATGTCATCCCATTCTGTAGCTCCTCCTTCATCGATGTGTACAGCTTGATCAAAATCAGATATGTAGACTCTGTACCCACTGTCCCCTTCATGAGGACATTGGAAAATATCTTCACAGTTACAACGAACATCAACCAGGATGTTTTGTACTGGAGGGGGAGGGGACAGGAAGTAACAGTTGCTACGGTAACAAAATTGCAGACTATGAGGAAATGAACAAATCAATGTTGACAAACTGCACTTCCTGGGTGTAGCACAGGACATTCAATGTGATGCTGACAGATTATTACAATGACATATGTTAATCTGTGATGGGATAAATGGCATATTTCAAGTATGGTAGAGTAAGTATTTGTTCACATTCTCAAAGTGACAACCCCCTTATGGCAGTCCCTGAATGACACTAAGGATACATGATGGCAATTGATGTGAATTGAAGGAGAAATTTGTGAATGACATGCAATCGAACCGAAACTCGGCAAAATAGTTTCAATAGATGATTTAAACATTTAACAATGAAAAAGGATGTAGGGATGACAAGCAAAAAAAGGGAAAGAACAAGGTAGGGATGAGTGGAATGAGCACACCGTCGGAGTGAGCAGCACGTCGGAATGAGAAGACCGTCGGAATATAACCATCCCTATATCAACAGCTGCAGACACTATACTGTGTATTGCACAAGCAATCACTGCTGTTGATATAGGGATTGTTATATTCCAACAGTCTTCTCATTCCGACGTGCTGCTCACTCCGATGTTGTGCTCATTCCACTCATCCCTACCTTGTTCTTTCCCTTTTTTTGCTTGTCATCCCTACATCTTTTTCATTGTTAAATGTTTTTATTATGCTTGTTTGTATTCTTTTTTAGCCAGAGGCATGTGATGTAAAATGTTTATAATGTGGAAAAAAATAAAAAAAATTGTCCTCTTGGCGATTCAAACCAACCAAACTCGCTACAAAACCTGTAATCTACTCACTGAGCCATCGTGACTCATTGCTATGAAGTAAGCGAATATTTTTAATTGAACAAGATGGCATATTACTATGAGACAGTCGCCGAATAGTGCCGGAAATGCCGCAGTCACCATATGTAGTGCAATCATAACATAACATAGGAAAGGGCATTCTGCGCTAAAAAATTAAGATATCGCACTCTATGATATGTGAATAAACAGACACCAAAGATTGGCTTGGAATAGTGTAAACAAAATGGCTGCCACACGGGTACACTCACACTTCAGATTTCCATGTACAAATCTTTCACAGTGTACATACAGTTGTAGGGTTAGGGTTAGTACTGTACAGTAGTTAGTTAGTAGTTGTAGGGTTAGGGTTAGTACAGTAGTTAGGTAGGTAGTAGTTAGTACAGTTAGTTAGTTACTCTTCATTCCTGTACTATATTACTCAAGATACAATACCTCTGATTAGTCTATATCATACATTTCCAACACACTGTGTATAATATTATAGACGAAGCGAGTGACTGGAATCGATAGCCTTGCCGGGACACTCTAGATCTTATATAACACAAACTAGTACATCGTGGAACAAGATCTGGTGGTAATCATAAGGCCCCACCTAGTGATTCGACACTTGGCGAGCGCCCATACGTAGCTTGACATTGTAAGTAACCACTTCTAAAGGCGCCCATTCCAACAATTGGAAGTCAATTGATACCGCAAATTACCAATAGTTTGATTATTTTTTCAAGTAAGGCTTCCGAGACGTCTTCTGTCTATAAACCTACAAGCTATGTGGAAGTCACCCGTTGGAGGTAGCTAACTTATAACTAGGAAAATTAATGAAGAGGTGGCATTTATCTTTAAACATCACCTTATCCTTCCAACAATCACCATCTGACAAAGAAAACTGAGAGCTAGTACCAGTCTCAGTACAATAAATGGAAGATGAAGCGGCATACGGAGAAAGTACTGAACATAAAAGACACTCCGTATATACTCCTTGCGATATCAAAATGATGGCGTAACGCACGAAAACGCAATATTCCTCGCCTTTAGCATGCATTTGAGCACAGACCCTATTTGAGGGGCCGCATCGGGAGAGCGGAATAGTTGATACATCACGTGCAACAGTGAACAATATCAATTAAATATAGATATAGATGACTTGAATATGCTTGATGTTGCCTTAGGCTGGTAAGCCACTGGTTCACTTCAGACTAGCTACTGTTGGATGCTTTGAAGAAAGGATGGTTCAATATCTCCTCAACTGTTGGTCTTTGTGTTGGGTCAACCTACAGAATATGATATGATTGTCAACATCAGAACAATACACCAGATGTGACACAGTTGAATGTATGAAACACACATACAGTAGAAATTTGAACTATAAGGGACCCTCAAAATCAGTTGTTGTTATCAGATGTTCCTGTCGGATATGTTTGCTACGTATATGTACACTACCAAAGCAACCCAAATAATGCTCAAAAATTGGTATATTGTCTTACCGAGTTTTTACTGCATTATATATATTCACATCCACACAAACATATAGTATGCACATACACACTCCCACATTCATGTGCGTGGACAAATGCGCACACACATGCTTGTACACACACACACACACACACACACACACACACACACACACACCCTACACACCCACTCTTCACTTCACCTTAAGACAACATTGTGTTATGTCATGGAGTTCAGTAGCTAATGGAAAGTACTTCTCTAGCAGTGAGACCTGGAGGATTGTGAATAAACACAGTAAACAACAATAACAACAACAGTTGTGTAAACAATCACTTTGAGAAATTTCTTCATTTCTTTGTCTCCTACTGTCAGTGAATGTCTAAGAGAGAGCTGAACATGCCAAATAAGGAAATAGTGTAAAGAGTGTGATACCATGGGAACCATGAATGTGAGTACACAATAACCAGCACTACCAGAGACAGGCATTTCAGCTGTATGCCTCTTGTGAACAAAACAGTGGAAGGTCAACAATACACACAGTACACAGCCATCTTCAATATAGTATCCTACACACATGACTCTGGCATAACACACACCTACCTGAATACCTGCCACAAAACGAGGTTTTTGTTGTAAACAGTGAGTAAGTTTAACAGATGACAACTGAAGAGAGAGAGGATGAATGTACTATCAGTAGCTGAGGACACACCCACCAAACTCAGGGAACACACCTCTTTCTGTGTACTGGGTCCACTTGACCCAACAAAGAACTTCATCAAGGTACATCCGAAGGACCAGATGTCTTGAGATGTTGACAGGTAGGATGGTATCACTTCATTTGAGGAACAATAATAGCATGCCTGAAAAAGAGTCCACGTACAAATGACAGCTGGTCTCCATGACGACAAAACCCCTCACCCACTCACCTCAGGAGGTCTGTATCCCGGTGTACCATGAACACTGTACCTCACTGGAAGTCTCCTTTCAGATCTCTTCTCAAATCTCTCCCTTGTCCTCTCCACATCCAAAACACTGTCGAAATCAGATATGTAGACTCTGTACCCACTGTCCCCTTCATGGGAACATTGGAAAATATCTTCACAGTTACATCGAACATCAACCAGGATGTTTTGTACTGGAGGGGGAGGGGACAGGAAGTAACAATTGTTAATGGAACAAAATGGCTGACATTAGGAAAATAAATGAGCACACACACCACTCACACACACACACACACACACACACACAGATACACACACACACACACACACACACCCATACACCCACTCACACACACACACACACACACACACACACACACACACACACACACATACACACACACACACTCACACTTCACATCCCGGTGAACTAGTCCAATCTTGTGCAAGTACTGAAGACCTGAAAGAGCTTCTCTTAAGATGAACTTGGCATTGCCAAGAACGTAACTTGCTTTATCACTTTCTGTTTTGAATTTGAAGAAGTAATGACACAAAGTGGGCATTCCCCTGTCCTCCATCATCTTCTTGACGTCACCTGGAAGGGGTGAGGGACATAGTTACTACGACAACCAAAAGTATAGAATTTACACCCTTACCAGTAACTCTAGGCATCAGCTGATAACAAGCTCTTCCTCCATGATAGCGTTCATGACGTTCTCCCTCTATCACTGCACTGATCTCCATCACATTACGATGAGACAGTTTGGACAAGGTTTGCAATTCATCATCACGCAAACAGGTCTGTGAGATGTAAACATGCAATAAGTCAACAACACACAAAGAGACCAACAGACAACAACAACAACAACAACAACAAACCTCTTTGACAGCAAACTCCTTCCCATTGTGGTAGACATAGGATACCACCCCATTTCCTCCTTTGCCAATGAAAGCTGACATTGCCTCTTTTGATGGTAGAGGAGCACTGCTACCACGAGGGAAGTCTCCACATCGCTGTAGGGAGGGAGGATATACAGCTGATCTGCTTGTTGTCAGTTAGGACACTAGCTCTGGTATTCCAAGACTCAACCATTGCACAATACACACTAACTCACACTAAACACAACGGCACCAGAACGTGATTGTGTTACAATTCCCTTTTCAGCTTTTCGCTGTTGAGATGGAATACATCATCACTAAATGGACGCACTACACACTGCACTGTATGTGAATCAACCTTAGCTTGTAGTTCTGCCATCAATGCATCCCTCTCTTGTGTGGTGTTGTTTGGATACTTGTTCATTGTTTGGATGTCATGTTGTGTGGGTCTCACCTGATATGGTACTTATCTTACAACTGAATACATACAAACATCATGCACACATTCATAACACTGTACTCACCCTATCACTGTCCTTGCTACCACTGTCTACACAGGAGACAGAGCTGTTATGGTTGAGTATAGGAGAGGGGTCCTTTGAGTGGACCACATCAACAGCGGACTGACTGATATCGTAAGGAGCAACTGATTGGCTGTGTTTACTGGTCAGGAGATGAGCTAGCTTCTCAGGGGTCTTGAAACCTAGCACCTTTTTACAACCCTAATCAACGTACAACACAATAACAATTAAACAAGTAAAATAACAAGAAAACTTAAAATACTGAACATCACCTCATCATGTGGTTCTTGTTGGGCTTGTACAGCTAGTGGAGGGGAGGAGTCCTCCACATCACAGCTATAGGGAGGGGACTGAGGGGGTGGGGTGCTATCACACACACATCCTGGTGGGCGGAGTGAGAAGAATAAATGTTGCAACAGCTCAGCAACTGTAGGAATGTCCTTCCAACTTATCTGTGAACAAACCAAAGATGATTTCAACTCACCAATCAACCACTGTTGTGTGCTGTACTCACCTCATGACAAGCTGACACTACATCATAAAGTCCTTCCAGTCCGACACACTCCCTCTCCACAGCAGTACACTGTGAGGACAAGAGGACAAGTGAGATGTACATACGTATGTACCACCACAACTACAAGTAATAGAGTGGGCTGTAGAAGCTGGTCCCATTGGTATGGCTATGGCAAGACCATCTTTTTCCCTAAGTTCAAATATTCTCATATACTGACCTGTTCACCAATCAGGTAACCGTGGATGTTACAGATATACAGTACGTAATACTTGAGAAGGCCAATTACACTACAAATTTCACTAAATTTGTAATTGATCCAAATAATCATATATGGTCTAATCTTTATTACATCCAAATTCCAAGCATAGGTAATAACACATTTATTGACTTTGACACAATAATTATGGTGACGCCATGACCTTTGTCATGTGCATAACCACTAGTCACATAGTTTTACTAATATTACAGCTGGTTCAATTTTATAATGCTTCATACAGGCCTGCAAGTACACACACCTCATCCACTTTGGTGATCCCAAATATTTCCATCAGCAATAGCCCAAAAGAGAACATGTCATCCCATTCTGTAGCTCCTCCTTCACCGATGTGTACAGCTTGATCAAAATCAGATATGTAGACTCTGTACCCACTGTCCCCTTCATGAGAACATTGGAAAATATCTTCACAGTTACAACGAACATCAACCAGGATATTTTGTACTGGAGGGGGAGGGGACAGGAAGTAGATGTTGTTATGGGAACAGGGGACAAAATGGACAGCATCCATATAATGAAGATGTACAAATTGTTGATACCACCTAGCTGAACAGTGAGAACAAATTGGTCGCCACACGGATACACTCACACTTCAGATTTCCATGTACGATCCTTTCACTGTGTAAATACTCGAGTCCTTCCAGAATCTCTCTCAGAATGTACTTCACATTCCACAAGATGAGATCAACTCGATCACTGAACAGTGATGACAGACATTCTCTCAGTGATAGATGACATTTTCCCATCAAACACTTCAAGTCACCTGATGAGGAATATGGGGGGGTGCCATTGTGGGAGGGGTAAGTTACCATGACAACATACTCACCAGTAAACACAGGTGTCAGCTGATAACTGGTCTCTGGATGACCATCACAATCTCCGAGTACAGCACTCAACTCCAGTACATTACGATGATGTAGACCAGACCACACCTTCAGCTGGTCCAGGGGAGTGGCAGTCTGTTATAAAGGATGAATACGTATATGATGTTATCACATGCACAGCTCACAGAATAACATATCCTTTCACCAACACAGAGTAATATTGAAAGTCTTATTAGAACTACTGGTCCAGGAATGAAGATGAAGATTGGACCACATCTTCATGTCCAGTGAGGTCTGGCGTGAAAGAGGTATGTATGGTCATATAGTCTATTGCTGATAAAGAATTATCGGAAATATATGTAAGCGCCAGTGATGTAGGAACACTTTCAAAATTAGGGGGGTGAACATACTCTCCCGAAATTTCAATCAGACCATGTGTCATTTGCACAATCAATAAAAAGGCTTCCACGTGCAAGACTCTGAACCAGAAACTTGAACAGCAGTTTTTGTTGACTATAGATCTGAACGAAAATGCTATGAACTCATTCCATATACTTTAATGAGATGGGCTGTATACTTACTAGCAGAGTCAAAGATTACAGAGGTAAGACAGGGCTAAAAATCTATGGGGACAAATTCCTCATCTTGGGGTTGCATTCCCCCCCACCCTATTCCTACACCTATGAGTGCCACAAGACACTAGATTGTACAAGACTAACAGACTAACCAACCACATCACATGTTAATAGACAACAAATCAACTACAAACACAGTCAAATGACTAGGTGTGTTGAAAGCAATTCATTAGCCAAAATTTGTTGTATGGTTGTGGTTAACATCAAAGGAAAAAGTGTGCATTGTTTATTGTAATTGCACACTTTTTGACCTTTCCAACCACAAGTGTGCTGAATTAGTAATTGTCAGCTTTATGCGCCCATGTTATCATAACAATCCGAATCAGATCGGCGAAAAAATTAACAGGCTTGCTTGATTTCATGGTTCTGATGCGCCATTGAATTGCTATTAAAAGATCATGAACGGTTTTCGGAGGACAAGTCTTACTGTCTTATCTCCTTGCCTCCGTCACAAATGAACCAAGCCAGCAGCAAGAGTGGCTTCATTTTCAGTCATTAACATGTTTCTAGGGCACTTCGCTCGAGGCTTGTGTTCATTCCGTCCTTCAACCCATGCAGCAAAGGTTTTGAGACCACACGATGTAGATAGATGTGTGTTCTTGGGTTTAAAAGGTTTGGACATAATCTCGAAGTTGTCGTCGTCGATATCGAAGTTGAAACGCCTAGATGGCAGCACATTTTGAAGTCATTTCAGCCATAGCAGCTACTGAAAAACAGGTGCTGACTAGCTATACACCAACCTCCCGCCAGAAAACTAAGTGCAAGAGGGCACATACAACAATTAAGTTATTGTATGGCCAATTGTACATTGGTGCCTTATTGCACTCGCCCTCGGGCAATAAATACATTACCCCGTCTGGTGGGAGCAAGCTGAGAACCTACAGGCTGATTAAACCCAATACACTTGAACCTGAACCATATTTATCAGTGATTTCCAATCCCATGGCAAGACAGACCATCACAAAATTTCGTATCTCAGACCACAAGCTTGCCATAGAAATTGGCCGACTTTGTAGACCACCTAAACCAGTAGAAAATCGCACATGCTCCCTATGCAACTTATAATCTGTGGAAGATGAAAAACAGTTGCTTGCATGCTGTAGGTACTCCCTAGTTCTGTTGAGGATGGTAGGCTGCTTCTGGATCATCCAGATTATCCAGAAAACAGACTATAGTTTTGACAATGGTATTTGCATAACAAATGAACAAATTTTGAGTTCATTTGAGAAGTCATGTGTGCATGTAGTATAGCAGCTTATAATGATGAATCTAATAAAATCCTGCGAAAAATTAGTACACATACATCATAGCACGTTCGTGCCTCCTTCCAGCCGGGTGGACATATCAAGATTGGACTGTTTGATAGGCAGCAATTTGGGCACAACCAAGGCATATGTTGACCAAATGGCCTAATTTGTAAGCAATTAAGCAAAACAATTAAGTGTGTGGGCTAATTTCAATCAGACTCTCCCAACAACAGGAAACAATTAACCTTGTTAAACTGCTCAGTAATTATATACATATTGCTAGGACAGTGAAAGCTAGTATTGTTCAATAAACCATACCAACAAACAAGGACTTGGAGAATGGTCTTGGTATATTACAAAATCTGATAAAAAGTTGACCAGTGACAAATTGCCCATAATATCAGTGGTCCTTTGACACTGCATGAATCATGTACACACACCTCTTCTGCAATAAAAGCGTTATTTCTGTGGTAAAGGGGAAATCCCCTCCCATGTCTCACTCTCTGCATACTTTGGACCACTCCTGAAGGACATGGTACACGTTCCCCTTCTGAGAATACTCCAGGTACATTCTGTGGAGAGGGTGTGACTGACAATAGACAACAGTACAGTTGACACCAGAGAGTGTGCAATGAACTCACTGACAACAACACTCTACATCCTTCCTCCCTTGGGGCAGGGGGTGGGGGGATGTATTCACCATCTCTTGTTCCCTGTACAATCAAAATATAGTTTGAAAGAGGTTAGCATGCCATACCATACAATGACAGTTCTACAGTAGTTCAAATTGTTACACACTTTGTAGAGCTCCTTAGCACTAACAACTGCGTGCATAAATTATAAAACAATATAAGAACACTCAGTGACTGATACTATGGAGCAGATAAAAGAGAACCACATGTCTTGAACTCACTGAACACAGGACATGGCCACACTGTAATGGAACTGCTTGTACGTCCTGTGTTCGGCTCAGAGGTGCATGATTAGCACCCTCTTCCTCATCATACACAGTGAGTTCTTCCATTTTCTTAGATAAAGTACTCAACTGAGTCTCTTTACACTGTAGACTTCCAGCACAGGTCAGTGAGGGACCAGGGTCACTGGAATTCCCTCCAGAGACCACTGAATGACTAAATAAATAAAATAGACATCACGCATGTACACCTACGTATCTGAGAATGAACAATATACAGAAATACAGTCAGACGTGGACTAACTGGGCACTTGCTTTCGCTTGGATATGTCCTGCATCACCAGACACAGTGCTAGCAAAAAAGAATTGTATTTATCAGTAACAGGCTTGTTTTCATCAACTGCTGATGAGGTGGTCATTGCAAACCTTAAGACACTTTTCCGATCACCATACACCTCATCACCACTGGCTGTGTGGGTCTGACGTTTTTTTGTTGTGGAAGTGGCCATTTGTCTCCGACTCTGATAATGAACTCTGTCATATGCCATATGTGATGTTGAATATACGGAGTCACCACATTCATTGAGCTGGGTATAATTAGGTGATTGCGGTGGGGTGAAAGTGTTTACATTTGTAAGATAGACACCATCTACTTGTGGCAATGCAGGCTTCTTGGAAATTTTATGGTATGCTATAAAACTATACAAATCAGGAATGTGATGTTCATCAACACTATGGTCTTTAATTCCTTCTTGGGATATTTTACTGAGAAATTTGATAAATTTTACTGGACCGTTTAGTGACTGGCGTGAATGATGACGGTTTATCAGATAGTAAACTGTTTCGGTTGCTAGTTGACAGTAACTGTTGAGGTTAGAGGTTAGGTTTCTTTGTTTGTATATATTCCTGAAGTTAGCAATGGAAGCGTAGCATGTGGCCAATATTGTTACAACTCGCCGACAGACCAAATTCAATCTGTTCCTGTATTGATTTGATGAATGTTCACAGTAACTGTAAAAGTCGATATCACTCGGAGAGTCCAGTAATACTGCAAGAACTGTCCGTAATTCCTCCTCTGAACACAGGCCCTACATAAAGGCATAGTCTTGCAGTGTATATTACAGAAAAATGAAAAGTGATATCAACAAAGTAATCCTACTAGGAGAGAGACACACTTTTATCAAATCCAGATCCAGATCCGAATATAACTGTTCTTCCTTTAACTCCACTTCCTCAAGACAATCCAGACCTTCACATAGTTCATTTACTACATCTTGCACATCATGATGGCATACCCTGTAACAACATCACAACAAAAGTGTCACAATAATCTATACAGACATGTATTATAGTATCATTATATTAAAATCGTGCAGTTAACACACCCAGATTCTGACCAGCATTCCTTCAGTAGGTAGATCAGCTTTGATGCCTGTTTATTTGAACACTGGTCCTACATAAAGGCGTAGTCTTGTAGTGTAGCATTACTGAAAACTGAAAAGTGAAACTGATGAGTAATCCAACTCACAGATAGACACACTTTTTCCCAATCCAAGGAGGCTGAAGGTGCCCGTTCTTCCATTGACCTCTCTTCCCCAATACAACTCAGATCTTGCCCATTTTCCATCACCGTCGTTTCACATTTTTCTATTGCCAACTCACCTTGCACATCACGATGACATACCCTGTAACAACATCACAACAAAAATGTCACAATAATCTATACAGACATGTATCATGGTATTAGCTATATTAGAATCGTGAAGTCAACACAGCCAGATTCTGACCCGGAGTCCTTCAGTGGAGTTGAATCATTGTCTTTAATTAGTATAGAATTTGGCGGGAACATCGATAACAGCTAGGACAATGTCAAAGCTAGGACAATGTTAAAAGCCTTTGTCTAGATCGCCAGTTGTAATATAAACTACGTACGTAACCGGGAATGGAATCGGACCTTTAGAGGCGCCGAGGGGCGAAAAACGGTACAATAGGCGTATAAAGTAAGAATAGATTCAATAGAAGAGAATGCAAATCAAGTCTAATTGACTACTCCTGCAATCAGTTCAGGAGATTTTCGACTAATCTTGAAGGCTGGTCCCCTAAAAGATGATCTGACTCCTCTTATGCACACGATTGCAGAGACTAACAAGGAGAAGACTAAGCGACATCTGATCACTTGAAATCTTGGAGGTGTCATTCTTTTCCGCCAATAGGGCTGCTAGTTGTTTCATGGTCATGGTCATTGAAGGGCCCATTCCTCCACTGGTGGACATCACAAATGGTGTGAATGTGCCGTGCTCCACATCAATAATCCTTCTCTCATATATATATACTTCCTCCTTTTCTCCAATTCATGCTTGCAATAGCATATAAGGCAGCAGAGAATGTACGCTTTATACTGCGCAATACATAATATCGAGTGATTTCAGTCCTGGTTACATAGTTCAGAGGTTAGGGTGTCCGCTTCGTATACATAACATGATGTCATCCCAGCGAGGCTTCGACCATAGATATTCCATACTACACACATGGAATATCCAATGGTTCAACATGCAGGGAGCTGGCCGAAAACACACTTGCTAATTATGTCCCATATTGATTTTTTCTGCTGGTAAAACCTACAAATAGTGTACATGTGTGTGCATGTGTATTGGGGATATAGCTTTATGTCTATTGAGTTATTGAAAATGCAATATTGTGAAGTGTATGGCTATTCTGTACATGTTCCAAAATATACTGATTAATCTATGTAATGTTATAGATAAGGTATAGTGATGTTAGTCAATAAATTTGTGTATCTATGAATATTGAATAATATTATTTGCTTAATAAGGTATGTTGATACTATTTTTCTAACTAAAATTATAATCAGACATTAATGAAAATTGGAGTTTTCAAAATACAATAACTGCAGATTGTTATTTTTTCAGAATAGATAATAATAGTTTTTAAGATGAAAAGAACTGATGTTGTAGTAGTTGATCAGCTCTTGTTCTCTTAGCTGGTACAACCTAAGGGGTAAAACACATAGTAGATTGAAGGATTCTTGCATAAACATGCACACACACCTTCATGCAATCTTCCACAAGTTCCCAAAGTTGAGACCAACTTGGATACACTCTTTGGAGCAGTCCAACCTGTTAACAGAGAACAGACATTCACTGACAGTCAACACTCAGTACAAGATGAGGTGAGGGTACCTTGAGTGTCTCCTTAGCTCTCTTGTCCTCCACATTCCACGGATAGCTGCATGTTCCCCACAAGTGGAGGAAGGACATCTACAACAAGAGAACAGGCAACAGTTCACCATGGACCAACCAGAGGACATGGGGAGTGTAGCACACATCACTACACTATGCGTATTAAGTGGGTGCATACTTATGTACATAAGGAGATATATCTATGGATATACTACATGGACATATGGAAACACGCCTATACACCCACACCCTTCCCACCCACACAAACACCCATACCTACACCCATACAAACCCAGCCACACACACACACACACACACACACACACACACACACACACACACACACACACACACACACACACACACACACACACACACACACACACACACACACACACACACACACCTCTTGTTGGCTGGACGGACCGCTGTGACTGATGAACATCTTAAGAGTTGAGCATCCAAAGGACCACAGGTCAACTGACGTCACAACATCCCGTCCCAACTCATCACCACTTCTAGTACCAGCTAACACATACTGGACAACGGAGGACACCTCGGTGAACAACACTCACTGAAGGCATCTGGTGAGAGATTACTCACTTCAACTGGTCGGTACCCTGAAGTGCCGATGGGGTGTGTTTGGTACAGCTGTCTCACCAGGGAGGGGGAAGTCTGGAGCTTAGCAACAGGTATTGCCGAGTCAAAGTCTCCTATCTTGATACCAAAGGTCTGTGAGTGGTTGCATGTGATGGGAGAGTCACACCCACAGGGGGAGCTCACCAGGAAGTTACTGGCTGGAGGGAGGAGAGTGGGGGTGGTGGTGAGGGAGAGGGTGATGGTGAGGGAGTGTGAGGGTGATGGTGAGGGAGAGTGGGGGTGATGAGAGAGTGGGAGTGATGGTGAGGGAGAGTGGGGGTGATGGTGAGGGAGTGTGGGGGTGATGGTGAAGGAGGGTGAGGGTGATGGTGAGGGAGTGGGGGTGATGGTGAAGGAGGGTGAGGGTGATGGTGAAGGAGGGTGAGGGTGATGCTGAGGGAGTGTGGGTGATGGTGAGGGAGAGTGGGGTGATGGTGAGGGAGGGTGGGGGTGATGGTGAGGGAGTGGGGGTGATGGTGAGGGAGAGTGGGGGTGATGGTGAGGAGTGGGGCAATGGGGAGGGAGAGTGGGAGTGATGGTGAGAGAGTGGGGAGGTAGGGGAAATGGCCAACTGTAAACTTCAACTTTCGTAGAGAACTCACGTTTGATGTCGTTATGTACAATATCGTTGCTATGAAGATAATGTATCCCCTCCAGCACACACCTCAGGATGTGCTTCACGTTGTCCACTATTAGTTGGAGCATGGAGGGACTGTCCTTGTGCTTCATCAGAACATTGGAGAGAGCTCCTTGACCCAGTCTGTTCAGGTAGGTCTGAACGTCCCCACTCATTCGAGGGTAGAAGTGGTAGCAGTAGTAGCGGTGAGGGCGTAGGGGGTCCTCCTCACCCATCATGACCGCCTCCAGAGACAAGATGAACTCACTCCTCAAGGAAGACATCACGTCAACCTCAATCTGACGGAAATGGGTCTGTAGGGAATTTGGATAAAATTCTTCTTAACTTCATCTACACACTGCCAACTGGATTATATTCACTCATCCCATCCTTGGTACATCCTGTACACTAACTGACTCAACCCACACACCATAAACAAACCTACTTCACCAATACACAATGTACACATCTAATCCACCCACACACTCTGTACTCCCCTACTCCACCACACATCTTGTACACACCCTACTCCCTGACACATCCTCACATACTCCCTCACACACATACTGCATGAATCCAAACGGATTTTCCCAACAACAGTTGCACATGCACTCACGTATACTCTTTGAATCTCTCTCTCTCACACTCACTTTCTTAGCAGCGAACTCCATCCCCTTGTGATAGATGTTTGTGATGACACCATTACCTCCTTTGCCAATACTCTTCTTCATGGCCTCTTGTGAGGGAACTGGTAGATATGTTCCTTCTTCAAACACTTTGAATATTGACTAGAGATAGGATCGTACAATAAAGAAACACATTGACACTGGAGGACAATACCACGGTCCAGTTCTGTTTGATCGCACATTGAGGATGAGATCCTATTGATCCACTACTTAGCATCCCTGAGGCTATTCATAATTATTAACAGATTCATAATTATCAATAGATTCACAGAATTACAATCAATAATGATTCAATAGAATTTCTTTGTTAATGAAACTGGTACGTACTTCACACTAGGTGTACCATGCACAGCCCAACTGCTTATGGTTATATTATGCAATCACAAAGAAATTGAACAAGAAGGCTAGTGTGACAACACAGCAAAGAGGTGAGAACTACCAGTAACGACCATGACATGATATTTCCTGCTAACTGCATGTGTGCATGTGTGGGTACAGTG
Organism: Chondrilla cf. caribensis; assembly: GCA_964020155.1. Taxonomy (NCBI): domain Eukaryota; kingdom Metazoa; phylum Porifera; class Demospongiae; order Chondrillida; family Chondrillidae; genus Chondrilla; species Chondrilla cf. caribensis. The sequence goes on from OZ026569.1 coordinate 195,516, forward strand.
CAGTTACCTGATGCTGAACATCAAAGTCAGTTTACAGGTAGTAAGTTGTCACAACAGTAGCTAGAGTGTGTCAACTTGGCCACACACAGTATACACACCTAAGCACACTCAACCAGGCAACTCACCGAGTATAGAATGTAGCCGCTGCGGAGAGACTTAGGGACACTTGTACTTGGCATTTGGGATACGATCAATCCCTTGGAAACAGATGTACTGTTGCTAGGCAACACATCATAGCTACTATTCATAAAGCTATGCACAACAACAAGACATAATAGTGGTATTCAGTCGTGTAGGGTAGGAGAGAAAGACACCCACCTGGGTAGGACTAAAGGAGGAAGAACCACATTCTTCCTGATGCTGAGTGGTAGGCCCTGCCATGGGGGAGGAACAAGCAAGCCTTTGCTGTCTGAAGGCATTGACTGTGGTTGAGGGACCAATAGCTCTGTCACACTCTCTGTCTGGGATTGCTGGGCTGGTTCTCTACTCACTCTGGCTACTTCTGTCACTGACACCATGCTCTCCTCTGGAGTGTGGTCAACACTCAGTTTGTGCTTGCCGACAGCACTATTCCTGCCATCCTGACTACTGTAGTCATAGTTGTGACCCTCAGTATAAATGTTACCATCGGACGGGGATGAAGACCGGGATGAAGACCGTTGTGTCTCCTCTTTGATTTGGTCACCCTGTCCTTCCCGCTCACTCTCTTGCTCATTGCTACCCTCTTCTTGCAGACTGTTGGCTGGATTCAATATGACAGAACCTCCCTCTTTCGTAACAAAGTCTTTACCATGCTGCGTCTCTTGACAGGGGAGGGGTAGGGTGTCCTCGTTATGACTAGAGGGGTCACTGACAAGATGGGTATTTGTGCAAATGCCAGATTCCCATGCGCTGGGAACACAAGTGACCAGATCATCTCTCCTGTGACGGTTCCTGTCCAGCAGGGATGTGCATGTAACTTGGTCTTCCTCACAATTACTGCAACAATGCTGATTGATAGGTCTCTTCTCTTGCCCATTTTCCTGGTTAAAGATCTCAGAGTGTTCCTGTTTTTTCCCCGCTATCGTACATTCCTGCTGAGAAACTTGTTGAGGGAGTTCCCCCTCATCTTCATCACAGCTGCTATACTCAGGAGAAATGTTAGTACAGATACTGTAGTGCTTGATTGCCTTCTGGGCGGATCCATACCCGCTGGAGGTGTGGCTGACCAGGTTGTCTGACATGATACTACAACCATGTCCACTGCTCTCAGATCTGTCAGCCCTGACCACATCAGGGAGTGAGGAGTCTTGTGCATTGCTTGGGGGGAGACAGCTACGTGAGATAACCAGCTCATCCTTTGAATCCAATCTGAAAACTTTCATAACAACTGAGCATTCTTCATTTGGTTTTTGTGTAAAATTGGGAAGTATTTCATTGAGGTTGTCAATGAAAGTATCCGTTGATGTTGTATCATACAATCCAATGCAGATGGAATGTGATTTTCTGAGCTGATGGCATGGCATGTATAACACATACTACAGATATACAAGAATAATTTAAATAATAATAGAATTATGCAATATAATGTTGATAACATATGTAACTCATTAGTGTAGCAGCTTGCCAATTAATACGGTAATATTATACATATCAAACTCCTAATGACTGCAATTTGACTTTAGAAAGAACACACTCACCGCACTTTGGTAGAATTGAAAGAGAATGACTCAGCTCTGCTAAAACACAACAATGAGTCAGCGTGTAAGTTCACGATCGCGTGCAATGCTATACGGGTATTCCCCATGCATTTGACGTTGTTGCTCAGAAAACCAGTACTTATTGAAATGAATTAGCTTAGAGTAGTCTAGTAGCGAACCAACTGGTTCATTCGATAAACTAAGTAAGATATCTTGAACCATGCCTGACTCAGTAATGTTGTGTTCTTATGGAATGCCGTACTAAGGCTGTACAGAGACTGGCGGTAGGGCTACAGGCGGTCTCCTCCACTTTCGGCTGGTCGATTCTATCACTCAATCAGGGGTCCAAAATCGGTTTCTTCCTCATCGAATACGGCCGAGAACAAAAGAGATGAGATTTAGGAAAGGTTATGCCATGCTCGATACAGATATGCTGCATCATTATAGGCGCCGGTTCGCGTGTACGTAGTCTATGCAATTGTTATCCTCAATAATTATTATTCAGCGGGAATTATATCCCACATATTATTCAGTGTGGGAAAGACGATCGGTGTTGGTATGTACAACAACAAGCTTCAAATTCTTCAGAAAAGCTTTGCCTTTTGTTTTTGGTTCCAAATGCTTTAAAGAAGACAGATTGTTCAATGGTAAGCTTACTATTCTACACCATCGTCTCCAGTGCGGGGACTTCTTGTTGGTATGCCTACCAGAACAGATCTCTACTTCATATGACTTTCGTTCTTGGAATATAGCCTTCAAGTACCTACAGACAGATCAGACAATCGTTAACTATACGATTTAGATAGTGAATACGTTGGTGGAGAGCACGTCAACGTTTGAAAAGGCTATGTAAACATTCCCTTCAAACAAATGGTTATTATGGTTTACGTCACGCATGTCTACTACGTACGGCATACCTATTTTGGTTATACTGTATATATCCGCTCGGATGTGGTCTGACTTCACTCGATATCACACTATTTAATGAATCTTGGACTTTAAGACTGATGTTAGCGTACATATCAGTATCTACTACTAGTGGCCAGATATGTAGATGTATTTTCCAGTATGAAGAGAGTTATAGTAGTCGCCTATAGATCGTCCCATACTACCAAGACAGCAAAGTATGTGTGTGAGTGATCTAGCCATTTAACCGTATGTGACTTGTACACCACAAGAGTCAGGTATGGTATTGTGTACATAGTGTGGAGTGTGTAATATTGAGTTGGTGTGGTAGGTATGGAAAAAACCAACCCAATTGATACCAGTGTACTCCATAGTAATAATTGGTATAAGGTTGTCAAAACAAATTTGGCTACAGTACAAAGATCTTCATTACAACCTCTGTACTGTACTAAACCCCACCCCCTAAAGTCCCTGTTTGTAGTTGAATATACCACAAATCAACATTTGGTGTCACCTCAGTTATTATAACTCTGTCCACCATTTCCTATGGCCTGTGTGCTGTGGTAGAATGTGTGGTAGATCATTAGCCATCAACAATTATGCTGTTCACACTACTGTGGTCCCAAGAGAGTACCAAGCCATCCCCAGGACTACCCATGCCATTACTCTGTAGCATATGATATCGTGTGTGAGCGGTCTACCAGGCAGTGTGGTTATCCAGTTCCGCTCTGTTCCCACTGTCACAGGTACTCGATGGCACCACAACTGGCATTTCAACGTGTGTGTCTGTGCCCAACAGAGCAATGCACGGTCATTTATACATTGATCGAATTTACCAGATGGATTCAGCACTTGCCTGAGACAAGACTCCAATTAACAGAAAGTATGGACCGCTTTTACGTTATTAACAATCAGTTTTTCGTCCTAGTTGACTGGTACCTATATGAGAGGTTCGTACAGCCATCCGCTGAGGAGCATGTAATCCCCGGAGGTAAGAGAGAGATGGTACCTCCAGAATTGTCTTCTTTGGATCCGGACACAGTCTGTAATAACTCTATGCCTCACCATCTCCAAGAAGGTCGCTATGTGGCAGTGTTTAGAGCAGACAACATCAATTCTCAGCATCAGTTAAAATTTAAACCTGATAGTGTGAAAAAAGAGGCCACTCTTAGCCTTGATTCTGGATACGGACGCTCTGTAACTTCCTCCGTACCGGAATCAGCTCTCATCTCCACCCAGAGCCCAGGCACCCTACACAGCCCACTACCGGCTACTGCGAGGGTAGCATCAAAAGGCTCCTCCCTAGTCACTAATTTCGCTAAGTACAGTCTACCTTATGTTGGCCTGGGCGGTATGTTGGGTCACACTCCCCACCCTACACAGCCGAGAACTGATGACATCAAGTGGAAGGAGAAAACCCTCGACATTAGTTGCATTGGCGAGGAGTCCGATCAAGAATCAGAACTGCCTGCCAAAGAACTACAATCACCCCACGTTTTTACCTGCACCACACCAACTCCCCTGGTTGTGAGTTCCCCATCAACCGATAGTGGATCAAACACTGCAGTTGTCTATCGTGAGACTGTCCTCCCCATGAGCCAGGTCACTCAATTGTTCACTTCAGTCAAGAACATTCGCATCGCACACGACCAGATTGAAGGGTCCAATGACCACCAGGAGGGAGGTGTGCCTCCTAAATCATCACTTCTGGAAGAGAGTGATGTTCTCACTGAAGGCAAACATGACTCAGGTAGGAATTCTCGAGAAGATCGACCTGAACAACAGATCGAGGAACACCCTGTGAATGAGGGTATGCAGTCTGGAAGTACACCACAACTGGACGGACATCAGGAAGGACTGGCTGGCATGCAAGGCTGTGAGTTTCCTCCAGAACACAAGTGTATCAATGTTCCTCAGTCGAAGAAGACAGAAACAATGGAGAGAACAGCAGAGACACAGCAGCAAACACATTCACAAAGCATTAGCGAGTCTTTCACATCTCAACCAGCCATTCAAACATCGGGAGACTCTGAGCAGGCCAGTGTCACTGTTGCACCGGAACAGGTCACTTATGAGGATGAAGGGAAGCTTCTAGTGTCTCCTAACCCCTTACACAGTCATATTCAGCACAAGAAACCAATCACTGGAGAACGTGCAAATAGGTACGTGTGTAACACAATGATGTGCACACACGTGCGCTCCTACTCGCACACACACACACACACACACACACGCACACACACACACATGTACACACACACACACACACACACACACACACACACACACACACACACACACACACACACACACACAGACACTCACATATGTATTTATTTTTAGGACAACCACAGGCCACACCTTCATAGTTCCAACACTAAGCAATCTGGTCAATCCAAGCCCCTCCCTTTATGCTTCACCGATGAAGGAAAAAGACCACTTACATCAAGGTGTTGAGATCAGAGGAGAACCTAAACCCTTGGCAAAGGGAGCAGACCAGTACACCGTTGTTGAAGGTGGACGCAAACTTGGTTACATTGTGTATTCAGTAAGTGTATCCCCATCTGTGGTTATGTTCCTCGTGTAGTGTGTGGTATATGTACCCGTGTATGTTCTTTAACTGTGTGTCTGACACCATGTTTCAGGACATGCTTCTGTAATTGGGTACGTGTTTGTGGTGGTGGTGTGTGTGTGTGTGTGTGTGTGTGTGTGTGTGTGTGTGTGTGTGTGTGTGTGTGTGTGTGTGTGTAACTGATGTTGGAGTGGGTGTGCCTAAACATGTAACATGTACACTGTACATCCGCTTCAGCTGCTTTACACCCACATATAGGTTCATATACAGGATACACTCATAACCTGTGCACTACAATTTTGTGGGAAATTTGTGAATCAGCACTTTTCACAAGTGTGAATGAAAATTTTCCTGTTTGTAACAATGCAACATGCATACAATATACAATACAACACACAATGTACAATACAACACACATACGTACGTACAATGTACAATACAACACATGTACAATGTACAATACAACACACAATGTACAATACAACACACATACGTACGTACAATGTACAATACAACACATGTACAATGTACAATACAACACACATACAAGTATTAGTTATGTCCCTTCCACACGGGATGTGCAGCTAATACAGTCACACTTTCAATTAATTACCGAGGGCGTCAGCCCGAGGTGATTAATTGAAAGTGTGACTGTATAGCTGCACATCCCGTGTGGAAGGGACATAACTAGCTTGTGTCATGGGATGGCAATTTTGTTATTGCTCCATTGTTTGCTGTTGCTGATGTTGGTGGTGACAGGAAATTGGTCTGATCAGTCAATGGAAAGGGTGACACATAGTTAATGACTTGATTGCAAATGTGCTGTATTTGTAATTACAAGTGTGCTGTAGAGGTTTTATGAACTACTTTTTCCTTTGATCTACCTGCCTACCATGACACAATGTACAATACAACGCACGTGCAATGTACAATTCAACACACACTCTAGGCTCCAGGTCGCGGGTTCGAATCCTCAATAGGACGGTTTCAACACACATATAATGTACAATACAAGGCACATACAATGTACAATACAACGCACATACAATGTACAATTCAACGCACATACAATGTACAATACAACGCACATACAATGTACAATACAACACACATACAATGTACAATACAAGGGGCATGTACGTACATTAATAGAGAAGACATCAAAATCGTTGTGTGTGGCCATTCACAAAATTCCTGTAATGCCAATACTTTCACATTGTATTGCATACGATACAATACATGGATTGTACTATATTGTAATATTGATACTGGTAACCCAAGTACAGTACGTACGTACATTATTGGATTGTACTGCGGCTACAAAACATATTAGATGTACGTATGTATGTATGTTATTGTGTTAATTTAACTTCGTTTTTGTCTGTTATTACGTTTGTGTACATGCCACATTGTTGTTGTGGGTACACACGAGTTGTTTTCCAACAGCTGACAATTCATTAAATTGCACATTGAAGGATGCTAATGTATTTATTATCATCGCAATGATAGCTGGTGTTGATAGCCAGCCCACGAGTCCCCAAATGTGCATGTGAACTACTGTAAGTCATGTTGCAATGATTCCATGGTAATTCCCCTTTGATTCCCCTCCAGTGCTTGGATGTCATCCTTCAAGGGACCTATCTCCCCCTACCATCACAAGCAGCATTGGACGATGGGATAGGACGAGGGGGAAACGGCACCATCACCAACATCTACTACAAAGGGAAAGAATTTGCCGTTAAAAAAGTGAGTGGTGCAGTATGTATACACTATCCTAACTGCACCACGTCTCAGTAGTTTACTGATTGCAGTATGTGGAAACTGGCCATGCAGTGAATAACATTCTGTACACAATTTGTGCACTTGTCCCTGTCTGCGATGGGAGTTGTGTCGTCCTTATCCATCCCTTGAACTGAGGTCAGATAATATGGTACAATTGGGTCAAACGTGCTACTTAGGACTGTGGTATATACATGTTGGTTAATTACATCACATGGTAATATGCACTGCTTACCACATGTACTGACCACATGGGTGATCATGTGACCATGTGATGTGACCATGTGATGTGACCATGTGATGTGACCATGTGATAAAGTATGGTACTTAGGTATGTGATGTTCTCAAAAATATGTAATATTACAACACATGCTTTATGTATACAGAGAGTGGCTTACTCATGACATCATCTTTATATAGAATGAATCTGAATGTGAATGTATATTGAAATCATGTGTGGGTACCTCGCTATGTAGGTATTATGTTCCATTTTCACCTTGAGGTGTCCATTACTAACAATTAGTGGAGCGTGATATTGAGGATGTATGGCTCAGTATCGTATGTACATATGTATGCAGCATCAAGTGTATGCATGTGTATACTTCAGTATTGTACTCTCTCATTCATAATATACCCAAATATGGTCACATGGTTTGTAATAATTCATTCTGGACTATACAAACTAACCTACTCACATGGTATGTTGGGAATTCATGTTACGTGACTGCTTTGGATGTGGTATGATCATTGTTATCATAACCTAGTTTGGGTAGTGACCTATTTAGGTACCATTCCTGAAGGTCTCAATGGAGTGATGTGTAGGTGGTATACGTAATAGCTAAATGGATGCATAGGTGAAATATGTATCCATTGTTGAAAATCTCCAAAAGGTGCAAATGTCCTTATATGGACACAATATTGTCTTGTATTGTCTTGAGACACAGCTGTTAGCCCATTAGTGCTTCAGTCCCATGACTTGAAGCATACTGTAGATCTATACAGTGGACTCCACGTAATCGGGACCCTGATAAAAGGGATTTTTTTAAATGGAATGTTTTCTGTGGTAACGGATTCTGTACATACTAATTCCACTGCTTAAACTGTATGGCCTGCTGGTTAATGGGGACATTTCACCAGAACTGTCAATAAAACATTGTATAACATACAGTAGATAATGTGTAAATAATGCTGATGCAAGCTCTGTCGCCTTTTGTTTCGGCAATTGTAGGACCTCGACGCTTTTGTTCACGATTGTCGCCATTATCGAATTATTCGAGAATTTCTCCCTTAGCTTCAACTATACCTAACACCTGTGAAGTAGAAATGCCAAACATCTTGGCTAAAGATGCTTGAGTCACACCAGGTGATTCGAGTCTCTTCAAAATATCCACTTTATCGCTCAAACATATGTCCCAAAGCGCTTCGCGGCAGCCATGTTTTCCCATTAACGAACCAAAATGCAGTATATTTTCGTATACGTATAATATTATTATTATTATTGGTTAAATGGTATAGCCAGTTATTCGGAATTTTGTCGTTCCTCCCAAGAGGTCTCAATTATCCAGAGTCCACTGTATTTAGAAATTACCAAATGTACCATTGTGTGACATCACTGGAAACATACCTACCCAGCCAGGTTGGGATCAAGTAGACCTACATTTATCCCCGGGAGGGGGAGGGGGGCTGAGGCCTGCTTTTGGTGGTAGCCAGTGATCACCTCCAGTCTCCCGTCAAATGGTGGTTGTGTACTGGTACTATGTCCTGCACCAATGCACACTTCAATCATGTGTGTAAGTGTATTCATACTTACTTTCAAAGATATATACATACATGGTATAACACAGTTGTTTGCTTCTTTTATGCATATGCATGTATTCACGTACAATGTGTATGTGTATCATGTAATGTATGCACACTGGTACATGCACACATGCCAATGATTATACTGTCTTATCATTGATCAGGTATGCATTTTATGTAATCATTTTGTTTATCATGTGGTAGTGGGTGTGGCCCTTTGATGGTGGGTGCTTATCTCTACCTCCCACTGAGCCACGCCCTTATGTATAGATATGTGTAGTAATACGCACATGGATGTACCTTCAGCAGATAACATAGTGTATACTGATATGATAAAACCACATACTATATACTATGCATACTGTGTATACGTATAAATTTGGGGAATACATAGTACGTACATATGCTTTGTTCTATTTATAGCCCACTATTTTTGACTTGCATACATGTATCATTACTATCATGTGTGCAATGTGCTGACAAAGGCATTCTTGACATTTTCGTGTTGCTTCTAGTTTTAGAAACATGATATCATGTTCTATTTATAGCCCACATGGTTATTCCCTCCAGACCCATTTTCGTCAGATTGAGGTTGACGTGATGTCTTCCTTGAGGAGTGAGTTCGTCTTGTCTCTGGAGGCTGTCATGATGGGTGAGGAGGACCCCCTACGTCCTCACCGCTACTACTGCTACCACTTCTACCCTCGAATGAGTGGGGACGTTCAGACCTACCTGAACAGACTGGGTCAGGGAGCTCTCTCCAATGTTCTGATGAAGCACAAGGACAGTCCCTCCATGCTCCAACTAGTTGTGGACAACGTGAAGCACATCCTGAGGTGTGTGCTGAAGGGGATACATTATCTCCATAGCAACGATATTGTACACAACGACATCAAACGTGAGTTCTCTACAAAAGTCGAAGTTGACAGTTGGCCATTTTCTCTCCCTCACCATAACCCCCACTTTCCCACACCATAACCCCCACTTTCCCACACCATCACCCCCACCCTCCATCACCATCACCCCCATCCTCCATCACCATCATCCCCTCTCCCTCACCATCACCATCACCCCCTCTCCCTCACCATCACCATCACCTCCTCTCCCTCACCACCACACCCACTCTCCCCTCTCCTCCCTCCAGCTAGTAACTTCCTGGTGAGCTCCCCCTGTGGGTGTGACTCTCCCATCACATGCAACCACTCACAGACCTTTGGTATCAAGATAGGAGACTTTGACTCGGCAATGCCTGTTGCTAAGCTCCAGATGTCCCCCTCCCTGGTGAGACAGCTGTACCGAACACACCCCATCGGCACTCCAGGGTACCGACCAGTTGAAGTGAGTAATCTCCCACCAGGTGCCTTTAGTGAGTGTTGTTCACCAAGGTGTCCTCCGTTGTCCAGTATGTGTTAGCTGGTACTAGAAGTGGTGATGAGTTGGGATGGGATGTTGTGACATCAGCTGACCTGTGGTCCTTTGGATGCTCAACTCTTAAGATGTTCATCAGTCACAGCGGTCCGTCCAGCCAACGAGAGGTGTGTGTGTGTGTGTGTGTGTGTGTGTGTGTGTGTGTGTGTGTGTGTGTGTGTGTGTGTGTGTGTGTATGTGGGTGTACGTATAGGCATGTTTCCATATGTCCATGTAGTATATCTATACGTACATCTCCTTATGTACATTAACTATGTACCTGCTTAATACGCATAGTGTAGTGATGTGTGCTACACTCCCCATGTCCTCTGGTTGGTCCATGGTGAACTGTTGACTGTTCACTTGTTGTAGATGTCCTTCCTCCACTTGTGGAGAACATGCAGCTATCCGTGGAGTGTGGAGGACAAGAAAGCTAAGGAGACACTCAAGGTACCCTCACCTCATCTTGTAGTGAGTGTTGACTGTCAGTGAATGTTTGTTCTCTGTTGACAGATTGGACTGCTCCAAAGAGTGTATCCAAGTTGGTCTCAACTTTGGGAGTTTGTGGAAGATTGCATGAAGGTGTGTGTGTGTGTGTGTGTGTGTGTGTGTGTGTGTGTGTGTGTGTGTGTGTGTGTGTGTGTGTGTGTGCATGTGCATTGTGTGTTTGTGTGTGTGTGTGTGTAGATAGTGTCAGCATCCCTACAACCTACACTACATTATCCTTTATTCACAGGTAGTACCGTGCGTGTGTGCGTGTGTGCGTGTGTGTGTGTGTGTGTGTGTGTGTGTGTGTGTGTGTGTGTGTGTGTGTGTGTAGGTGTGAAGGTCTTTGTACACTTGCTATGCATACATATGTACCGTCTATATTATGTGTACATTTTTGTAAGAATCTCTTCAATCTACACTATTCCATCCTTTGTGTACAGGTTGTACCAACTAAGAGGACAAGAGCTGATAAACTACTTCAACACCAGTTCTTCTCATCTTGAAAACACTACATACAGACAACGCATCATAGCAGACAACACAGTATAACAGACAACACAATTCATAGCGACAATACAGTATAATAGACAACACATCATAACAGACAGCACCCTATAACAGACAACACAATATAACTCTACTTGTGTTTATTAGTATTTTAGTTGCTCATGTATAGGTGTGGCTGGTCTACACCACTGTCTGCCTGAGATTTATGTACACCCTCAACCAGTGTTCACTTGTGTGGATTGTGTGATCTTAGTGATTGCACTGTACTGTATTCTGGTATTTTTATTGTCAATAAATGTTAGTTAACACACACATCCTAGTTAGCCAGGTCACTGGAGACATTGTATACAATGGGAAGCCATGTTGTGCCTATTTTGTCGACTTTTAATATTTTAATATAATACGTATGTGCGAGATCACTAAATCTACCTCTGTGTCGGTAGTGAGGTATCTGCAAATAATGCACACTTATTACATATTATATTGTTACTGTTAGTTAACATATGCCTCCTATCAATGGTGCTTGTCCATAGAGTACGAGATCCCTAGATCAGTATATTATAATATAATGATAAGCTGCACACAAGTGACTCCATTTGAGTAAAGTGCACACGTGACTTAGTTGTCCCAAATCAATACAAAATGGCATACTTTTCACACGATGGTCAACTGCCATCTAAGCTTTTTGCTCACGTCAACGGTAACTACGTATACCAGGCGTCAACTATATGCAAGATAGATATATATCACATCGAATAATAATATATATCGCATATAATATATGGATGAGCGAGGAATTGTGCAATAAACCTACTATAAACATAGTACATCACAAATGAAAAACAATATATGTGTATATATATATATATATATATATATATATATATATATATATATATATATATAATAAATATTGTTTTTCATTTGTGATGTATATGTTTATAGTAGGTTTAATTTATTGCACAATCCCTCGCTCATCCTTACCTTGATTCAGGATGGATTTAAGGTTGCAACAGCTCTTCAAGCTCCATCTGTGATCATCGGCCAGCATGCAGTGGTGTGTCATGAGATGCTCTGCAGCAGCCTGTCACCCCAGAGCCATAGCCGGGTATTGGATAGTTGTAATTGTGAATCATGATTTTGGAATTATTTGTACGTACCTTTACTTTGATATTGGATTTGAGTACAAATAGTATCAAGGCCTATAGCCTACAGGCTGTACAGACTGTAGCCTATTAATATTGTGGTATGTGTTGTACGTATATTGATCTGTTTATATGTCATGCAAGTCGTGAATATCATTAAGTTCAAATGACACTTGATATGAATTCAATAATTGAAGATAATTCTCAAGTTTTAAATGCACATTATAATACTGATGGTACAGAGATGTGTATTAGTTCTGAAGCCTATGTTCACATCACTGCTATCCTATGAATGCAGCTGGTTATACTACTCAAAAGATATTGTAATGGTACTTTGACACACTGCTGTTAAAGGCGAATAGTAATGATACCACTGAATCCATTGAATGGGCTGCAGCACAGCTCCCTAATGTAAAAACCTACTCTTTTGTAGTAATTGTAGCAACACCTGCCTTTCCACCATCCTCTGGTGCAGGTGTGTGATTGCTCTACTCTATAGTGGCGTATTGACCGATAGTCGCAACTATGATTGTTACATTTCCTGTTCTTCTTCCCAGCACTTTGTCCCTCCTTGCTAACCCCAACAGCCTCAAGGTCACAAGTCTCACACAAGCACTTGTGTTCATTCACACTACAGAAAACAAGAAATATACAGTGTAGTGTATTGAATTGAACATAATTGTCCAATTCTTTAGAATGCATCTCTGTACAATCCCTTCTAGTCTACTCTGAGCTCACTCCAAATTGTAAGACCCACAATCCAGTCAGCTACACTCAATGGCACAGGTTTTGTGATTCCATGGCAACACAAACCCTCAACTATGTACTTACTCAATGGCTCTGTCCCTACCTCTGTTGGAGATGAGTGTTCTCCGGTCAAAGTATGATTCCTGTTGGTGGTGGTGGTGTTGGTCCCCTTCATGTAGAATTGGAGCTTCAAATGGTCGAGAGTTGATTTTATTTGTCCCTCATCCTTTTCATTGTCTTCTCTAACAGGTCCCATGTCACATGACGAACATGTGCACTCATTAGTATCAGGTCTGTGGGATATGTACACAATGAAAAGTGGATTTGTTCATACGTACTTATGATATTGTGCTCACAGTGGCTCAGAACTCACACACTTCAACTACATTCCACCTCGCAGAGTTTGGCTGTTGAGAGGTTAGAGGTTGTGCTAATGAAGACATTAGACAAATAATACTGCATTATGGGCTGGTGCTGTTATGGGATGGCAGTATAATAGATGACTGTTGCATTGCTGACTATATATCAGTAACTATACAATTAACGGTACGGTGAGTACCAATCTCTGATATGTCATATTATGGGTATGGATTTTGTAGCCATATAACATCAACAGATTTCAGAAGGGTGGTTTAAAGCTATGTTACTTTGAAGAAGTTGTAAACAGTTATTTGAACTCAACACTAGAGAGGTTCCACTGTTAGTTGTGTGTATTTTTATCACTTGACGCATTGATAGCCTTGTGGCCATGTACTGTACCACTGGGTGCACTTATTAGACATAATAACACAGATCAAAGGGATTATGTTCCTTTGAAGAACTAAAACTTGTAAACAGATACATGAAACTGACATTAGTGATGTTCCACTTATTAGCATGCACTTTTTGACTTATTGATTACATGTTGCCAGTTTACATATATGATGACTTTTTACTTTTCATTCACCACCTTAATGTGTATGGATTCTGTAACTCTGTTAACCAAGGTGGTCTAATGGTTACTTTGAAGAATCATAAACAGAGATTTGACTCCAGCATGAGAATGTAGTCACATTCATCCATCCATCCATCCATCCAACCAACCATCCATCCATCCATCCATCCATCCATCCATCCATCCATCCAACCATCCATCCATCCATCCATCCATCCATCCATCCATCCATCCATCCATCCATCCATCCATCCAACCATGAGAACATGAGAATGTAGCCACATCCATCCATCCATCCATCCATCCAACCAACCATCCATCCAACCATCCATCCATCCATCCATCCATCCATCCATCCATCCATCCATCCATCCATCCATTCATCCATCAATCTATGCATACATATTTATACAAACACAAAGTATATGCATTTGTACATTTATCATATGGAGAATGGGGAGGTTTCATGACTGGCGGCAAAACACTTATTAGCCGCCACTAGGTCCATACCCTCTCCAGGAGGGTGTACTTGCAATAGTTTTGTGCTCTGATGCATAACATGGCCACCAGAGTGGCTGTGGTAACCAGCAAAAAAATGGACATTTTTACTGGTTCCCACGAGGTATATAGCACACCCAGGAGGATGTCCATGTATCTGAATTTGTGTTGATAAGTTGGATATGGACTCTGGGCAGGTTGTAGTGACCAGTAACAAAATGTGAAAGTATATGGCCAGACACCAAGAGGTCTATAATACCTCCATTGGAACTTTATTCCATAGCTCATAGAGAAGGTGGCGTATCAACCGGATATTTTTGCCACACTTAGCTGGAGACGTGACCACACAAAAGAATCAATTCCCATCTTCGTAGGTGGCCTGTAACCTTGGCTACTTTCAGAGGTGCTTATAATTATTATATTTTTTTCAATGTACATATGGGAAGGTATATTAGAAATAATGCTAAGCACCTTCTTGCATTGCTCATGGGTGAGGGGGCATGTTAACATATTTTAAGGAGATCTAGCTGTGGATGTATTCCAACTTTAAGTTATGAAACAATTCCCATCGTAGGTGGCCAGTAACCAAAGCTACAATCGGAGGTGCTTAATATTTTTTAACGTATGGGAAGGTATAGGAGAAATAATGCTAAGCACCTTCTTACATAACTCATGGGAGAGGGGGTATGTCAACTTGATATTTTCATCAGACCTAGCTGATTGCATGAACTAAATGTCGAAACAGTTTTATCTCAATACGTGGCCGTAACCCCAGCTACGTTTGGAGGTGCTCAATTTTTTTCAATATATAGGAGAGAATAGGACGATAAACACTAAGCATCTTCTTGCACAACTCATGGGCGTGGGGGTATGTCAACTCGATATTTTCACCAGACCTAGCTGATGGTATGAACTAAATGCTGAAATAATTCTTATCTCTGTACCTGGCCCATAACCTTAGCTACATTTGAAGGTGCTTACTGTTTCATCAATATACATACGTATATGCATTATTATACGTATGTGTCATATGGACACTGGGGCGATGTTTTGATCGGCGACCAATTAAATGTATCTTGTTTGTTATCAGAAGGACCATACTACTACCAGGAGTGTGTCCACTAATCCGAATGTGAGCTATGATACATCATGTGGACACTGGAAAGGCCGTGGTGATCAGTAATAATATTTGACATTTTTGCTGGTCACCACGAGGCCTATAGCACACCCAGGAGGGTGGGCATGCATCCAAATCCCTTGAGGGTGTGGATTCATCCGAATTTATGTTGTAAACTTTTATATGGACACTGGGCATCCCCTGGTGACCAGCAATAGAATGTAAAATCACCTGAGTGATCACCACAAGGTGTATTGCATCTATATTGGAATGTACATGCAAAAGTATGCACATTATTATTATGTGTCATATGGACACTGGGGAGAATTTTTAATGGTGACAAAACGTATCTTGTTTGTTATCAGAAGGACCATACTACTACCAGGAGTGTGTCCATGCATCCGTATTTGAGCTATGATACACCATGTGGACACTGGAGAGGCCGTGGTGACCAGCAATAAAATTTGACATTTTTTGCTGATCACCACGAGGTCTATAGCACACCCAGGAGGGTGTGCATGCATCGAAATTTGTGTTGGTAAGTTTGATGTGGACACTAGGCATCCCATGGTGACCAGCAATAGAATTTAAAATTGCCCGAGTGATCACCACAAGGTGTATTACACTTATATTGGAATGTACATACTAAAGTATATGCATTATTATAAATGGCATATGGGCACTGGGGAGAATTTTTGATCGGTAACTAGACGTATCTCGTTTGTTATTAGAAGGATTGTACTACTGCCAGGAGCGTGTCCATGCATTCGTATTTGAGCCATGATGCATCATGTGAACTCTGAAGAGGCCGTGGTGACCAGCCAAAAATTTGACATTCTTTGCTGAGGTGCTTAAATGTATGGGAAGGTATAGGAGAAATAACGCTAAGTACCTTCTTACATAGTTCATGAGGGAGGGAGCATGTCAACATGATATTTTGGGGAGACCTAGCTGTGGACGTATACTAACTTATGAAACAATTCTCATCTCTGTAAGTGGTCCTTAACTCTTGCTACATTCGGAGGTGCTTAAAATATTTTCAATTTATGTCAGAGTACGTATGTATGTATTCGTGTACTAGAAAATTAATGTTTTTATATTAAGGCAATTTTCACATTTATTATTTTCACATACTCTCCCTTAACAGACATATAATATAAGTTATGAACTAATTTAAAACTGTGTGTCAACTTATTTGTAGTTTTGGGTTGTAACGTACGGAGCCTTTATCTACTATCTATATTATTTCTTTTATTACTTGCTATGTTTATTGTCTACTTCTGCTGTTTATAGTGCTACTTTGGACCCTTCCATGTCCTGGCACCTTCTGGTGTGATGCACTTTAATAATATATCGATTTATTGATTGTACATTGTTAACGCCTTGACTTCCTATGTTTACATGG
>OZ026569.1:217500-222500 GCA_964020155.1 Chondrilla cf. caribensis
ATGTTAAAACGTCACCGGTCAGGCTACCTTTGTTTCTTTCGTTGATGGACATGCATGCAAGTTCAAAACCCAGTGTTTTATAGACGTTTACAATGCTACATCAAATCACAAACTATTACAATCCAAGATCCGCAGTCTTAAATTGCAGGTTAAATGTGCATGAAAATATGTATCTGCTAGTCAGTAACAACTCCAGTACTTTTATAATTATAGATCCAAACCTCATACATGGACACTCCTTTGGTGGCAATACAGAACTTGGTAACTAACTGGTTACAACTGCATAAGTCTCTCCAAGGTCCATTGACACATACTGTTGAATAACACCAATACTCATTTCTCCCTGTACATCCCTCTGGGTTCGCCGCTAAACTGGTGATGATGGACAAGATCATTATGATTATATGTCAGTGTTCACAATTCCCCCTCAGCTATAGTGTCCTTTTCATATAGATAGGATGTTTTTTTAAGAACCCACATAGTACATATGTATGAGCTAAACAACTACATTAATACCAGATCCATAATCTTCAAGGGTGAATTTATGTACACAGATCTAGAAATGAATCTTCTGATCAGTTGCTGCTTCAGTACTTTGAGATTTAATGTGTTGCCGTAATCAATCTCCAGTGTCACTTCGGGATGACCACACGTAATTTGTACATTGCCACATGTAGGAATTGTCTGCCCTCTCACAAGAGAAAATTTGATCAGTGGGAAATTAACATGTCTCCTTGTAGGTTACCAACCCATAATGTGAACCTTCACAACCTCAGTTAATATCCAGCATCTGTATGGCGTCAGGGTTCTTGTGGACCAAGTACACACCTAACTCTCATCATACAATGTGGATGTGATTTCTGTACCAATTCATGCAATTGATCTACCAAACACATTAATCCACCTTATTTTTGGGAATGAATTGTGATGGACTAACTCCTTTACTGTCTGTACGTCACTCCACTATATCTATCTCTGTCTATTGAAGCAGTGGACTATACTTCTGAACCTTGTAAGTATAGCTATTAATAGAGTAGCTGATGTATTTATAGGGGTAGTTACCTGAAGATTAGCTGTAGTCAACCCTGACACTAAAAACTCCAATTGCCACCTGTGAAGGATTGGGATAATGCGTACGATTGAGGTTGATTCATTCCTATAACATTTTGTCTCGTTCAAATTAATATTGGAAAAAATTACAGATCATTTCCCAATTTTTAGTTCAATGATGGAAGTGATGACGTTGTTTAACCGGGTTTTGTCTCCTCCTCTTGTTCTGCTATGGACTCTCAAGGACAGAGTATGTCATCCTCTGTGTGCAGGTTGTACCAATTGAGAGAACAAGAACTGATCAAACTTAGTCTAGTTCTTCAAATGCTTGTTAAACATTTTCAAACGCTCCTGAATCCAAAAGGATTTTCCCAAAAAGCACCTGGAAACTATAATAGTTCTTCTCATCATATAACACAGATAATAGCAGATAACTCAATGAGTGTGTATGTTTCTATGTTTAGCTCATTATTAATTGATGCAGTGTTTACATATGTATGCAGCACATAGAAGAACCACGCCATCTTCTGATGCTCACTGTATTACAGTGTATACTTTATGTACATGAAATTGAATGAGATGCATTAACTTGGTGGTGTGAGTTATATTACACAATCAGACCTCAATCATGCATGAATAAAATTAATGGTGCGAGCAATTACACACACAAAGACACACTTCCTCGTCAATTGTACTCTAGCTGGATGTTTTCCTCATTTGTGATGTGTATGACTGGCCATGCAGAAATTAATCGACTTTTAGAATTGACAGGAACTAAATCAACACACGGAATTCAAGTTGCAACCCTTTCTAGCTCCACCTGTGATGGACGTCCTAGGAGGTGTGTTGTTAGCGTGATACGTTGTGTGTTAATTGTCTTGGTCTATATGCTGTGTATCCCCTCATTCTACAGTGTTAACACAAAACATTGATTCAAAGTGGTCAAGTATCTTGAATGACTAGACCTTACAAATCACATAATGATGAAGTGGTGCAGAGCACGTGATCCATACAATCACGATGGAGGACAAGAGAGCTAAGGAGACACTCAAGGTACCCTCACCTCATCTTGTAGTGAGTGTTGACTGTCAGTGAATGTCTGTTCTCTGTTGACAGGTTGGACTGCTCCAAAGAGTGTATCCAAGTTGGTCTCAACTTTGGGAGTTTGTGGAGGAAGCATGTACGCAGTGTGTATATGCTTGCATGTGTACATGTGTGTAGTGTGTTTGGGAGTTTTCCAGAATACTGCATTTAGCTATACAGTGTACAAGGATCCATTCAATCTACATTATCCTCTGTGTACAGGTTTTACATATTAAGAGAACAAGAGCTAACGAACTACTTCATTTACTCAATCTCATTACTTATTTGTTCATGTATGAGGTGTGTATGTATATAACTGAACCATGCCAACATCTAGAGTGCACTGCATTTGAGTGTACATTTTATTTAGTGTGAGTTACGCAGTGCAAACCCCGATCACGATGCACGTGATGTATACCTCGTGGAATAAAAATGGCGCGATACTGATCGATACTCTTTCCAGATCCTTTTTACTTTCGTGATGGTCATGGCTAGTCATACGGTACGTATAACAACAGTAAATCGACTCTATGAGGATCAACGCTGGCGTGGGATCTCTGAACTGCCGACTCAAGACGGAATTGAACTTGCAACACCTTTTGTGGCTCCACCTGCCATTACTCTCCTGGAAGGTGTGTAGTTAACATGGTACGTTATATTTTGTTATTTGGTCTATGGCATCCTCTCATTCTAGTGTATTCATAGATTATCCAAAGTGGTCGAGTATCTGTGAAGTGACTAAGCCTTTGCAAGTCACGTGATAATGAACTGGTAGAATGTGCCCGAACCATGTTCTGTGGTTACTTGGAAGTGATTGTAAATATTATGTTCCCTGCACCATTAGTAGAGTAACAGTGGTGGAATGTAGCTACTGTGGGATTTTACCTCCTGAAGTTTTACTGATAGTGTATTAATGTACAGTGCTGTATGTATCCTAGTGATATTATTCTTTTGCTACATGTCTCAAGAATATCATTAAATTCCAATCCTGCATGCAGCTGAACTATACTCATACTTGAATGATTCAGAGAACGACAAGTTTGGAATATGAGAAGCAACTATCAGTCCCTTGGTCTATACCATTATTTAAATCATAATAAGTAAGGTTATGCATTTACACTCATCCTCTAGACCTACCTTGAGTATACCCCTCACAAACACCAAAGCAATGGAACCTTACTGTACATACATATGTACAATACTCTTTTTAGGTATTACTTCTAATTAATTTGATGATTTCTCAGCTTTGTTATAATAATTTAACTTCTGGTTAACTTGAATTACATATTATATCTACGTATTAATTTGTTTCTACTTTTGGATTATTATACTGATAGATGGACATATTATGTGATATACATTGATAAATGTTAGTTCACATGCACATCCTAATTAGGTGATTGATCACTGGAGACATTGTATATAATGGGCAGCCATGTTGTGTCCATTTCTGCCGACATTCAAATATTTTAGTATAATATGTATGTGTGAGGTCACTAAATCTACCTCTACGTAGGTCTGTAGTGAGGTATCTGCAAATAGTGCACACTTATTACATATTATATAGTTACTGTTAGTTAACATGTGCCTCCTATTAATGGTGCTTGTCCATAGACTTCGATATCCCTGGATCAGTATCTTATGACATTGTTCTATGCATATTATAAGCTGCGCACAGTGACTCCATTTGAGTCAAGTGTGCACGTGATTTAATTGTCCCAAATCAATACAAAATGGCGCACTTTTCGTGCGATGGTCAGCTGCCATCTAAGCCTTTTGCTCACGTCAACGGTAACTATGTATGCCCCGCGTCAACTTTATGCGAGATAGATATACTGTATATGGTATTTCATTTGTGATATATGTGTTTGTAGTAGGTTTATTGCCCAATCCCTTGTTCATCCTTACCTTGATTCAGGATGGATTTAAAGTTGCAACAGCTCTTCAAGCTCCATCTGTGATCGTCGGCTGGCATGCAGCGGTGTGTCATGAGATGCTCTGCAGCAGCCTGTCACCCCAGAGCCATAGACGGGATTTGGATAGTTGTAATTGTGAATTATGATTTGGAAATATTTATATGTACCTTTACTTTGATATTGGATTTGAGTACAAATCCTATCAAGGGCTATAGCCTAGCCTAATTTAGAAATCTCATGAATGAGTGGTTATATTTGCATTGTATGTGTGAGCAATAAGATATAATAGAATGATATGCTGTTGAGGTGGTACATTCCAAGTCCATCCCGCCGATCAATCTCAGATTCTTACATAATATTAATACAACTATCTCCATCATAACACTATTCATGTATTTCATATATCTTTATCATAACACTATTTGTGTATCCGCTCACATGCGTGGTGTACAGTGTACACACATATGTATCCACAGACACACAGTACAATATATGACTGCATGTGTCTATCAAATGGTTGTGAAGGGCAGACTATGCCAGAATCCATGGAAGTATCTCACATATTGTGATGTATAATATGTGTTGTAGGTATATTGATCTGTTTATATGTCATGCATGTCATGAATATCATTAAGTTCAAATGACACTCAAAATTAATTCAATAATTGAAGATAATTCTCAAGTATTAAAGGCACATTATATTACTAATGGTACTGACATTAATTTTGTATTAGTTCTGAAGCCTATGTTCACTGCTATCCTATGAATGCAGCTGTTATACTACTCAAAAGATAATATTGTTATGGTACTTTGACACACTGCTGTTAGAGGTGAATAGTAATGTAACCACTGAATCCATTGAGTGGGCGGCAGCACAACTCCCTAATGTAAAAAGGTATTCTTTTGTAGTAATTGTAGCAACGCTTCTTTTTAAACCATCCTCCGGTGCAG
>OZ026569.1:227500-252500 GCA_964020155.1 Chondrilla cf. caribensis
AGCTCCCCCTGTGGGTGTGACTCTCCCATCACATGCAACCACTCACAGACCTTTGGTATCAAGATAGGAGACTTTGACTCGGCAATGCCTGTTGCTAAGCTCCAGACGTCCCCCTCCCTGGTGAGACAGCTGTACCGAACACACCCCATCGGCACTCCAGGGTACCGACCAGTTGAAGTGAGTAATCCCCCACCAGGTGCCTTCAGTGAGTGTTGTTCACCAAGGTGTCCTCCGTTGTCCAGTATGTGTTAGCTGGTACTAGAAGTGGTGATGAGTTGGGACGGGATGTTGTGACATCAGCTGACCTGTGGTCCTTTGGATGCTCAACTCTTAAGATGTTCATCAGTCACAGCGGTCCATCCAGCCAACAAGAGGTGTGTGTGTGTGTGTGTGCGTGTGTGTGTGTGTGCGTGTGTGTGTGTGTGTGTGTGTGTGTGTGTGTGTGTGTGTGTGTGTGTGGGTATGGGTGTGGGTGTATAGGCGTGTTTCCATATGTCCATGTAGTATATCCATAGATATATCTCCTTATGTACATTAAGTATGTACCTACTTAATACCCATAATGTAGTGATGTGTGCTACACTCCCCATGTCCTCTGGTTGGTCCATGGTAAACTGTTGAACATTCTCTTGTTGTAGATGTCCTTCCTCCACTTGTGGGGAACATGCAGCTATCCGTGGAATGTGGAGGACAAGAGAGCTAAGGAGACACTCAAGGTACCCTCACCTCATCTTGTAGTGAGTGTTGACTGTCAGTAAATGTCTGTTCTCTGTTAACAGGTTGGACTGCTCCAAAGAGTGTATCCAAGTTGGTCTCAACTTTGGGAGTTTGTGGAAGATTGCATGAAGGTGTGTGTGTGTGTGTGTGTGTGTGTGTGTGTGTGTGTGTGTGTGTGTGTGTGTGTGTGTGTGTGTGTAGGTGTGAAGGTCTTTGTACATTTACTATGCATACATATTGTGTACATTTTGCAAAAATCTCTTCAATCTACACTATTCCATCCTCTGTATACAGGTTGTACCAACTGAGAGGACAAGAGCTGATGTACTACTTCAACACCAGTTCTTCTCGTCTTGAAAACACTACATACAGACAACACATCATAACAGACAACACATCATAGCAGACAACACATCATAACAGACAACACAATATATATCAGACAACACAGTATAACTCTACTTGTGTTTATTAGTATTTTAGTTGCTCATGTGTGTAGGTGTGGCTGGTCTACACCACTATCTGCCTGAGATTAATGTACACTTTTAACCAGTGTTCTCAATGTGTGGATTGTGTGATCATAGTGATTGTACTGTACATGTATTCTGATATTTTTATTTTCGCTAAATGTTAGTTAACATACACATCCTAGTTAGCCGATGAGTCCCTGGGGACATTGTATATAATGGGTAGCCATGTTGTGTCCATTTTTGCTGACTTTCAGTATTTTAGTATAACACGTATGTATAGCAATAGTTAGTTAACATGTGCCTCCTATTAAACATACTTGCAATTGTCCATAGAGTACGGCATCCCTAGATCAGTATAATTATCATGTTTTATGTATAATAATGATAGCTGTGCACAAGTGACCATTTGAATCAAGTGCGCACGTGATTTAATTGTCCCAAATCAATACAAAATGGAGTACTTTTCATGCAATGGTCAACTGCCATCTAAGCATTTGCTCACATCAAAGGTAACTACGTATACCACACGTCAACTATAATAATGCAACTATATATAGTTGCATTAAACCTATTATAAACGTATACATCACAAATGAAAAACAATATATTGTTTTTCATTTGTGATGTATACATTTATTGTATGTTTGTTTGTTATATGTTTGTAGTAGGTTTATTGCACAATCCCTCACTCATCCTTACCTTGATTCAGGATGGATTTAAAGTTGCAACAGCTCTTCAAGCTCCATCTGCGATAATTGGCTGACATGCAGCTGCAGTGGTGTGTCATAAGATGCTCTGCAGCAGACTGTCACCCCAGAGCCATAGACGGGTATTGGATAGTTGTAATTGTGAATTATGATTTTGGAAATATGTGTACGTACCTTTACTTTGATATTGGATTTGAGTACAAATAGTATCAAGTTCTACAGCCTAGCCTATTAGAAATCTCATGAATGAGTGGTTATATTTGTATTGTGTGTGTGAGCAATAAGATATAATAGAATGATATGCTGTTGTGGTGGTACATTCCAAGTCCATCCCGGCAATCAATCTCGGATGGTTACATGATGTCAATGCCACTATCTCCATCATAGCATTATATTTGTGTATTAGCTCACATGCGTGGTGTACAGTGTACATATGTGTATCCACAGACACACAGTACAATGTATAACTGCATGTGTCTATCAAATGCTGTCAAGTACAGACTATGCCAGAATCCATGGAAGTACCATACATGGTGTTATGCATAATATAGTGAATTACATTACTGTGTGTTGTCGTTTATATGTTATACATGTCATGAATATCATTAAGCTCAACTGACACTCAATACGAATTCAATAATTGAAGATAATTCTCAAGTTTTGAATACACATTATAATACTGATGTTACTGACATTTATATTAGTTTTGGAGCCTATGTTCACATCACTGCTATCCTATGAATGCAGCTGGTTATACTACTCAAAAGATAATATTGTAATGGTACGTACTTTGACACACTGCTGTTAGTAGAGGCGAATTCCAGTAATAGTAATGTAACCACTGAATCCATTGAGTGGGCGGCAGCAAAACTCCCTGATGTATTTAACTTTCGTTTTGTGCTCGTAATAGCACCTCCAGGACCACCAGCAGGTTCGTGACGCTACCTGAGTTTTGTGGAGTATTGACCGATAGGTACAACTATAATTATGGTTACGTTTTCTCCTCTTCTTCCCAGCACTTTGTCCCTCCTCGCTATCCCCAACAGCCTCAAGGTCACAAGTCTCACACAAGCACTTGTGCTCATTCACACTATTGACAGACAACAAGTAACATACAATGTAGTGTATATTGAAACGACCATAATTGTCCAATTCTTTAGAATGTATTTCTTTACAATTCATTCCAATCTACTCCAAACTCACTCAAAAGTGTAAGTCCCACAATCCAGTCTGCTGCACTCCATGGCACATGTCTTGTCTGTGAATAAGATAAATTAAATCTTTTTCTTTATGATTCCATGGCAACACAAACCCTCAACCATGTACTTACTCAATGTCTCTATCACTTCCTCTGTTGGAGATGATTGTTCTCCGGTCAAAGTATGATTCCTGTTGGTGGTGGTGTTGGTCCCCTTCATGTAGAATTGGAGCCTCAAATGGTCGAGAGTTGATTTTGTATGTCCCTCATCCTTTTCATTGTTTTCTTCAACAGGTCCCATGTCACATGACAAACATGTGCACTCATTAGTATCAGGTCTGTGGGATGTATACACAATGATCAGTGGATTTGTTCATACGTACTTATAATATTATACTCACAGTGGCTCAGAACCAACACACTTCAACTTGGTACATTCCACCTCGCAGAGTTTGGCTGTTGAGAGATTGTAACTGTTAACACTGGCCATGGTGATTTTCTGCAGTGTGTATAATAGTGTATATGTAGTGTATATGCAGTGTGTATGTAATGGGGAAGTGTGTGCATGCATGTATGTGTCCAAAGTATGTACAGTACAGCAGCATATATACAGAGTGTGCACGTGTGTGTACTTTGACCACTCACTGAAGACTTCTCTTTTGATATCATCCCCAAAAGCTGACTCCACAGCTGGCCAAGTGTAAGCAGCCAACACCAAACAGATCAGGGCTTCTGTTATTGTGAACATCTTCATCTTCTTCACCTATTACTGCAGATAGCAAGTGAGATGGAACCAGTGAAGTGAGGTTTTCTTTTATAAGTGGGGAGACCTTAATTACTTCCTGTTAAATAGCCTTACATGGATGATTTAATGCTGCTTTTGGTTGGTTTGGAAACCCTATGGTGCATGGGCATGAGTTCTTCCTTCACCATAGTAGCAGTCATGCATATACTCACTAAATGCGAGTCCTTAATTCCTCCACCACACACACACACACACTGCATGAACATGAGTCCTCCCTTCATCACACACACTGTGTGCATGTCCTTCCTCAACTACACACCTTGTGCTAGCCCTTTCTTCATCACACACACACTGTACACAAGTACCTTCTTCATCACACGCACTGTATATGAGTCCTATATAGTGTGTATATAGTATATAGTGAGTATTATTTGTTGTTATGTTGTATAATATGAATATTTTTTATAGTATTTCTCTCGTATTATTATTATTGTAATGAAAAACATGAGTTCTGCTTTTATCACACACACTGTACACAAGTCCTTCCTTACTGTGTACATGTATGGATTCTGTAGCCATGAAATAGCATCAACAGATCATGTATTCCGTAGCCAACATCGGTAGCTTAAGGCTAATTGTTACTTTGAAGAATTTGTAACCACTTATTTGAACCCAACATTTGAGAGGTTCCACTGTTAGTTGTGTACTCATTGCTTGGCAACATGACCATAATGACAACCTAACTAACCCTAACCCATAACAACACAGATTGGAGAAAAGATTATGTTCCTTTGATGAAGGTATAAACAGATTCATGAAACCAGTATTAGTAATGTTCCACTTATTAAGGTACACATGCAGTCCTATTGATTACGTGTTGGCAGTTTACTGAACATGTATGGATTCTGTAACCTTATTAGCCAGGACTCTAGGTCTGATGGTTATTTTGAAGGGTCATAAACAGATATTTGACTCCAATGTGAGAGAGTAGCCACATCCTTCCATTCAACCATGTACTGTGCATTGAAGTGTTAGTGGAGGTAAGTAGTAATGTTGCCACTGAATCTATCAAGTGGGCAGCAACACAACTCCCTAACATTTTAAATTTTGTAGTGTGTAACATAGTGGTTGTAGCAACGTTCCCTACTCCACCATCCACCACCATGCAGTACAGGTTATCGTCTCTGGTTGAGTGCTATGACATATCGGTCGATAGTTCCAACTGTAATTACTGTGCCTTTTCTGCTTTCTCCCATGCCACCCATTATCACTATCGCTAACAGCCTCAAGGTCACAAGTGTGGCACAAACACTTCATTGACAATATTGTAACCAAGAAATAGAATTTTAGAAGTTTGCATTAAATCTAATTAACAAATCAGATTAAGAATGAGTTAATTAAAGGGACTAATAACACTAACTGTAAACCTCCTTCCAATCTACTCTGAACTCACTCAAAAGTGTAAGACCCACAATCCAGTCTGCTACACTCCATGGCACAGGTTTTGTCTGTGAACAATGTATCTGTTTTACGTTTTTATGTTACCATGGTAACACGAATCTCTAATGAATGCACTTATGCAACATTTCTTTCTCCTGTTCTGTTGGAGGTGATTGTTCTTCGGTCAAAGTATGACTCCTCTCGGTGGTGGTGTTGGTCCCCTTCATGTAGAATTGGAGCCTCAAATGATCAAGAGTTGATTTTGTTTGTACCTGTTTCTTTTCAATGTCCACTCTGGCAGGTTTAATGTCACATGACGAACATGTGCACTCATTAGTATCAGGTCTGTGAGATATGTACACAACGTATGTATAATTATGGATTTGTTTGTATATACCTCTGGTACATTTGTACCAATGTTGGTGATTGTACTATACTGTATTCCGGTATTTTTATTGTCACTAAATGTTAGAACAGGTTATTTTATATACCTTCCAATTATTATTTAACAGTATAGGATATTGTGTGTTTTGTTATGCATTTCTATCAGCTGCTTCACACATTTACAGTAAACAAGCACGAATCCAGGTAGGATTACCAAATTATTAGTTGACCCTACCCAGGTAGAGTGAACTAATTGGTGACCCTCACATACCCACAAAACAAACAATTGAGCTTTATTGGTAACATCTCAGGACATTGTGCAGACGTGAGTCTGAGTTGATGATACAGTGGTCAATTGTTGACATGTCCATAATTAGATATCAGCTGGAATTTAACCTAATTATGGGTCAACATGTTATTGGCTTCTTCAGTTTGAGCCAGTTTAAAGAAAGTCATGAGATTCATCACTCAGGAAGTGACAAAAACAAGCAATGTATATTGTTTCTATCTGATAATGTGATAAAAACAGCTGCAAATCCGGATAACAGTTAAATAATAATTGGACAGTATATAAAATAACCTGTTTTAGTTAACATGCACATCCTAGTTAGCTGATTGGTCACTGGGGACATTGTATATACTGGGAAGCCATGTTGTGTCCATTTTCGTCAACATTCAAAATTATTTTAGTATCTACACATAATATGTGAGGTCACTAAATCTAGGTACATAGTGAGTTATCTGCACATAGTGCGACCTAGTTACATGTTTTATTGTTACTGATTGTTAGTTGATTAACATATACATCTATATAGATTTGTCACAAATATTGCTATGTACATATGTTGCAAGTTTTTACTATGATAGACCATATCACTCTGACGAATAGGGATTGTGTAGCCAACTATTTTCAATTGCAGATTACTTCTATTATTAGCCTTATATGGAATATGAAAGGTCATCTAAAGTGATTAGGTGTTCTTGTTAATCAATAGTGTATGTAGAGGTATATACTTTAACCTGTGTCAGAAGTTCTCTTCTATGTAATGTCTGACTGTGTGTGTGTGTGTGTGTGTGTGTGTGTGTGTGTGTGTGTGTGTGTGTGTGTGTGTGTGTGTGCGTGTGTGCGTGTGTGTGTGTGCGTATGTGTGTGTGTGTGTGTGTGTGTTTGTGCATATATGCATGTACCTGTTTGTATGCATGTGTGTTCCGTATGGAATTCTGTGTTCTAAATTGAAATCCAATTTTCTTTAGAAACTGATTACTAAACGTATATAACCTTTTCTGTTTTATAGTAAGCAAAACTACCAAACTGTATAAGGTGAAAATGTGCATGTTCTTATATTTAGTATTTGATGAATGCTTATATTTAGAAGGCATCTTGACTTACTCTATATATATATATATATATGTGCCTAGGTCAAAATGCCATACCCGAGTGCAAGTACAAGTATCCAGGTGACTCATTTATGTGTGTTGAGAAGCTTATGTTGTATAATATTATTCACTCCGGTTACTAATACATCATGCACCATAAGGCAACATACCTATATGTAATTTTCAATAAACGTATCCACCACCAATCCAGTTCTAGGGTGTGAGTGAGATGACTTGTGACCTATCACCTAGTTGAATATTTACGTATGTATACTGCATACAGTACGATAACTCCCCTTGTGTACTGTATATGGTATATACTGAACTGCAGTTGTGTGTTATCCCACGCTAATATGCTATCAATTATATATATTAATGTAATTTGATTTTCTGAATACATATGTATTCACCAAGGACACATCGGTTGTAGACTAATAGTCTACTTGTACACTCAACTCATTAACTCTGAAAATTGCTTCTAATTAAGAGCACCCTTGCTAATTTATTAGAGTCGCCATAAATTCAATACTAAGGACATCTAATTTTCTATACTCTTTGAGGTAATTGAGAAAGTGATTTCTCAGTCTTCCACTTAACTGTGAAATTCAATTTCTGGTAGCCCTAGATTACTTACATAGTTTCTATAATTGATTATTTATGTCTTCTATTGTATTTTCTATTCTCTTACATATTATGGTACTACGTAATAGTTAATTAACCAAGAGACTAGTGGCTCTATCAATATGTAACACTGTCTTGACATCAATTCTCTAGAATTTTTGGACCGTAATTGCCGAGCCATTAGGTAAAGCGACTAATCGTGGTGCGTGATCTCGCAAATTGAATGCGTTTGTATGTATGTACATATATCCATCCCAATCAATTATCGACACCTCAATCAATTCTGCAATAGTTAAGATGGTGCAGCTGATTAGCCAAAGCTGGGCAGCAAAAGCAGGTGCTGATTGCAGGCTTGCCACACTAACTATGACGAAGCCTAGGTGACGGAGAGCTGTTGAGTGCCAGCAACACAAAGAAAGTGGGACAATGAGCCACGATGATTCATGGCAGTGGAGTGTCTGTTTCCTCGATCAGACGCCCCCATTGAACGGAAACCATTAACCTCGCTAAACCGCTTGGTAAAATCTTGGCGTAAGCGAGGCTGATTGCATTTCAATGTATGCCCTAGTAATGTATTGAACTGACAATTTATACTACTGTGACAGTGCGTTTGTGTGCATGCACATGTGCTTGTATGTGTATGTGTGCATTTGTGTGTGTGTATGTGTGCATACATGTATGTGTTGAGTGTGTGTGTGTGTGTGTGTACGTGCACATGTGCATATGTGTGTATATATATGTAGTGCTGTACATAATTACCATATCCCTTGGTTGGTCCATGGTGAACTGTTGCCCGTTCAGTTGTTGTAGATGTCCTTCCTCCACTTGTGGGGATTATGCAGCTATCCGTGGAGTGTGGAGGACAAGACAGCTAAGGAGACACTCAAGGTACCCTCACCTCATCTTGTAGTGAGTGTCTGTTCTCTGTTAACAGGTTGGACTGCTCCAAAGAGTGTATCCAAGTTGGTCTCAACTTTGGGAGTTTGTGGAAGATCGATGAAGGTGTGTGTGTGTGTGTGTGTGTGTGTGTGTGTGTGTGTGTGTGTGTAGGTGTGAAGGTCTTTGTACACTTACTATACATACATACTGTGTACATTTTGCAAGAATCCCTTCAATCTACACTAGTCCATCCCCTGTGTACAGGTTGTACCAACTAGAGGACAAGAGCTGATGAACTACTTCAACACCAGTTCTTCTCGTCTTGAAAACACTACATACAGACAACACATCATAACAGACAACACAATATATATCAGACACCACAGTATAACAGACAACACAGTATAACTCCACTTGTGTTTATTAGTATTTTAGTTGCTCGTGTGTGTAGGTGTGGCTGGTCTACACCACTATCTGCCTGAAATTTATGTACACTCAACCAGTGTTCACTTGTGTGGATTGTGTGATCACAGTGATTGTGCTATACTGTATTCTGATATTTTTATTGTCAATGAATGTTAGTTAACATGCACATTCTTGTTAGCTGATTGGTCCCTGGATACATTGTATATAATGGGCAGTCATGTTGTGTTCATTTTGCCAACTTTCAGTATTTTAGTATAATACATATGTGCGTGGTCACTAAATCTCCCTCTACAGGTCGGTAGTGAGGTATCTGCAAGTAGTGCATACCTGGTTACATATTATATTGTTAGCGATCGTTAACATACGATGTCTCCTATTACTGGTGCTAGTCCATGAAGTACAGTATCCCTAGATCAGTATAATTATCATAAGCTGTGCACAAGTGACCATTTGAGTCAAGTGCACATGTACATGATTTAGTTGTCCCAAATCAATACAAATTGGAGTACTTTTCATGCAATGGTCAGCTGCCAGCTTTCTGCTCACATCAATGGTAACTACGTATACCGCATGTCAACTGTATGCAATTATATATAGATATAATATATTGCATTGAATAATATATACATTGCATATATATATAAGGATGATAGGGGATTGTGTATTAAACCTACTATAAACGTATACATCACAAACGAAAAACAATATATTGTTTTTCATTTGTGATGTATACATTTATAGTAGGTTTGTTTGTTATTAGTATCAAGGTCTACAGCCTAGCCTAATTTAGAAATTTCATGAATGAATGGTTATATTTGTATTGTATGTGTGAGCAATAAGATATAATAGAATGATATGCTGTTGTGGTGGTACATTCCAAGTCCATCCCGGTGATCAATCTCGGATGGTTACATGACATTAACACAACTATCTTTATCATAACACTATTTGTGTATCCGCTCACATGCGTGGTGTACAGTGTACACATATGTATCCACAGACACACAGTACAATGTTTGACTGCATGTGCCTATCAAATGCTGTTAAGTGCAGACTATGCCAGAATCCATGGAAGTACCTCACATATTGTGATGTATAATATAGTGAATTCCAGTACTGTGTGTTGTATATTGATCTGTTTATATGTCATGCATGTCATGAATATCATTAAGTTCAAATGACACTCAATATGATTTCAATAATTGAAGATAATTCTCAAGTTTTAAAGACACATTATACTAGTCTGATGGTACTGACAATTGTATTAGTTCTGAAGCCTATGTTCACATCACTGCTATCCTATGAATGCAGGTGCTATCCTACTGGTTATGCTACTCAAAAGATATTGTAATGGTACTTTGACACACTGCTGTTAAAGGCGAATAGTAATGTAACCACTGAATCCACGTAGTGGCCGGCAGCACAACTCCTTAATGTAAAAACCTATTCTTTTGGTGTAATTGTAGCAACGCGTCTTTTTCCAAAATCCTTTTTTGCAGGTGTGTGATTGCTCTTGCCTATAGTGGAGTATTTGCCGATAGGCACAACTATAAGTGTTACGTTTTCTCCTCTTTTTCCCAGCACTTTGTCCCTCCTCGCTATCCCCAACAGCCTCAAGGTCACAAGATGCACACAAGCACTTGTGTTCATTCACACTACAGAAAACAAGAAATATACAATGTAGTGTATTGAAACGACCATAATTGCCTAATTCTTTAGAATGTATTTCTGTACAATTCCTTCCAATCCACTCTGAACTCACTCAAAAGTGTAAGACCCACAATTCAGTCTGCTGCACTCCATGGCGCATGTTTTGTCTGTGAATAAGATATTCATTTTATTTATGTTTTCAAATCCTCGACCATGTACTTACCCAATGTCTCTGTCCCTTCCTCTGTTGGGAAGGATTGCTCTCCGGTCAAAGTATAATTCCTCTCGGTGGTGGTGTTGGTCCCCTTCATGTAGAATTGGAGCCTCAAATCACCCTTTTCTTCTCCAACAGACCCCTTGTCACATGACAAACATGTGCACTCATTAGTATCAGGTCTGTGGGATGTATACACAATGATCAGTGGATTTGTTCATACGTACTTACGATATTATACTCACAGTGGCTCAGAACCAACACACTTCAACTTGGTACATTCCACCTCACAGAGTTTGGCTGTTGAGAGAGATATAGCAACTGTTAACATTGACAATTTTCTGTACTGTGTATATAGTATATATGTAGTGTGTATGCAGTGTGTGTGTAGTGGGTAAGTGTATGTATGTATGTGCATAGTGTGTATGCGTATGTACAGTGTGCATATGTGTGTGTACTTTGACCACTCACTGAAGACTTCTTTTTTGATATCATCTCCAATAGCTGACTCCACAGCTGGCCAAGTGTTAGCAGCCAACACCAAACAGATCAGCTCTGTTATTGTGAACATCTTCATCTTCTCCACCTATTACTGTAGATAGCAAGTGAGATGGAATCAGCAGTGAGGTGCTCCTTTTATAAATTCGGAGACCTTACTTACTTCCTGTGTGTTAGCCTCACATCGAAAATTAAAGGTGAACTTGAACTTGAAATGATGTTATTTAGTATACTGTAATAGTATAACAAGTATCCTGAAACATTACATAGCTTCTATAGGTATAATAGCATCTGTTACCATAGAAACAGTACTATTATACAGCAATTTTATACTGTATTAAGCGCTAGCAACAGTATAAAGTGTTAGCAACGGATGCTATAATGGTTAAGACATGGACACTCGGGCATTATGACATATAAAATACACTCGCCCTCGGGCACGAAGTACAGGAGTTAACCAATAATGTCCCTCATGTGAAGTCCTTCCATGCCGAGATACAGTGCAAATTACCCTGGTTAGTACATACCCCGAGTACCCTGGTTGGTATATGCTCCTCAGTTCTAGTATGGCCTCAGAGAAGTCCCTGGTCTAGAAACTTCTCTATAGGGTCTAGTGTGTGTGTGTGTGTACATGTGTGTGTGTGTGTGTTTGTGTGTACATGTGTGTGCGTTTTGTATGTGTGTGTGTGTGTGTGTGTGTGTGTGTGTGTGTGTGTGTGTGTTTGTGTGTGTGTGTGTGTGTGTGTGTTTGTGTGTGTGTGCGTGCGTGTGTGTGTGTGTGTGTGTTTGTGTGTGTTTGTGTGTGTGTGTGTGTGTGTGTGTGTGCGTGCGTGTGTGTGTGTGTGTGTGTGTGTGTGTGTGTGTTGTGTGTGTGTGTGTGTGTGTGTGTGTGTGTGTGTGTGTGTGTGTGTGTGTGTGTGTGTGTGTGTGTGTGTGTGTGTGTGTGTGTGTGTGTGTGTGTGTGCAAACATACCTACATATGTGTGAGTATTTAACTACACACAGTGTACATGGTGATGGGTGATGCTTTGTGTTTGGGAGTTGTACTGGAATATGTGATATAAAGGTGTGTTCCCAGTGTGTACATGTTATACACTCAGTATTATATGTAAGAATCAGTTTACACATGGTGCAGCTACTGTACCTACTGGCATGTTCATGGGTCCATAGTAGGACATTTTAAACTCATTTCTATATAACAAATTTCATGGAGTCACTAATGTGCGTACGATTCTTATTTAACTCCCACCGCTATACAGTATACACCTTATATAAATACATTGTAATACAGTGAAACCTCTCTAATCTGACACTCAATGGGACCTGAGAATAATGTTGGATTAGGAGGTTGTTGGATTATGAAGTGCCTCTTACCATACTTATGTATGGTGACTGTACCTCATATAATGATTGGATTAGAGAGAATGTTGGATTATAGAGGTGTCGGATTAGTGAGGTTTCACTGTAATAATAATATAATATTATTATACACTCCTTAATCCGACATCCTCTATACTTAACATCCTCTATAATCTGACACCCTCCGTAATCCAACATCCTCGAGGCCTACAAACATACCCCAACATGACATTGGTACATC
The DNA here is from genome assembly GCA_964020155.1 of Chondrilla cf. caribensis. Lineage (NCBI taxonomy): Eukaryota > Metazoa > Porifera > Demospongiae > Chondrillida > Chondrillidae > Chondrilla > Chondrilla cf. caribensis. The sequence goes on from OZ026569.1 coordinate 240,427, forward strand.
GCCACAAGTAGGAATTGTCTGCCCTCTCACAAGAGAATATTTGATTAGTGGGAAATTAACATGTCTCCTTGTAGGTCACCAACCCATAATGTGAACCTTCACAACCTCAGTTAATATCCAGCATCTGTATGGCGTGAGGGTTCTTGTGGACAAAGTACACACTTAACTCTCATCATACAATGTGGATGTGATTTTACAAGACTTCTAATCAGTCTATGTGGTTCTGGGATGATTCACTTACAGCTTGTGAGTGATATTATCTATTTGTGTTGTCAGTGCTTTGTGACAGGTCCTTAAAAGCCTAAATATATAGCCAGCCATTCATGAGCAAGCAAAGTGGTCTGAGGTGCAAGGAAAGGCAAGGCTTGGACCTTTTGGAGAAGTATAACGGAATCTCCTGTAAACATGACAGCAAATGGAAGCAGTCCTCCTTCAGCTCATAGTGAAAAGAAAAAATCAAAGAAATCGAAGAAGAAGCAGGGAAGAAAGAAGTGAGTAACAGCAGTAGCAGTGACACTACAGCCACAGTAACCCCCAGGGGATGGTATTTAGGCATTAAGTGCAGTCATTTCATGAACCCATTCTAAACTCTTCACAAAACTCTTCTTTTCAGCGTAGCCTAGCTCTGTGTACCCCTTACACAGCTACTGAGCACTGTGATTGGCAATCCAACATGGCTATACATCATAGAGCTGATAGAACTGTCCTATTGTGTCACAGCAGACCCATTTTCCGCAAGGGGCACTCGTGGGTCTTGGGACGAGGCAATTACAAGTAATAACAATGATTCTGAATAGTCTGGTCGTGTGGAAGTAACGTGTCATGGAAGCCGTCGTTCAATTCAAGTATTCAATTATCCCCAGATGGCTTCCACACTCCCAAGCTTTATCGGTTATGTTAAAATGTCACCAGTCAGACTACCTTTGTTTCTTTCATCGATGGACATGCATGTAAGTTCAAAATCCAGTGATTATAGACGTTCACAATACTACATCAAATCACAAACTATTACAATCCAAGATCCACAGTCTTAAATTGCAGGTTAAATGTGCATGAAAATATATATCTGCTGGTCAGTAACCACTCCAGTACATTTATAATTATAGATCCAAACCCCATACATAGACACTCGTTTGGTGGCAATACAGAACTTGGTAACTAACTGGTTGCAACTGCATATGTCTCTCCAAGGTCCGTTGACACGTAATGTTGAATAACACGAATACTCATTGCTCCCTGTACATCCCTCTGGATTTGCTGGTAAACTGGTGATGACTGACAAGATCATTATGATTACATGTCGTTGTTCACAATTTCCCCCTCAACTATAGTGTCCTTTTCATATAGATAGGATGTTGTTTTAAGAACCCACATAGTACGTATGTATGAGCTAAACAACTACATTAATACCAGATCCATATTCTTCAAGGGTGAATTGATGTGCACAGATCTAAAAATGTAGCTTATTTTGATCAGTTGCTGCTTCAGTACTTTAAGATTCATGTGTTGCTGTAATGAATCCCCAGGGTCACTTCGGGATGACCACACGTAATTTGTACATCACCACATGTAGGAATTGTCTGCCCTCTCACAAGAGAATATTTGATTAGTGGGAAATTAACATGTCTCCTTGTAGGTCACCAACCCATAATGGTAACCTTCGAACATAACCTCAGTTAATATCCAGCATCTGTATGGCGTGAGGGTTCTTGTGGACAAAGTACACACTTAACTCTCATCATACAATGTGGATGTGATTTCTGTACCAATTCATACAATTGATCTGCCAAACACATTAATCCACCTTATTTTTGGGAATGAATTGTGACGGACTAACTCCTTTACTGTCTGTCACTTCACTATATCCATCTCCATCTATTGAAACAGTGGACTATACTTCTGAACCTTGTAAGTATAGCTATTATAGAGTAGTTGATGTATTTATAGGGGTAGTTACCTGAAGATTAGCTGTAGTAAATCCTAACACTAAAAACTCCAATTGTCACCTGTGAAGGATTGGGATAACGTGTACGATCGAGGGTGATTCATTCCTATAACATTTTGTCTTGTTCAAATTAGTATTGGAAAAAAATTTACAGATCATTTCCCAATTTTTAGTTCAATGATGGAAGTGATGACATTGTTTAACCGGGTTTTGTCTCCTCCTCCTGTTCTGCTATGGACTCTCAAGGACAGAGTATGTCATCCTCTGTGTGCAGGTTGTACCAATTGAGAGAACAAGAACTGATCAAACTAGGTCTTCAAATGCTCATTAAACATTTTCAAACGCTCCTGAATTCAAAAGGATTTTCCCAAAAAGCAGCTGAAAACTATAATAGTTCTTCTCATCATATAACACAGATAATAGCAGATAACTCAATGAGTGTATATGATGTGTATGATTGACCATGTAGTAATTGATCCACTTTTAGAATTTACAGGAATTAAATCAGCACACAGAATTCAAGTTGCAACCCCTTCTAGCTCCACCTGTGATGGACGTCCTAGGGTGTGTGTAGTTAGCGTAATTGTTTTGGTCTATATGCTGTGTATCCCCTCATTCTACAGTGTTAACACAAAACATTGATTCAAAGTGGTAGAGTATCTTGAATGACTAGACCTTACAAATCACATAATGGTGAAGTGGTACTGCAGAGCACGTGGTCCATACTATCATGATGTATAGCTATAGTGTACTATTGTTAAGTGTATTATGTAGTCCATGTCTTAACCGTTATAGCATCCGTTGCTAACACTTTATACTGTTGCTAGTGCTTTATACATTATAAAATTGCTGTATAATAGTACTGTTTCTATGGTAACGAATGTTATATTAGTATAATATTCAGTAATTATTATAATGTCACATCAAATATAGATGTCCTTCCTCCACTTGTGGGGAACATGCAGCTATCCGTGGAGTGTGGAGGACAAGAGAGCTAAGGAGACACTCAAGGTACCCTCACCTCATCTTGTAGTGAGTGTTGACTATCAGTGAATGTCTGTTCTCTGTTGACAGGTTGGACTGCTCCGAAGAGTGTATCCAAGTTGGTCTCAACTGTGGGAACTTGTGGAGGCCTAGGAAGCATGTACGCAGTGTGCATGTGCTTGCATGTGTACATGTGTGTAGTGTGTTTGGGAGTTGTTCCAGAATACTGGATTTAGCTATACAGTGTAGCTACAAGGATCCATTCAATCTACATTATACTACGGGTACAGGTTTTACATATTAAGAGAACAAGAGCTAACGAACTACTTTATTCGCTCAATCTCATACGTATGTATATAACTGAACCATGCCATCACCTAAAGTGCACTGCATTTGAGTGTACATTTTATGTAGTGTGAGTTGCACGTGATGTACCTCGTGGAATAAAAATGGCGCGATACTGAGCGATACTCTTTCCAGATCCTTTTTACTTTCGTGCATGGTCATGACTAGTCATACGGCACGTATAACAACAGTCGCTCGACATCATGAGGATCAACGCTGGCGTAGGAACTCTGAGCTGCCGACTCAAGACGGAATTGAACTTGCAACACCTTTTGTGGCTCCACCTGCGATTACTCTCCTGGAAGGTGTGTAGTTAACATGGTACGTTATATTTTGTTATTCGGTCTATGGCATCCTCTCATTCTAGTGTATTCATAGATTATCCAAAGTGATCGAGTATCTGTGAAGTGACTAAGCCTTTGCAAGTCACGTGATAACGAACTGGTAGAACGCACCCGACGGTTCTGTGGTTACTGGGAAGTGATTGTAAATATTATGTTCCCTGCACCACGAATAGAGTAACAGTGGTGGAATGTAGCTACTGTGGGATTTTATTTCCTGAAGTTTTACTGATAGTGTATTAATGTACAGTGCTGTATGGCTGTATCCTAGTGATAATATTCTTTTGCTACACATCTCAAGAATATCATTAAATTCCAATCCTGCATGTAGATAAACTATACTCATACTCAAATGATTCAGAGAACGACAAGTTTGGAATATGAGAAGCTGATTTAGAAGAGACTGCAACTATCAGTCCCTTGGTCTATAGCTAGTGATTGTACTGTTCTGTATTCTGATATTTTTATTGTCGCTAAATGTTCGTTAACATGCACATCCTAGTTAGCTGATTGGTTCCTGGGGACATTGTATATAATGGGCAGTCATGTTGTGCCCATTTCTGCCGACATTCAAAATTATTTTAGTACAATAATATATATGTGTGAGATCACTAAATCTACCTCTACGTAGGTCTGTCTGAGGTATCTCTAAGTAGTTCACACCTGGTTACATATTACATATATTGTTAGCAATAGTTAGTTAACATGTGCCTCCTATTAATGGTGCTTGCCCAAAGAGTTCGATATCCCTAGATCAGTATCTTGTGACATCGTTCTATGTACATGATAAGCTGTGCACAGTGACTCCATTTGAGTCAAGTGTGCACGGGATTTAATTGTCCCAAATCAATACAAAATGGCGCACTTTTCGTGCAATGGTCAACTGCCATCTAAGCCGTTTGCTCACATCAATGGTAACTACGTATACCACGCGTCAACTTCATGTGAGATGGATATACTGTATATGGTATTTTATTTGTGATGTATGTGTTTGTAGTAGGTTTATTGCACAATCCCTCACTCATCCTTACCTTGATCCAGGATGGATTAATTGCAACAGCTCTTCAAGCTCCATCTGTGATAGTTGGCTAGCATGTAGTGGTGTGTCATAAGATGCTCTGCAGCAGCCTGTCACCCCCGAGCCGTAGCCAGGATTTGGATAGTTGTAATTGCAAATTATGATTTTGGAAATATTTATACCTACCTTTACTTTAATATGGATTTGAGTACAAATAGTATCAAGGTCTATAGCCTAGCCTAATTTAGAAATCTCATGAATGAGTGGTTTTATCAAATTTTGTATTGTGTGTGTGAGCAATAAGATATAATAGAATGATATGCTGTTGTGGAGGTACATTCCAAGTCCATCCCGGTGATCAATCTCGGATGGTTACATGATATTAACACAACTATCTTTATCATAACACTATTTGTGTATCCGCTCACATGTGTGGTGTACAGTGTACACATATGTATCCACAGACACACAGTACAATATATGACTACATGTGCCTATCAAATGCTGTTAAGTGCAGACTATGCCAGAATCCATGGAAGTACCTCACATATTGTGATGTATAATATGTATTGTAGGTATATTGATCTGTTTATATGTCATGCATGTCATGAATATCATTAAGTTCAAATGACACTCAAAATTGATTCAATAATTGAAGATAATTCTCAAGTTTAAAGGCAGATTATATTACTAATGGTACTGACATTAATATTGTATTAGTTCTGAAGCCTATGTTCACTGCTATCCTATGAATGCAGCTGTTATACTACTCAAAAGATAATATTGTTATGGTACTTTGACACACTGCTGTTAGAGGCGAATAGTAATGTAACCACTGAATCCATTGAGTGGGCGGCAGCACAACTTCTTAATGTAAAAAGGTATTCTTTTGTAGTAATTGTAGCAACGCTTCTTTTTAAACCATCCTCCGGTGCAGGTGTGTGATTGCTCTACTCTATAGTGGCGTATTGACCGATAATTACAACTATAACTGTTACGTTTTCTCCTCTTCTTCCCGGCACTTTGTCCCTCCTCGCTAACCCCAACAGCCTCAAGGTCACAAGTCTCACACAAGCACTTGCGCTCATTCACACTACAGAAACCAAGAAACATACAATGTAGTGTATATTATACTAAACCAATTGTAAATGTTCAACTCTTTACAATATGTTTCTGTACAATTCCTTGTAATCTACTCTGAACTCACTCAAAAGTGTAAGACCCACAATCCAGTCTGCTGCACTCCATGGCACAGGTTTTGTCTGTGAATAAGGTATTCATTTTATTCTATGTTTCTATGGCAACACAACTCCTCAACCATGTACTTACTCAGTGTCTCTGTCACTTCCTCTGTTGGCGATGATTGTTCTCCAGTCAAAGTGTGACTCCTCCCGGTGGTGGTGTTGGTCCCCTTCATGTAGAATTGGAGCCTCAAATGGTCGAGAGTTGATTTTGTTTGTCCCTTATCCTTTTCATTGTCTTCTCCAACAGGTCCCATGTCACATGACAAACATGTGCACTCATCAGTATCAGGTCTGTGGGATGTATACACAATGATCAGTGGATTTGTTCATACGTACTTATGATATTGTACTCACAGTGGCTCAGAACCAACACACTTCAACTTGGTACATTCCACCTCGATCACAGAGTTTGGCTGTTGAGAGAGATATAGTAACTGTTAACATTGACAATTTTCTGCACTGTGTATATGGTGTATACGTATGCAGTGTGTATGCAGTGTGTGTAGTGGGTAAGTGTATGTACGTATGTGTATAGTGTGTATGTGTATGTACAGAGTGTGCATGTGTGTGTACATTGACCACTCACTGAAGACTTCTTTTTTGATATCATCTCCAAAAGCTGACTCCACAGCTGGCCAAGTGTTAGCAGCCAACACCAAACAGATCAGGGCTTCTGTTACTGCAATCACCTTCATCTTCTCCACCTATAGTACTGCAGATAGCAAGTGAGATGGAATCAGCAAAGTGAGGTCCTCCTTTTATAGGTGGGGTAGCTTTAATTACTTCCTGTTAAATAGCCTTATATGGAAGATTTAATGCTGCTTTTGTTGGTTTGAAAACCCTATGGTGGGCATGGGTTCTTCCTTCACCTGTCATTTAGTATACTGTAATAGTATAACAAGTATCCTGAAACATTGCATAGCTTCTATAGGTATATAGCACTAACCAGAGACTCTCATAGCTGTATATGCATGCACCAGCTTTGCGACCCCCTGGTATTGGATAGTTCATGGAATAGAAATATATAGTCCACCAGGGTCATGCTCAGTACTTGGATTGTATGCTGTACTCATGTGCAATAGAATGTTCATGTGTATTATGGGTATTTGTTATTGTCATCATGGTAACTTGCATTTGTAGCAATCAATTTGTTCATTATCACCTTGTCTTGTGCTAGAGTTCCAATTTCTGAATCAGAAGTTCTATTGGTATCTACTAGCACTTTTGAATAACTTTAGTTTAATGGGTGTATAACTAATAATATTACTATTAACATGTTAGATTGTTTGTGTATGAATATGTATGCCACACTGCCATACGCATACTTCCCTCATCTGTGAATCAGTGTTAGGAAGAGTCCAGAGAAGTGAATTGAAAAGAGATCAGGTTACAAACTGAATGGCTATAGGTCTTCATTCTCTTTTCGATATGACCTCAAGGAACATTCCCTGTCTAGATCAAAACTTTGAACTAGGAAGAATAGTGCTTCATCCATTAAGGTGGTGGTTAGATTTGATGTCACATACCTCATATCTCCATGCCAACAGCTGCAGCCATCCAATTACACAGACCCTGGTCACGAACTAGAAAATGTACTCGATATATATAGGGCTTCGCTCTCCTGGTGTATCCTCACTGCTGGTGTGAGGATGACCTTGAAGAATGTCCCTCATGTGAAGTCCTTCCATGCCGAGATACAGTGCAAATTAGCCTGGTTAGTACATACCCCAAGTAAACCTGGTTGGTATATACTCCTCAGTTCTAGTATGGCCTCAGAGAAGTCCCTGTCTATAAACCTGTCTATAGGGTCTAGTGTGTGTGTGTGTGTGTGTGCAAACGTGTGTGCGTGCGTGCGTGTGTGTGTGTGCGTATGTGTGCATATGTGTGTGTGTGTATGTGTGTGTAAATGTGTGTGTGTGTGTATCATGATGACATATCATTTGTGGAACATCATTAAATTAATTTCTGACAATTAGACACGCAAATAGCAAGAATTGCATTCACACTGCATTGATAATATACTGAATGTATGTAGGTTCTTATTACAGTAACTGCTACATTTGTTATCTATCAGTATGTACTACAGCTTGAGTTCTGTAAGATGCTCATCAGTATGAAACACTATAGCTACACAAAGTGAGAATTATACATTTTTCTCTGTGATCCCAGGTCCATCTGTTGATGTAGAAGTTGGATTGGTAGCCCCAGTTCTTATTTCATAGTAGCACCACATCCAGTACCACCACCATTGCACACAGACACGCATTGTAACAGTATTGTTATAAGTTCTAATACTAGGCAAGGAAAGGCGTTTTTTCCTATTTCCTTCTGCAACACCATCCTCAAGGTTGCAACTGTTACACGCACACTTTCCCTTGTCCATGCTGTAATACGTGTGTGTGTATGTGCGCGTGTGTATGTGTGTGTGTGTGTGTGTGTGTGTGTGTGTGTGTGTGTGCGTGTGCGTGCGTGTGCGTGTGTGTGTGTGTGTGTGTGTGTGTGTGTGTGTGTGTGTGTGTGTGCGTGTGTGTGCGTGTGTGTGTGTGTGTGTGTGTGTGTGTGTGTGTGTGTGTGTGTGTGTGTGTGTGTGTGTGTGTGTGTGTGTGTGTGTGTGCATACCTACATATGTGTGAGTATTTAACTACACACAGTGTGCATGGTGATCGATGGGTGATGCTTTGTGTTTTGGAGTTGTACTGGAATATGTGATATGAAGGTGTGTACATGTTATACACTCAGTATTATATGGAAGAATCAGTTCTCTGTGTACAGGTTGTACCAATTGAGAGAACAAGAACTGATTAAAATAGTTCTTCTCATCTTATGACACAGATGATAACAGATACCTCAATGAGTGTGTATGTTAATATGTTTAGCTGATTATTAATTGATGCAGTGTTTATATATATGCAGCACATAAAAGAACCACTCCATCTTCTGATGCTCGCTGCATTACAGTGTGTATTTTATGTACATGAAATTGAATGAGATGTGTTAACTTGGTGGTGTGAGTTATGTTACGCAATCAGACTTGAATCATGCATGAATAAAATTAATGGTGTGAGTAATTACACACACAAAAAGCACACTTCCTCATCAATTGTACTCTAGCCAGATGTTCTCCTCATTTGTGACATGTATGATTGGCCATGCAGTAATTAATCAACTGTTAGAATTGACGGGAACTAAATCAACACACAGAATGGATGCGATGGACGGGCCTTGTAACCATAGGTGATATTTCCATCAGGAAATGGATCAAGCTTAGTATAATTGTCATAGCAATACCAGTGCATTGTGTACCATAATGCGTTCAAAACGTATTATAGTAGCATAATGTTCATCAATTATTATCACACACATCAGGCATTACATTCCAAGTATGTAGTGGTGCAAGGAAACCTTCAATTTGTTCAATTACTACTTCTACTGAGTGGTAATCTCAAGTATAGTCTAAAGTTTGATGTTTGTCCGTGTTGTTATCTATTCCATGAACATCCATGCAGTCTCCACTATTACTACACTTTATATTAAGTAATGTATAATGTTTATGGTACGTAGGTACTTTATATTGAATCGCTTCATTTTTAGTTACATGTGTTGAGAATATCATTGAATTCTAAAGCATTTCTACACATAAGGCAAACAAAGCCTTCTAACTGCAGCTATGTACTGTATACTTCTTGTATCAAATAATATAATATACGTGTTTTCTCGTAATAATAAAGTCTAATATGCGTATGGCCTAAGCTTCCTTTGGCTTCCTCTGTTGGACATTCATTATCCTGAGGTACAACTGCTTCCGAAATCAACTGAAAGTGTATTTTATGTACATGAAATTGAATGAGATGTGTTAACGTGGTGGTGTGAGTTTTGTTACGCAATCAGACTTGAATCATGCATGAATAAAATTAATGGTGTGAGTAATTACACACACAAAAAGCACACTTCCTCATCAATTGTACTCTAGCTAGATGTTCTCCTCATTTGTGACATGTATGATTGGCCATGCAGTAATTAATCAACTGTTAGAATTGACGGGAACTAAATCAACACACAGAATTCAAGTTGAAACTCTTTCTAGCTCCACCTGTGATGGACGTCCTGGGAGGTGTGTTGTTAGCGTGATACGTTGTCTGTTAACTGTTTTGGTCTATATGCTGTGTATCCCCTCATTCTACAGTGTTAACACAAAACATTGATTCAAAGTGGGCGAGTATCTCAAATGACTAAACCTTACAAATCAATCACATAATGGTGAAGTCGTACAGAGTACGTCAGCCATACTATCATGATGTAGCTAGTGCATCATTGAGCTCATGAATATGTGGGTCTTGTAACCATAGGTGATATTTCCATCAGGAAATGGATCAAGCTTAGTATAATCGTCGCAAAGTGTGATGTTTGTCCATGTTTTTTATCTGTTCCATGAACATCCATGCAGTATCCACTATTACTATACACTTTATATTGCATAATGTATAATATTTATGTATTGTACGTAGGTACTTTATATTGAATCACTTAATTTTGTTACATGTGTTGAGAATATCGTTGAATTCCAGTGCATTTCTACACATAAGGCAAACAAAGCCTTCTAACTGCAGCTACGTATGTACTGTATACTTCTTGTATCAATATAATTATAATGTACGTGTTTTCTCATAATAATAAAATCTATGCATGGTCTAAGTTCTCTTTGGCTTCCTCTGTTGGACATTCACTATCCACAACTATTTTCGAATTCTGGTTCATCAGTCTCCGCGGGATCATCATTGTCAGAAGTTGGATTCTCATCCCCAATTTGTATGTAAAAGCAGTGATACCATTTCCACCACCCTGTACAGACACGTTTTTTGCAAGTAGCCCGGGTCTTGATGAGATGTTTATTCCTATTTCTGTGCTCCAGGTTACAGCTGCTGCACACACACTTCCCTATATCCACACTGCAATGGACAAAATGAAATATGTATAGTCTAATATGTGGTTGGGAGGTCTGTTGGTGGGAATAGGACTAAGTGCACTTGAGGGGAATATATAAGTGCCAAGCTATATTTCAGGAACAAACTGACCAACTGTATGTCACATTAAGTACGACAATCATACACCCGTATTTTGAAATTGCATACTATAATGAGCAAAATTTTTATATCCATTGAGAAGCTCCACACTGGTTCAAGGTTAAAGATTAGTGATTATGCATGATGATCCCTTTGAAGTGAAGGCAAAGCGTAATGCTCACATGCTATATTTTAGCTGTCTTGGTATGGGACCTACTAGGTGATCAACGTCGACCACTGATATAAGACCACCTCTCCCATGCCAAATTCCCTATAGTTGTGCAACAGGCATACGTTATAAATAATAGTATGTATATAATACTTATTGGGATGGTGAGAAAGGACTTAGATCATACACACCCTTCTAATCTACTCTGAACTCACTCAAAAGTGGACGACCCACAATCCAGTCTGCTACACTCCATGGTACATGTTTTGTCTGTGAATAAGGAGTCCATTTTGTTTTATATCACCATGGTAACATGAATCCCTAGCAATACACCCACTTATCATTTCTTTGTCCTGCAGTGCAGCAATCCATTTCCCTTTACTCAAGATATAGTCAATGGTGATTGTGGCATTGGCAGTACTTCCATTTGTCCTCATCACATCCAATGCCATCTTTACATGGTCAAAAGTTGGTTTAGGGTGACCGTGTTTCAAGTGTGTCCCTGCTTCCCTTGCAATAGCTTCTCCAATTGGTCCCATGTCACATGATATGCACATGCACTCATCACTATTAGGTCTGTAGAATGTATTTGATAGAAATTGGATGTTTCTATGAGAAAATTACATACACACAAATGTAAAGTATAGAACATGGCATTATAAATGTCTCAGTGCTTAGTGTGTCACGTATAAGACACGGTCTCCACACTATGATGATGCCGTTACACTTATTCAGAAAGTTACTCATAATAATAATTATTTACAAAAATAGTAATAGCATCTACTTACAGTGGTTGTGAATCAGCACACTTCAACTTGGTACATTGCAGCCTACAGAGCTCGGCTGTGGAGAGATGAATAAGTAAAGATCAGTAGCAGTTACTATTATCCACTGCACATGCAGTGATCACTGTGAGGACTCACCAAAGAATTGCAGCTTCTCCTCTGGATCCTTTACGTCCACCTTTT